>JAJMKC010000011.1:2794-405495 GCA_030569175.1 Suzukiozyma manassasensis
GATGCTGGGGCACTGGACGATTCAACAGAACTAGACAATGCTGGAGCACTAGATGATGCGGGGGCACTGGATGATTCAACAGAACTAGACAATGCTGGAGCACTAGATGATGCGGGGGCACTGGATGATTCAACAGAACTAGACAATGCTGGAAAACTGGATGATTCAACAGCACTCGATGATGCTGGAGCACTAGACGATACTGGAGCGCTGGATGATTCAACAGCACTCGATGATGCTGGAGCACTGGATGATGCTGGAGCACTCGATGATGCTGGAGCACTGGATGATGCTGGAGCACTAGATGATGCTGGAGCACTAGATGATGCTGGAGCACTGGATGATGCTGGAGCACTAGACGATGCTGGAGCACTAGATGATTCAACAGCACTAGACGATACTGGAGCACTGGATGATTCAACAGCACTGGACGATGCTGGAGCACTGGACGATACTGGAGCACTGGATGATTCAGCTGCACCGGACGATGCTGGGGCACTGGACGATTCAACAGAACTAGACAATGCTGGAGCACTAGATGATGCTGGGGCACTGGACGATTCAACAGAACTAGACAATGCTGGAGCACTAGATGATGCGGGGGCACTGGATGATTCAACAGAACTAGACAATGCTGGAGCACTAGATGATGCGGGGGCACTGGATGATTCAACAGAACTAGACAATGCTAGAGCACTAGATGATGCTGGAGCACTGGATGATGCTGGAGCACTGGATGATGCTGGAGCACTGGATGATACTGGAGCACTGGATGATGCTGGAGCACTGGATGATGCTGGAGCACTGGATGATACTGGAGCACTGGATGATACTGGAGCACTGGATGATTCAACAGCACTCGATGATACTGCAGCACTGGATGATGCTGGAGCACTGGATGATGCTGGAGTTGAAGCACACACTCCAACATTTGCTACTTGATAGACGTTTTCAAATGTGCCCCAGACATTACCATCAGGTGCTTCGAATTCGAGATAAAGACTGCTTGGTCCATCCACGTTTGCATAGAACAATGTGATGGGATAGTATATCCCTCCTTGTAAATTGACTGATTGAGTTGAAACTCCCAGATAAAGACTTGTTTGCCAATAGAATATGTATTGATTGTCACCGCTTGCTGTACTATCGCAACAGGAGAAGTCATAACCATCACTCAAGGTCACTAATAAATTATCATCGACAGTATCAAGAAATGTATACGTACCCGTTTCCGAAGCGTAAAAATACCCAGTGAAATACATGGCAAATGAAGGACAACTTACCCCGTCGATCCCTCCACCCACTGCAAAAGCAGCACCATACATTGTTATGTCGTCAAAACAAATAGTCTGTGGAAGAGAAAAATTGATGTCTGTAACTCCAGTTGCCGAATTTTCTTGTTGAAGTGTGCTCCATCCAGTTTCCATGAAAGCCAGGGAGAATTCTTGATTTGCGAACGTTATTCCTTGAGATGCCAATTCACTAGTTGAGAGCTGATACATTGCCACATCAAAACCTTGGCCCAATATGGTAGCCAATGATTGCAGACATCCTCCATCAGCAATAACCGAGGTATAAAAGACGCATAGGAAACCAAGGTAGACAAACTTCAAATTCATGATGTTGAAGGTTTGTGTGGAGAACTTGGACAAAAATGTGATTCGGCATTATGTGAATACTTCTTTCATTATTTATGGAAAGGAGTTGTTTTACTGACAATACATTTAATATTTTGCAACTGATTTTTTTCACGCATACTAATTACGAAGATATTTTTATGCGAGTAAAGATTTTACATTTTGCTTACGTTAGCCTGTTCGCATGAGTCGAGTCCACACTACTAATTCATATCGTAGAAAATGTTACTTGCAATACAATTTCAAGAATCAAGAGTTCTAATCAATTGAGTATCACCTTATGTATTACTACGGAGAATTTGCTCACCAATACATGGGGACAGATATCAAATATTTTTGATGTATGAGGAGTGCGTTACAAATATATTTTGAGTTTCTGCATTTGAATCTATTTGTTCGTGGTTTTCATGTTCAAAATTCAAAACACGAATTTGTTTTACCGGTTACAAGATCTTCGTATTATCATGCAGACTTCCTGATGTATAAATTTTAAAGGAGGTAAGTTTCTTTGTCACACCCTGAGTACTCCAAATGCCAGTATTTTTTGAAATCGCTAACTTAACAGCTTTCGAACAATAGCAAACAAATTATCATTATGTTTTAATCAATTCATTGAAGACATGTGTAAGTGGACACTCCAAGTGATTTTCTCTTCATCTTTTATTATTTTATTGTCTTATGCAAAGTTAATTTAAATTAATTCATTACGAAAACTTACCAAAGTACATTATTGAATTTCAGAATATTTTTCTCAGCCCGCCAAATTCAAAGCAACTTAATAGCTATCCCTGAAAGGCATACGAGTTGTATATCTATACGAGTACAGATCGTGCACAATATTTGGCGATATGTAACTCGGGTTAACTTGCATTAATATATCAAGCATAGCACGGTTAATGACCTTGTAATTGACAATAATTGGTGACATATTATATAGGACAATCTGCATTAGTATCCATTATAACTGCATCATGCTAACTTTGGCGAATCCTCTAATCTTTGCGCGCGACATCTTAGCGATGCAGGCTCTGCAAAGTAAAAGCAAAGTAGGTGAGATGATTTTCATATTGCAAATTTTGTAAATATCACTTATATTTTCGAAGTGTGAGACGCTTCCACTTTATCAATACAATTGATATGGCATATAATAAGTAAATATATCAAAAACTACGTCATCAGAAATTTTTTATTGTGATCGAGACAGGCGTATCTCAAATAAATATATGTCTAATTTATCTGTAGGTAACCATTGCAAAAAACACTGAAGACAATTCCGGAGCGTGCTATTTTTCTCCGATCATACGTTTTTTTGGATTTAGTTTGATTGAAAACATAATTTGCCTTCCGGACTTCATCTTTCAAGATCAAAACGATTATACAACGACATCAAATTCAATGCAAGATTCATTCAAATATGATGCAGATAATGGACAATGATGACTCGAAACTATATCGAATATGAGATTTTTTTTGTACAAAGGTATCCAATCCGAGCAGCATAATCTGATCTCATCCCATCTGCAAATATATATGTTGAAGGGTTAACCCCAATATGATAGGATAGGTAATTTTTTTCATTTTTGCACTTTTAGTCGCTAATTTACATTTGACATGGCTATTGTTAAACAAAAAAAAAATAATTGTGAAGCCAATGTGCGATTTTTTGACCCCATATTTGCAAACTTGTGTTTGTATTACCATTTGGATTAGTCCACTGTAAGAAAATATCGTACATTATTTTAATCCGCCTTAGAATTTTGGTGAAAATAAATCACTACCTGGTTTGAAATGCCGCCCTAAGCTGCATGTATTAAAGCAAGCATAATTATGCACACATTTGGAAAGGATACACTTAGTATCATTTGAAGTTTTTGCGCATGTAGATCCTCAACCTCAAAAAGTAGTCGTATCGTTCCATACTCCAGAATGCGCAATCCATGGTGAATTGATTTGATAGACTAATCAAAAAAATGATACACCATTTTGAGATATTTTCCCGCCTTAGGAATCGTATGAAAATAATTGCTTATCGCACTTTCAGAATACACCCTAACCTGCTCGGCTTAGTCAGGCAAATCACCCTTTGCGAACGAATACTCAGTCTCCTCTCGCAAATATTAACGAAAGTCTATAAGCTCAAAAGGCAATTGCATCCGCAATTTCATATTCCAATATGTACAATCAATGCCAACTTGATGCAAAAGACTCTACAAAAAAACTGAACGTTTGAGAAAATTCATGCTATAAAATTTGTTTTGATCTAATCTGCAACAAAAAATCGTTTAATAACGGATGCACTCCTGCATGTGGTGTAAACTTCCTTCTGATCATAGCCGCATTTGCTTATTTCACTAATCGTAGACCCTGACATTTTAGCTTTTTTCCTTTTGATATAACCATGCAGAGTATAGATTTGAACACCATCACTGAGCGTTTTATCAAACCCATCAAATAAAAACTAATGTACGTGTCGTTTGAAATCATCTTTGGATTAACCTTTTCTTGTTGCCGGTAGCATGAAAAATTGCGCTTCTTCCAATTTTTTGCGTGTGTCCATTTAAACAAATAAATCGTATTCTCAACTAGGTGTAAATCTAATATCAAAGTAGCAATCTCAACTCAAGATTAGAATGATTTATACTTTCAACTCCTTCCATCGTGCAAATCAATTTAAGAAGTGTGATGTATATTTCATGGTTATTCTCAGTTTATCGAAGAATGAGATTTCATGCTCTGAAAGTATTGGTTTCATGTGCCTTCCAGCTTTCTACAATGAGAGCCTGCGAACTTTTACCTAGCAACTTGCTCAACGGCGAAATTTCCAGGATACACCATAGCCTCGTATTTCCCATCAATCCAATTTCAAATATCAAACTTGAAAGTTTTTGCATAACTAAAACATTTTCGCCTTTGCCATACTATATAAAAGCAACAAGCAACTGGATAAGCATTGGTGTGTGTCGTTGATGCCAAAGTTTGTTGTCTCCATCCATTTGAATGGAACCCTGTAAACATTAATGGGTAATGATGAATCGTATTTTAGTTTATAACTTATGCTTGTAATATGTTTTAGGCATACACAACGAATGGAATGAAACCCTAGGTCAACAACCGATGATAATAGCCCTTGATCCAACTGAAAAGCTACTTAATTGCTCCGTATTTGCACGTTATATTCCAGCAAACTGGAACAGTGGAACAAGGTTTACCAATTGAATAAAATCCACTGTTAAATCCTAGTGGTGAGAACTGCAAGCAACGTCCAAAAGCCACCATTAAGATGAAAATAGAATTTATCAATGAATCATTCATTAAAAGACTTCTAGTCGGTTAACAAAGGAATTTCATGTACTCTTTATTAGAGATCACTTTCTATTTTATCAAGAAGCAACTGTTTGCCTTAGATGGTTAATATGAGCAGTTGTTTTTGCTGCATGGTTGGGTCAATATATATGCCGATGAATACTTCCTTGCATACATGCCTCCACTAAACTAAAACTAAAATGCGCTCAAAAATGATATATGCTTCCAATTTCTCTACTGAGCAATAATCTGCAATGTGGAAAAAGTGCGTTCATTTAGCTTTTCGATCGTTCGATAAATCGCCTTACTGTTGCAAGTTCTATAGATGAAGTAGAAACTTCTGCAAAGTTGATTTCGATACATAATGGGTAGATCGCAATTTCAATTAGCAAATCGATTTCGTCCACCGGTTTCGTAACATTGCAGTTTCCAGGAGCCGTTGAGGGCAGTATTCTAACAACAATTTTATTTAATCTTTTTTTGCAACACATGATGAGATTCCAAACCTTCTCCTACCTGCGATAACAACTGGAACATCTCCCATATCCTTAGTATGAGTTTCAGAGTTTGAATATACATAAATTGCAGTATTGTTTACCTGATCTGCAAGATATATGAACCAAAGAATCCTGACAAGAGCGTTACTCGGTACGACTTTTCCAAGTTTCGTCAAAGTCTTGATAACTGGCGCTTCATTGATGACTGCGATATCAATGTTGGGATTTTTAAATATTAGATATCTTTCTATACTCAACCTTTCCAAAAGGTGGATGATTTTAAGGAAAAGTGAAAGATTGAATAAAAAGGGTTCGGGAGGGTGAGTCTTTCATATTTACTTTTTCTAAATAAATTGCATCATGTGCTTGATGTATACAACTCAGAGTACAATTACTTATTTGAGGAAAATTTAACCCAAAAGATCCACTTTGCTTAATGTGTATCTTTGGATTTATTCAAACTGGAATCAATAACTTCTTTTATAGGTATAATACTAATTTCTTGACCTTCCTCTTAATAAATAGGACAGTTAATTCGCCGGTTCGAGTTTATACAACGCTCTATTCTATGTTTGAATAAGTCTATTCGTCTCATTCCGTTACCTAGTCGCCCTAGTTGCACACATTCCCAACAAGACTGATCATCAAACAAAAAGAGTTCACAGGTTCCAGTAGTTCAAAACATTCAATTTCAATTTCTCACACATACCTTGTATTAAATTATCTGTTCCTGTGGTAGATTACGACATAACTGGAAGCTTATGAAGGTATTGATATACTTCCCGCGAGTTTCTATTGATTTCCGTGACTACATTGTACAAGAAGAATGAAGCAGGAAATCAAAACCGCTTATGAAAATGGATCCATAACCTGATTTGTTCCCTGTTTCAAAAGTTTTGGCTTATCCAGAACTACAAATTTTATCTTGAAAGCTTCTTATACGTGATTTGCTGTCCTTTTGCATAATACATCATCTTGCCTAATGTTGGGCTCAGACATGAAGTTGCAACAATATTACTAGAGCAGATAACGAAGTCTTGATATCCGAGGATTTCACAATGACTAATAAAATCTTGAAATTGTGAACACAAGAAAATACCATACAAATGTGCAAATAGGGGATGATAAAACCATGCAACTCGATGGGTTCAACATTGATCTCAGTACTTCATTTCAAGAATTGAAAAGTAAACATGTGACACAAATGTATAACTATAGTTCAATTAATTATCCCGATTTGGAAAAATTATCAACAAAGGATTTTGAAATTTGATTCAGTGATTTGAGAAAAAAAGGCTATTACTTGCAGGGTTTGGTTCTGTGGCCAGCAAAACATGCTCTTGAGGTTTATTGGCCATTGTATTACAAGCTGTAGGTGTTAACATGACATCAATTTCGGATGGATATGAGGCATTAGAGGTGATAGGAAGGGGATCATTTGGAACGGTAAGGAAGGTGCGAAGAAAAACAGACGGAGAGATTTTGGTCAGAAAGGAAATTGAGTACACGTCGATGAACAATCACGAGCGAAATCAAATCATCAGTGAATTGAGAATACTACGTGAATTGAATCACGACCATATCGTCAAATATTATGCTCATGATCACATAATGGATAGCAATGTTATTCACATTTATATGGAATACTGCGATGGTGGTGATCTTGCTAGGGTGATATCCAACTTCAAGAAAGATCATGAACAGGTGCCAGAGGAGTTTGTTTGGCAAGTGCTTGTACAAACATTATTAGCATTATATCGGTGTCATTATGGGGTCGATGCACCAAAAGTGAATTTATTTTCTGAAGAGCAACCCCAGGAACCAAACACTAACTCAGACACTGTCATAATTCATCGTGATATTAAGCCTGATAATATATTTCTCTTGAATTCAGGGAAAACTTTCAAAGTTGGAGATTTTGGATTGGCTAAGATGCTAACGAATCAAAATGATTTTGCAAAAACATATGTTGGAACTCCCTATTATATGTCACCCGAGGTATTGATGGATAATCCATATTCACCTGTATGTGATATTTGGTCTTTGGGGTGTGTTTTGTTTGAACTTTGCCATTTAAAACCTCCGTTTCAAGCGAAAACTCACATGAGTTTGCAAGCTAAAATCAAGCAAGGGATAGTGCCTGAAATTCCAAATAAATACTCTAATCAATTGAAGTCCATAATCAAAAGATGCATGACAGTCGATCCGGAAATACGACCAACAACTTATGATTTGATGAATTCTTTGCCAATAAAGTTTTTCAGAAAGGAACTGGAATTGAAAGAAGTTAATAGAACATTGCAAGAGTTCCAGAAACAATTATTAATTAAATCTGAAGAGCTCAACAATAAAGAAGTTCAAATAAAAATAATGGAACAACAATCCCAAAAGAATGCTGAAAATGATGTACAAACGTTAAGACGAGCAAATTACTATCGGGACGATCTTCATAAAAAACAAACTTACATCAATAACTTGGAGACAAAAATTTCCAATCTTGAATTAGAATTTGAAGAAAAATACAATAAAGTCCTGAAAAGGTTTAGCATCCATCAGAAACAATTGGAGGATGAGTACAAGGAGGAGTTTGAAATGAGAAAACGACAGATGGATCTTGAAAATAAAGAAGTGCGTTTGGGATATCAGCGTGAATTCAAGTTGGTTGTTGAACAAGAAGTTGAAAAGAGACTAAAGGACATAATGGCAAATGAGGTAAGACGGAGAACATCAGATCCAAGCTCACGACAGCAGCCCAAACCATTCTCTCATAATGACCAAATACCCTTCCCAAACAAGCCAAGAGGACCAAGAGAGTTAGACGGAAACGTCCGCACACCATTGAAGTTGAGAAACGATGACCCCAATCAGTATCAGTATAAGGCTTCATCTACTCCACCCAGAAACCTAGTTCAGAAAAAAAGAGTAACCGATGAACTACAAAGACTAACTTTGGTGGGAGAACGCCATACTCCAGAATATGAAGATTTTTATTTGAGAAATCAAAATCGAAGTTAGAGGTCTGCTTGAGTAATGGATTTACCGCTAACAGAGTTATACGTAGACACCTTAGCGGGACAATTTTACATCTTTCACAAATAATTCATATATTTTACAAGTGTTACGAAATACAGTTCAATCCACCCATTTTTGACCAACCAAACTTTCATATGCCTCTACGTATTTCTCTTTAGATCTCGTGATTATATCATCTGTCATGGCTACACCGTCTTTGCCTGCCAAGCCATTAGCAGTTAACCAATCTCTCAAGAATTGTTTATCATAAGAGTCCTGAGATTTACCTACTTGGTAGGTTTTTGCACTCCAAAACCTCGAAGAATCGGGGGTCAAAACCTCATCCACTAAGACCAAGTTGTCTTTTTCATCTAAACCAAACTCGAATTTGGTGTCAGCAATAATGATGCCTTTCGATTTAGCATATTCATTCGCCTTTGAGTACAACTCAATCGCCTTAGCAGCTAATGAATCACACAATTCTTTTCCTACAATTTCTGCTGCCCTTTCAGGAGAAATGTTTTCATCGTGTTCTCCTTGTTCAGCCTTAGTGGAAGGCGTAAAAATTGGCTGATTGAAAGGTTCAGATTCTTGCAAATCTCCTTCGACAGATAACCCATGCACAGTCTTGGACTTTTTGTACTCTTTCCAGGCAGACCCAGTAATGTACCCTCTGACAATGACCTCCAAAGGAATCAATTTCATTTTGTTCACCAAGAGTGATCTTCCAGCCAATTGATCTCTATATTTGGGGAGAGATAATTCTTTAGGTAAATGGGAAAACAAGTTTTCGTCAGAGTTGTCCGACAATTTAAGGTGATTTGGAATGGACGACTTCAAAAACTCAAACCAGAATTCCGATAATTTGGTTAAGATTTTACCCTTGTTGGTGATACCGTTTTCCATGATTACATCATAGGCAGAAATTCTATCAGTAGCGACAAACAAAAGTGTAGACTCATCAACCTGGTAGATGTCTCTGACTTTACCACGAGCTACAAGCGGTAAGATTCCATCGAGATTTGTTGAGTGTAATGACATTGTTCGGTAATAAAGAAAGTAGTAGTGTTGCAGAATTATTGCAATTTCTACTACATCTCATCTGGCTATTTGACTCGGTCAATTATCGGGATGAAGTGGTAGCGCCAAATATTGAGAAATATAGGGGGTTGATCGAAAGCATCAAACTAGAAATTTACCTTTTGGTAGCGCCATTACTCAGAATGGCTATTCATGGTGATGCTACTACAGTTTCGATAAATAAAGAAACGGCGGTTTGACATGCTAAAAAACATATTTAGTCACATTCTACCCTTGAGGCATGGGGCTGGATGTATCACGATACGGCATTTTCTACTTGATAGCGCGGAAGGAGGGGAATTGCGATGAAGGGTACGTGATGATGGTCGGATACGGGGAGTGCCATGCTGGCGTATTAACAGACAGATTGTTCTTATTGTACCAATGCACGTGCATGAAATTGTGTCAAGGGAGAATTGAGCTATGTGTGTTTGAACTTTTTACCAGACATTTTTAGGTTTGAACGTCACCGTTTGGAACATCAACAGTAAACCCCTCTTCCTTGTATTAGGATGCATTTTACTTAGGGCGTGTGTTTCGTTTTGTTCAATTGTGCTAAATTGATGATAGATTTGTGTTGTTGTATATTAATAGAACGGTAATGCACATAAAATCACACTTACAGTTACAGCCCCAAACATACATTGAAGTGATCTAATTCCAAGTGACAATAACAGGTGTTGTAACGGTGTACTGAAGGGCAGCTGCAATTGTCCGTTCTGTAATTAAGAGTGGGGAACATCAAGATTCATGGAGGTTATTCTGTTTTTCATACTAAACAAAATCGGTGGATTAACAACGATACGCAATTCATGTTTGAGGATACGTACTTCAAGCAATTGTTGCAATTGTTTAGTTTGTAAATGTTCAGTTTCAGGAATTCCGAATCTAGTATTCAGCCTCGGTGGTGTTTCAGGCATTTCGCCCACATACGGCCACAAATAAAAATTTCAAACTGCATAATGTTGCAGAATCGACCAGAACCCAATTAACCACGTAAATTTTACTATAAAAGTGGGGCATTCTCCCCTGGACATACAGAATTGCTATCACATTTATCTTACAATAGTTATAAAAAAATGTTTGGATTTGATGAACACCACGAAGCTGTTTACGGCGACAAACATGAAGGTAGTTTTACTCATGAATTGATTGCAGGTGCCGCATCTTTCGAAGCTGCTAAACTTTACGAAGACAAAGAAAGGAGAGAGGGAAAGCCAACTAGTCACGCACTTGGCAAGGAATTGCTTGCTAGTTTTGCTGGTGCTGAAGTTGATAAGTTATTCGAGACCAAAGGTTTAAATTACTTGGACAGAGATGAAGCTAGGAGACAAGCCCAAGAAAATGCAGGCAGAATTTACGATGATCGTTACAATAACTAAATTAAAGTGTGTCAGTTAGTTAATAAATGATGAAAAGCAAACGGAAAAATGTAGTATGAGCGCATGTAGACATTGCTCTAGGAACAACACGAACTCAGTCAACTACTTGAAAAAGTTTAATCTGGTTTGAAAAGTGGAGAAATTTACGAAATGCTTCTATACATGGCCAAGAAATCTTGTGCAAAATAACAATCAGCAATTGCACATCGTAATACCTTCGGCACAAATAGGCATATGACAGTGAGATGTGACCCAAACTAGACTTACTTGTACAAACCTTTGGATAAGTTGACGAAAGAGCTTTCTGTTCGAGATATGTTTTTTTTTATGGGCAATTCGTGGAAGGATGGAGAGCAACCTGAGCGACTGAAAAAAAAAGAGCGTTTTGCTCTCGTTTGAGAATTCCTGTCAATTAATGAGCTTACGCACACTATTTTCGTAGCGAACCTGATCAAAAGTTAAATATTGGCAAAAAAAAGCAAACCCACGCCGGGAGTCGAACCCGGAATCTTTTGATTAGAAGTCAAACGCGTTAACCATTACGCTACGCAGGCAATCTATTTGTGCAATGAACGCTCTGCCATCAATAAGTAGAGACTTTCCTGAATTTGTTATTTTGGCCAATTTTGCAGAGAATATTAGTATGGCCCTGAGGAAAATATAACACCCCAACCAAGAGACGTGAATTTTTTTGAGAGAAAGGTTCAAAGCAACGAATATGAAAAAAAAAACAGTTTTACGCAATTTAGTCAAAAAAACAGAAAAATTAAACGAAAATCAAAAAAGGTTCGACAAAAAGAATGTGTGGGATTTGGCACGAGCGAACGCAAACTATCTAATAAATTTTCAACATTTCAATATCACCATATACTTTCAAGGCAATCGGATTTAACTTACCCAATACTTTCAAAATCTGCATCTTCGCCTCTTAGTGTAGATCAAGGGTAATATCAATTCTCTTCCGCAAAACAACTCAATGTTATTACAAATGGCATAAGTCATTACTGGTTATGATATTCTCGAAAACTTTGGAGGTGATACTAGATGGCTTGCTTAGTGGATCGTTTCATCGTGTCGTTTCTATCACATTGTAGGTGTCTTCGCAAACTCCCTTACCCCTTAATTTTATGAGCAATCATTAATTCATTGAGGCACACTTGCTTAAAGCTTTCTTTCAAAGTTTCCAAGGCAAATCTCTTTGCACTTCTTTAAGATGGGAGGGGAGCCTTAAGAGGAAAGCTATAGCAAACCAAACTTCTTTCAAGATTGAAATAACTTTACCCCAACATTCAAGCCAAACTTCAAAGAATTTTCATGAACGATATCTTTCTTTCAAAACACCAGAAGAAAGGAGGTCAGTCCTGGGTTAGGAATTTATGGCTACCGAACATCCTCTTGGGTTTCCAAATTACCCCTTAAGGGAAGTCAATTACCACCTATGTTGCGGCAACTTTGACTAGAACCTCTCAGCCCACTCTCCCACCTACTTTTGCATCAAAGGAGCCGTTGTAGAAAACCTGGTTTAGTATTCCCGTAAATAGCCCAGCTTGCGAACATCCATAAGCTCCCCCAATGGACCTTTACTAGACTGGATTAAGCCAGATATATCGTTTACATCGATGTTCAAGATTCAACGAAAATGCTCCCAGGCGAAGCATTTCCGTTGACAAATGCTAGACAAATAATCAAAAGAGATCTGGATCCTGTGCTTGGGGTACAAGATCACTTAGCTAATTTCCTCATTGGGTGCACACAACCCTGGAGACTTTCCTTTTAAATTACTCCTTGGACTAAAATAGTTACCCTATTTAACCTTGCAAGTTTTCCATTTAACTTGGACAAACAGCAATCGTCGATCAAAATATAAAAGATAAAAACATTTGGTGTTTTTCGCCAGAGGGTATTTGTCAAAATACATCGCAATTAAGCAAGTTTTAAAGTACATCAATGCCGAATACAAAGACGTAACTACTGCGAAGATGCGAATCGTTTGATTTACCCGATGAAACTCTGTCAAAAATAGGAAAACAACGGTACTAGTAATTTGTAATGGAGAGTTTTGAGCGTTCTTTTCTACGAAATTAACCAAAGCAAGCTTTACAGTTGGGGCGTTTCAATCGAAAAGCACTGTATTATTTTTTTTTTGAGAAATTGGAGCAATCTAAAACCTAGGCGTTATTTTTCTAGCCCTGGATTGACACATTTGTACTATGTAACAATAATCTTACCTGCCACAAATACATTCACACCCTCGAAATAACTTAAACATCGATGCCATTTTTGACAAAAGCTGTGACATAAAATGCGACAAAAATTCGCGTAGTAGTTTACGCGTAGAGAATCGAGTTGCAGATTGTTTAGTTTAATTCTTTTTACCAATGTCGAGCACACGGCCTGATCTAAAGTTTGCCGATAGCGGTGACGAAAGGCTGTACTTCCGGAAGTATTCCAACTTGTCCGAGAAAGATTCAAACACCATCCGAATCATCGACCATAATAATAAGGACTACTTTACTGCTATTAATGAGGACGCTGACTTGATAGCTGACAACATCTACAAAACACAATCTGTGCTCAAATATACCAACTCGCACAGATACGTTACAATTTCACCACAAGTTTTTATCAACAATGTCGTAAAGTTCGTTTTGATCGATAAGCACCTCAAGTTGGAAGTGTACCACAACAAGACGTTCGCGTTACTCTTATCAGCCACGCAAGGTAACTTTGATGTCTTGGCTCAGGAGTATGACATTAACTTGCAAGGATTGTTCCAAGATTGTTCAAACCCGGTTATTGCTGCAGTCAAATTCAATTCTGGTAACCCCAAATCAGTAGGCGTTTGTTGCGTAGACACCTCAAATAGGACCATTCAATTGTGCCAGTTTGATGACAACGAGCTATTCTCCAATTTAGAAAGTTTGTTGTTACAGTTGGGTGTGAAGGAGGTTGTTTTGCCTTCTAATTACGACGCAAATGGGGATAACCAGGACGTGACCAAATTATTCCAAGTCATCGATAAAATAGGCAACATTGTCATCTCGCTGGTGAAGCCGGCATGGTTTTCCGTGAAGGATATCGATCAGGATTTAGGAAAATTGGTGGTTTCAGATAACCACAAGCCTGGCGATGAACAAGAAAATATTGAATTGGTACTTGTTTCGAAGGGAATCAATTCCAACGAATTTCAGTTGTCCCTAAGCGGTGTAAGCGCATTGATTCAATACCTAGGATTGTTGAACGAAGATTCAACTCTTGATGACGCGTTTACGATTGATCAATACAATTTGAGCTCATACATGAAATTGGATTCATCGACTATGAAAGCTTTGAATATTTTTCCTCAATTCTCTAGCAATGGGAAGTCCGTATCGTCAATATTTGAGTTGCTTAATCAATGCAAAACAACAGCAGGATCTCGGTTATTGTCTCAGTGGTTGAAACAACCATTGACTAATCTCAATTTAATCCAAGAACGTCAAGAACTTGTATCGTTCTTACTTGAGGACACCAGTGTAAGAACATTTTTGTCACAAACTTGGTTATCGCAAGTTCCTGATATCAAAAGACTCATGAAAAAAATTCATACTGGTGTTTCCAAGCCCAGTTCCAATCAAAATAAAAAACTAGAAGATGTGGTGAGACTATACCAATTGGTAAAAATTATACCAGATTTGAACAATATGTTGGAAACATACAAGGATCCTTTAATTTCGAAATATTGGTTAGAACCAATCACCAAATCGCATGAGTCCTTAATGAAATTTCAAGAGCTTATTGAAACTACTATCGACCTTTCTCCCTTGGAGTCTACTTCAGCGCATTCTTTGCTTAACACAGATTTCAATATCAAACCAGAATTCGATGAATCATTAGTAGAGATCAACAACAAACTTCAATCGTCTCTCGATGAAATTAAAAACCACCACGAGCTGGTTGGTGATGATTTACGGATGGAATTGGACAAGAAATTAAAATTAGAGAAACACCAAGTTCATGGTTGGTGTTTTAGAGTCACAAGAAATGACAGTTCCATTTTAAGAAACACGGGGAATAAGTACACTCAGTTACAAACTGTCAAAGCAGGGGTGTACTTCACTACAAAGGAACTCATAGGTTTGTCAAAAAACTATTATGATTCCTACACTGAATACAATTCTAAACAAGGTGAATTGATCAAGGAAATCTTATCAATTGCAACAACGTATCAACTGGTTTTCACCGGCTTATCATTAACATTATCTCATCTAGACGTATTGGTGAGTTTTGCCAACGTTGCAATCCTTGCACCTACTGTGTTTGTGAAACCAAAGTTACATCCAATGGCCGAATTGAGCTCTCCTGAATATTCTGAACGAAAAATCAATCTCAAGGATGCGAGACATCCTGTTCTTGAAGTTCAAGACGACATTACATTTATACCCAATGACATTACCATGTCCAATGAAGAGAAGTCTTTTGTAATTATTACTGGTCCAAATATGGGTGGTAAGTCCACCTATATCAGACAAATCGGAGTTATAGCATTGATGAGTCAAGTTGGTTCATTTATTCCTGTTGCTGAATCTGACCCAGAAATCCCAATATTCGATGCAATCTTGTCAAGAGTTGGTGCTGGTGACTCTCAATTGAAAGGTTTATCAACATTCATGATTGAAATGTTGGAAACATCATCGATATTGGCGACCGCAACTCACAACTCACTCATTATTGTTGATGAGTTGGGAAGAGGTACATCAACCTATGATGGTTTTGGATTAGCATGGGCAATTCTGGAGCATCTAATTAGCCAGAAGCATTGCTTCACATTATTTGCTACCCATTTCCATGAATTGACTCAATTATCAGCCAAATATAAACAAGTGGACAATTTACATGTTGTTGCTCATGTCGAAGATGGCAATGATGATGAAAAACAAGACGATATCACATTGATGTACAAAGTGGAACCAGGAATTTCCGATAAATCATTTGGTATTCATGTGGCCGAACTAGTCAAATTTCCACAAAAGATCATAAACATGGCAAAGCGCAAAGCTCTGGAATTACAAGATGGTGATGTAGACGAGTCAGACAAGTTTATTCAGAACAAGCGAACAAAGTGTACCCTGGAAGAAATCGATACGGGTATCAACAAATTGAAAAAAATCTTAAAAGACTGGAAACAACAGTGTTATGACGAGTCGGACAAGAAGTGTAAAGTTTCAAGTGATGAAGCAATTGCCAAATTGAAGGAAATTGTCAATTCGGAAAACATAATGAATGACGATAAGTTTATTAAGGAGATGCTCAGTGTATTGTGATGGTAAGTACAAACTATAACGTTAGGATTTTTTACATAAATCACGTAGAATGTATATATTTAGCATCTAATCTACCAACGAGACGATACCTATTGTTGCTTCTTTACCTGCTCATCGAGGATTGCGAGCTTTTTGACATCGTTGAATCTAAGCAAGCCTTGTTCGTCTATCAAGCGAATAACAGGTAAGCCCCATACCGAGTCGAATTTGTAAAAGTCCTGGGTTCCTTGTAAGAAGCATCTAAGGTATTCCTCATAAACTATGTAGAAATAAACCCCACTACCGGTAAAAATGTGCCACCATCCATGACCTTCCAAAATAAACCCGTAAGGAATCCCCCATTGTCTTCTCGTGGACCGAGCCAAATCACAGAAATGAATATCCAAGTTCCAAAGAAAGTATCCAAAAACGAAGAGCCCTATACCGAGCACCATCGTATACTGTAACTTTGTTCTAGCTGCCTTGTCATGAACATGTTTATTAGTCAACACCAAAGATTTCCAAATAATAGCGGCATTGAGGACTCCGTAAGCAGTTTGGTGCAACGTTGGGTTGGTGTAGACATAAAGGTAAATGAAGCTCAATGTATTGGCTAACATGAAAATTCCCACGGCTATCAACACAGACTGAGTTTTCGTTTTAAACTCACTGAACACCGACCAAAATGGAATACAAGTGGCATATATCATAGGCAATTCGTCCAAAAGCTGGTATTCGTATCTTAGAGTCATGTGGAACCACCATGATCCCACCCCAACCAACAAGAACCCCAAACTGGACAACACAAATCGAGGCTCAAGACGGTTTTTGTATGCTTGCACCACGGCGAATAGCGCCAACATAATGAACACAGCATTGGTGGTAGTGTTCAATGCCTCGGCGATATAGGTTGACACCACGTAATTCTCCTCACACCAATCAATAGTGGAGGTAGGGATCCCCCAGAAACCATGCTCTTGCTCTTCGGGATAAGGCCAAGCAAACGGTAAAGGCATAACGACGATTTCAACAATTGACGACTAGTAGTAACACAGATTGGCCAAATTAGCGATACTTGAACTAATGGGGGTGCAATGATGTGTAAATTGGAATTGATATAAATATCTGTGAAATTCGGAAATCGGTGGTGAATTATCTAAGTGGTTTAAATGTAGTAGACGGTAACTCTAGCGGAATTTTCGGGTGAGGTGCAAATGATGGACCCAACTAAGTTGCAATTTTTCTGGTAGTAAGCAATCCTGCAAAGTTGGTGTAGCAAACAGAATAGGTGGTAGAAGGTTAAAGTAGGTTTGCGGTTTGATATCCGCTCTTGGGGGGTTGTATTTGTGGCATTCTCGACCCCCACGGCATGAGACACACGGGGCCGAAAAAACCCTCACCATTTTGGCCGAGATGGCAGATTGCGCATTACGATGGATTCAGATCATACATTAGAGCAACAAGCAAATAGTCGGAATTGTGATACAAATGTAAGAACCTTGAGAATTTGACGTTTATGCAACGGAAACTTACATATGTTAAACCAATGAACTTTTATGGGCATATACATCTAGCTACACAGCGGTGAAGCTTTATACAGTTTAACTTGGTAACAGTGTTTCTAGTATTCGTGCCACTGCAACCAGCACTCGTCGTTTAATGGCCGACTGGTATACGCATCATACATCACCATTTTCTCCTCGTCGGTACAGTTGTTTCCCTTGTTTCTTGCTCCAAGAAGGATGGGTTCTGGTAGCTTCGTTTCGGGATCGTACTCAACAACATCACACCAGTCCCTATCAATGGTAGACCCGTAGTGCCAGTATAAATTGGCTAATGCAACTTTCATTTCCGTGAGGGCGATCTGCATTCCCAAACACATTCGGATTCCTTTTCCAAACGGCATCATGTACTTCTGTTGCCGCGTAATCCTGGCTTTGAAGTCTTGAGTGATCTCGTTTTCGTACTGTAACCATCGTTCTGGGATGAAATGGTCAGGGTCGGGAAAGATATCTGGCTGCCTGTGCACAGCGTAGGGCAAAACTGAAATGGTTGTTCCTAACGGAATTTGGATTGGGGGTTTGTGGCCAGGCAACTTCACGAAATATGGTCGATCAACAACTCGAGGTTCTGCTCCTGGAATCGATGAATGGACTCGTCCATTCTCTTCAATCAAAGCACTCAAATAAGGCAACTTTTCGACGGCCTCAAAGTCTTCAATTAAACTCTCTTTTGATAAAGGTGTTCCGAAAGCTTGCCTCAATTCGTCTTGTAATCGTTTCTGTTTTGCAGCGTGACATGGACGACTCAATTCGTAGGTCAAATACGTGAGTTGAATAGCTGTCGTTTCATGGCCAGCAAAAATGTTATCTGACAAGAAAGAGTACGCATTCTTTTCAGTTAATCCTGACAGTTTCAAAGTTTCCAAGGTGGTTTTGTTTTCATTTCCTGCCACCGTGGGAACATTTTCTTCTGCTTGTCTGTAAAGCTTCATTTGCCAATTCTCCAACGTTTCTGCTGCTTTCAAAATCCGTGGCCCCGCTGCCCAATTCCAAAATTTGGGCATTAACGTCGTCCAGAACCCCATACCCGCAACCATTCGATGAACCAAAACCATATATCTCTCCTCTGGATGCGACAAAAAGTCGGTTCCGTTCTGTTGGCCTAGTTCAAACGCAGAAATCACATCTATGGCAAGTGAACCAAACAAGGAGTACACGTCAATTCCAAGATTCTTTTCCTTCTTTGATTTGTTGAACCAACTTGAACCCTCCAGATACCCTTTACCATGTTCATTGTACTCCGACTTGGCATTGATGTAATCAGGTTTTTCCCCTGAAACACTGCTTTCGTATACATCTTTGATCAATAATGCCGTTTTGTCGCAAATTAGTTGCCGTGTTTGATTTTTGGTGTGAAACACCGCAGTCTTGGAGTATAAGTGAATAATAATTTTTTTGTATCGCAAATGGCGATCGTTTTCTATACTGGCAAAAATATTATCCCGAAAACCATGGTTTCTAAAATTCTCGTAAAACTTTGATTTTGGAAAGTTCTTTACATATATATCGTGGATATAGTCAGAACTGCCATTCACGCTTATCTCGTTAGGAGATAATACTACCACGTCTCCATACCGAGCATGTAGACTATTTACTGTCTCAATCCAGTTCGCCCTGCGTTGCTTGTTCAAGGCGTTGAATCTGGATATACGATTGACGTACGGACCAGGCACATTTCTCAAGGATGATATAAAAAATGGGTATAGGACAAAATAAAATATACTAAGAACAACAACGAGCAAAAATTGTACTTGAGCAAAATGGCTAGCCGCGTAGCAATATGATATATAAATGACCTGAGCCAACATGTTAATAAACTTTGTCATAGCAATTTCTGATCCACGTACCGATATATATAGATAAAACTATTTGATCACAATTCCGCTTGCCCAATACGGATACCAATTCCGGATAACAAAATTTATCCGATAACCTCGCTTAGATATGGGGAAATACGCGATGTAACCTAAACGGATTCTATTATGATGAGTATGTACCTATGAATCAAAATGAAGTGACATTTTGCGCACTTTTGCGCACTTTGAGTGAACCCTTTCCTTTTGTATGATTTACGTATCTGTATCTGATGCAGAAAACAGACTAAAATTATGATAGCATAAAGTCGTGACATACTGGTCGGTTACACATTTTCAAATGGAGGACGCCTCGTCGTCTGCTGAGTATTATTATGTCAAGTCTTGTATATTGTGGGTAATTTTCTCAACTCTGTAACTGGATAATATTTGAAACTAGCTTGATGTGGGTTCATTCTTGGTAGCCTGCAAGTATTGAGCAAACTTACTAGTTTCATGAATACCACATTCAGTCTTGGCTTTCCCTTTCCATCTTCCAGCACGTTCATCTTCGCCTTCTTTCACAGGATGAGTTGAATGCCAGTCACCCACGGATTTATAACCCAAATCTAGTAACTCATTGTACGGAACATTATTTTCGTCAACATACAGTTTGACCTGCTTGAAATCCCAGTTCACCAACGGGTTGATTTTGATGACTCCTGAAGTCTCTTCAACTTCAATAACTGGCAAATCGCCTCTAGATCCACCTTGAGACTTTCTTCTACCGGTTAATACCGCAACGACTGCTAGTTGTTGGTAAGCCCTTTGCGATGGCTCCACTTTGACTAGAAAGTCGTAAAGCTGATCATTTTTTTCCCAAAGTTGATCACCATATTTATCTTTGAATTGAGTTTCATTTTCTGCGTCCTGCGGTGTGAATGTGTGAACCTTGGCGTGATATTTTACCTTGACCTTTTCTACTAATTCGTATGTCTGGGGGAAGTGGTATATAGTATCGATAAAAATAAGATCAATAGGATGTTTGTTTTGCACGGCATCATTTTTTGTCGTTATATCAAGTTTGCTTATCATATCTATTGTAACCAAACCTGTCAAACCAAATGCCGTCGTTTGAAAGAGTTGAGGGAACGTGATGTAGGCCCACTCTATTATTTGCTGAGGCGACAAATACTGCAACTTTTCGTTCAAATGCTCCACATGCTCTGGAGTAAACACAACGTTTGAGTTCGTCATGAAGAGATGGATTGAATTTTCTCCATTACAAATCGCTTGTTTTACTATAAATCCATGTGGTTGCAGAGGTCCCGTGATATTAGCTCATGTTTCTTTTTTTCACCGTACTGTCGTCTTTTGTGACACAAATCCATTTTACGACAAACTATTTTCCTACATAAGTATTGCATCTGAGGCGCAGGCTAGTGGAGTGAAAATGTATGAAATATACGAATCAACCCCTTAGTATCCAAGTATCGCAAATTTTTATGTGTAGTATGGAGAATAGCTCGCAATAATACTATCGCCCAATATCAAGAGTTTCTCCGCATGTAACGAACATGATAAATCCAACTGTGTGATTGCTGAAGGGGAGCTGTTGAACTATCGAAGCTAGTGTCAGTAGTTTGCAAAGGAGGTGACGATAACCCGGAACGGAAATTAAGTAACTTGAGCACTCAATGACCAAGTAAAGTTTAATTGCTGAAGTTTAATTGCTGAAGTATAATTGCTGTACGAGAATGACGATAAAATTAGGTAAAGGTCGACAATAGAAACAGGGCTCATCCTACGTCAAGTGTATGCGCGAAAAAAAACCTAGTCAGGAGTCGGAACAATAGACGATAGCAAAAGATAGTCCAGGCAAATGATCAACAGTATTCTTATGAGCTACGATATCAACAAGGCACGATCTTGGTTTTAGTAAAGTAGTGAAATGGTTGCTTATAACGTAATCCCTTGTGTCAGTTTTACGGCTAAAGCAATGAATTGAAGCTTTTCACAAATGTTGCGTCATCGGCACTTAATACCTAGACATGGAAATGTCTGCATACACAATAATATTTTCTTTCTTTTATAACCAAATGCATTTGTTGCTTAATATTTATTCAGAATATTCGTTAGCTGGTAGATTTGTAATCTGCACTAAATTCCAGATAATTATCATGTAATTCGTAATATTGTTTACGAACTTCGAGTCTTTTGTAAATCGGATTTAGTATGTCCTCCGCTACTCGTACAACATCATTTATAAGGTTTGGGATTTCTATTGCATTGTTAAATTAATTCAAATTCAATGACTATGGCTTTTCTGGCACAAGCTAGTATTCCAGGTTCATCATCACACCCCAGACACGACATGAATGAGTACAACAGTATTCCCTCTCTTGGTTACCGAGAGATTCCTAATGTGTTCATGGAATCAAATTCTAAACGTGATGATTTATTTGGCATTCAGTTGTTTGCTATAAACTTGCGAATCATTGAATTGAACATAGACAGAAAGCTTGCATATTTGAAGAAGATCAAAGACGCATCAAAATAATTTATTTGAATCTTATTTTTACATAGTCAAACCTTGCTATAATGCTAGCGCATTCTTGGCACTGCTATTGTATTATAGTCCAGTAAACACTTCAGACTCAATCACAAGCATTCACTATTATCTTTCAAAGCAACTCTACAAGGCGGATCGAGCCATGAAACATGGGCTGTTACATCAGGCTCGCTTGAAGATATAGACAACCTTTATACGATTTATGAATATATGTTCTTGAAAAGTCCAACTCAGGCTAATGACCAACTTGAAACACTTGTTACAAATACTCGGCAATTACGCACTGATAAGAGACCGATGCATGGTTCCGTGGATATTTTGGCCCAAACTCGGAAAGCTTGGAAAATCTCCTGCGTTTCGCGGTATCGTTGTCACCTGCCGAGTCGAACCATGTGTGTATCGTCAGTTTTGATTTTGTGATACAAAAAATTATTTAATTTTCCTTCTTTTACGAACAATTCATGCAACCCGGGCAAAAGAAATGTCCCATATTCTCGGATGTTGAACTTACTCTTTTTGGATTTTAAATACTCATGGTTAAGTTAAATGCTCATTATCCAGCCGTAGTGAATATTTGCTCAAGTTGTCCAAGCTCTCAGATTCTAGTGGTTGGAATTTTTGTAGTTGCATTGAGCATTTTGTAATAATGGATTGAGTAAACTATTGAGCAATTTAGAAATGGGTATAAAAGAAGCACGAGTTTACCGTAGTTTTTGATTCATTTTAGTAAACCATGTCTCTTCCGGTTGAAGTAGTCAACAAAATGGCCATGGGGGATAGCACCCCTGGCAAGTCTTGCAAAATTTCAATGTTGTGGAACTGGTACACTATTGATAGTTGTTTCATTGCAAAATCATGGCACGTAAAAAGCAGAGGTGGATTTGCTGGTTCTTGTGTTGGGGTGTTCTTTTTGATTGTTGCATCTAACTGGTTACATCGTTTCTGCAGAGAATTGGATCGCCAGTTTGCAAGGCAATGTCAACAAAGAACCGGAATATCGCAAAATTCTAGTGTTGATGAGAAAGTTTTGACGGCAAAAAGTGACCATCCCATCAATCCATTTGTCTACACATTCTCCCATGCTTGGTTGTTTGAATCTCGTCAATGCCGCCCCACCTTTGTACAACATTTCATCAGATGTGCTCTTTACACAACTGAGTGGGGATTGTCGTACATCATCATGTTGTTGTTCATGTACTACAATGGATATATCATCATTTCGTGTTTGATTGGAGCATTTGCAGGGAAAATGATATTTGGCTTAGAGGAATTTGACGTCGATGACGAAAATGATAGAGATTGCTGCAAAATCTGAATTGTGCCCATCCAGAACATCAATGGTTCAAATTGAACACACACACACAATAATAATAAGACCTGTTGGTGTTCTATAAATTCAATTCTATATAATCGTTTGTATTCATAAATTAATTATGTCTTGTTCAGTCAAAATATTTGCAACAATTTAAGGTTCACAATTACGTAGCGAGATATACAAAAAAAATAGATTGGAATGAAAAATACACAACTCGCACCAGCCGAACAACCGCATCATCTACAATGATTGAGGGCCAGTGCGAACCCCAAATCAAAAACAAGTCATGCAACCACCATTGCCTAAATTTAATGCGAAAGCATCAAAGTAATCAAGCTCAACTTAACTTTGGATAAAAACATGGAACTACAATGAATTGATAATACAATACATACCAAGCATAAAAAACAAAGGAATCGCAATTCATAGGTGGCTATTGTTTGAGTTTCGTTTTGACCCACTATGTAGACGAATCGGGAAATTCGTACCAAGGAATGCAAATTGCTTTCAAACTGAACATTGTTTAAAAGATCCGGCAATTGACGAGTTTAAATTTAATCGTCATCAATCATGGTTACCACGTTGTTTTACAAGTACATTCAAGGTTCAGTATTCGATTCTCTAGCTGTGGTTGATGGTGATGGTAATGTATGCTACATGTCTGTGGGTAAGATTCGACACCGTATGTTAAACGAGATGGCCAAAGAGTTTTTGCCACTTAAAGAGTTCAAGCTCTCTTCAACAATCTCGAGAGAGAACCACAGTGTCAATTTCACGTTGTCCAAGATTATTCAAGTTATAGATGATCCTCTGATGATCGATAAATCAAACATACCCTATAGATTTTTATTTGGAACCGAACTTCAACAGATAATTTGGCACACACTAACGAGAATCCCTTCTGGCACAGTTACAGATTACCGTCGAGTAGCACGAGATATCGGTAGACCAAAAGCTTCAAGATTCGTGGGAAACAGTATTGCAAGAAACCGTCTAGCTCTCATCGTCCCATGTCACAGAGTGATTGCTAAGTCGGGCAAACTTACTGGCTATAAATTCGGAATCGATATTAAGAAACATCTACTCAAGATTGAATTAAATGATTCATATGACTCTTTTGTCAAGGACAATTGAGACTTTTGGTTTTCAAAAATTCTCCAATTAGTTGTGAATAAGATCAGCATTGACTTATTGACTCTATGTTCAAAACGCTCTACAATACTTCAAGCCTTGGAAATCAACTTTTTGGAAATGTGGCATTGGTTATATTATACCTGAACTGTACCGCTATTACCAAAGTTGATAAACAAGAGCTACAATAATGATTTCATAATAAGTATTGATCTCGATTACAATTTAGAACCTCTAGCCTTCAAAATTTGAGTGACGGTGTCAACAACTGTTTGTTCAAGCGAATAGTACTCAATGTTCAACAATTTTTGCGTTCTGGAAAAGTCATATTTTGCAAGTTTTCTTAACTTATATTTATCACCACCAGGGTGACCTTTCCAAGTGTTTAAGTTGGGGAAATTCTTCCTGACAATATCAGCAATGGTTTGCATCGTGAATTGGCCAGAAACTAGCAATAACCTCTCACCATCAGTCAGGGGGTTTTCTAGTGCAATTCTATGTGCCTTAGCAACATCTCTTACATCAATATACGGACCAAGGTGCTTAATTAATTTTGAATTATCGTTTGAATTGACCACTAAGTCGATAACCTCGACTGATGTGTTCAATTTTTCTGGCCGGGCGTCTTCTAAGGCAAGTTGAGGACCCCAAGTGTATCCTGGTAAAACAGTAGAAAGTGTGAAGTTTGGCTTGTTTTGTTTAACAAAGTCCCAGGCAGCTTTCTCTGCTAACGGTTTAGATGCCAAATATGCCAAAATTGAGTTTTCCTTAGCAATATCGTAATCGATCATAGACCAAGTATTTTCGTTGGCAACACAATCTGGAGCTTCTACTTCTGGTCTTGCGGCGGCTGACGAAGAAGTGATCACTAGTTTCTTCACTTGAGGAGCATGACTAGCAATTGAATGTAAAATGTTCTTCGTGCCTTGAATAGCCGGAATCAAGATATCCTTCTCGGGATCCTCAACCTCAAACGTAAATGGAGATGCTGTATGGAGAACTGCAGTAATGGAAGGATTAGATTTTAGGACATCATCAAAAGCACCTGAAACAACGATGTCCTTGACAACAACGAACTTGAAATTTGGAGAGTTAATGATTCTCTGTAACTTAAGACCTTTTTCTTCAGATCTAACCGTACCAATAACAAAATATTGACTGTCAACTAAGATTCTGACAATATGTTGGGCAATATACCCATTAGCACCGGTGACTAATACCGTGGATTTTGACATGTTTGACCTAGAAGTGTACGCTCAAATTCAGCAACTCTGTGTTATTTACAGTCAATTATTACTCGTGCATGTGGAATTTTGCACCCAATACATTTGAAAAACTCAATTTGATTTATCAGTGCTGTTAACAATCAGCAATTATTGCAACTACCCGATTCTATTTGGGACTGTTTTGCGATTCTATTTGGGACTGTTTTGCATCGCTTGACTAACAATATGTCATTTTACTAAGTGAATCACATTCATAAAAGAAACCACTATAGTTGGTAAAATACGCCGGAGAAAGGGCTAAGTGTGTATTTATGAAGAGTCCATATTCTTGTAATACGTTTTCAACTGTTGTAATCGCAAGTTTGAAATCTGATGCTCGTTGTGCATTTTTTGCATTTCACCTTGTTCAAACATTTTCATAAAATGTTCATACTTGACCGAGTCGAGCTTAGCGGTGTTCAAATTTTCAGCCTCAAAGTTGGAATTTATCTTATTCTTGAGAATCGAATGAGCCGGTGGAGCTGAAGTTGTATTGTTTATACTGAAGTTTGGCTGTAGTGGCAACGAGTGGAAAGTTGTGCTATTTCTCGCAGTAGATTTAGGCTTCAAACAGCCTACGGACACTTTTCTCTTGATCGACTTCACAGGAACAGAAGGGCCGAATATCGAAGATGGCAGTGCGAAAGTTGGCGACACAGCCAATTCCGCCCCTGAGTCTTTTGAATACACGTAAACATCATTGCTTGAAGTGAATTTGATCTTACTTTCCTTCCGGTGTATTTGACTGTTGTGTAGCCGAATAATCTCTTCAACACTAATGGAACTCTCTAGTAAATCTGGGGGATGAACGATTCCAGTATCATCGTCTCCTAGAGGGTACTTCATATTAAAATACAGTTTCATTTTTGTGAAAAATGAAACCTTTTCGTTGTTTGATACAAAAGGAGACAACTCCCCAGAAAAAAGATCGCACTTTTTAGAGCAAATTTCCTCATTATCTCCATTTATGAATTCCTGGGTCTCAGAAATGCTTTTTGTCTGTGAAGCATTAGATCCCTCGGTACTTGCTTTGCTTTCACCTGGCACAAATGCCGTGTCTTGATCACCCTGATGGTCATTGGAAAGTGTGGGACTAGCAAGTTGGTTTGTTGGCATAGATCTGGAGGGATAGAACAATGCACTGTTGTTGGCAGTTTTATCACCGAATGCGTAATCAACACTGAGATCAACACTAACATTGTCCACTAGATCTAATCTGACGGAGTCAAAGTCAGGAAACTCTGCATCTACGTGGGGTCTTCGCGTGTGCAAAGACTGCAAAAACCATACCATAGCCGAGCTATCCAGAAAACTTTGCTGAAGCAAAACTTGGCCAGTTCCAATGCAAATAAAAAACCCGCTCTGTTTGTGGTTGCAAAATTTCCATTTTGATAATGGTTGCAAACCCTCTAAACATGTGCAGGATTTAGGCGTGAATATAAATTTTTCTCTAGAATAGCGCAATAGTTGCAAGAGGAGTAGGATCGTGGAAGCCCAGCAGGACGAGAGTGGCTATGGTGAGTCACAATTTGGCGGGCATCAAGGCAATATGGATCCTCGATCATTTACATTATCATCTTTGCAATGGCGGTACGTACCAGGCCACGGTGGACGAGTTTAGACACGAGTTTCCGTTTTTGACTATTGATCTGTTGAAGCAGCTTCTTGACGATGAGCATTCGCTTAGGTCCAAGTTGATAGAACCTCTCAAACAGGGTGCAGTAGTTGATTATGCAAAGCATGTCATCAATGTATGGCCCAGTGTTCCAGTTGAAGAGATTGACGCTATTTTTGCTGACTTCAAGGCCCTTGTTGGGGTGGAATTGCATTCAACAGGAGAGAACTTTATGAAATTCGTCGAAGAATTACGTCTGTCTAGACCAACTACGCGGTCCAAAAAACATCTGTTTGAATTAATCCATGAAGAAATTAAGAAAACGTCGTTACAAGATGTATACTACCTTGATGAGATCCATGTTGATTACAACACATTGCATTTCACTATCTCCCTCGCAACAAATTTGACTGGGAGTCATTTCCTTGATCCGTTGTTTGTTTCGAACTTGAACTGTGACACATTCAATTATCATCCCCTCGGGTTGAACAACTCGGTCCATTTTCAACTTTATCTCCAAAGAATCAATTGTCAGTTGAAATCACAAAACAGAGCCATCTTGTTATTTTTACACAACAACGTCACCATTGACTTTTCACAGTTTTCTAATATCAGGCCGTACTATATCAGTAGATCTGTCGACAAGCACTATCGAAGATTGCCGTCTAGCGTAATGTTTCCCTCTGAGTATGGGTTAAACACCTGGATAAAAACATTGATGGTGAGCAAATTGGCGTCGATCTCCACCAATAATATCCAGTTTATCAACAAGGCAGTGTTGAACGTTTACTACCAGTGTATACACAAATTGAAAACTGACTCGGAGAAGATACTTTTCAACAAGAAGGTTTTGGAACAGTCACAATTTCTTCGTCCCAACAACTCTAGACTCTTGGGCACACATAGGAATATTATTTATGAGAACTCCAAGTTCCGCTTTGCTGACGTTCCTCAAATACCTGGATTGGATACGGTAGCGAACTATAACATTTCTGTGCGAGACGTTTATTACACTGTGTGTTGTTTCGACAAGTTTCCATTAGCAAGACCATTGATCAATAAGACTACGCCAGAGGAAATTATCGATTTTTTTATCACAAAGCTTATTCCGTTTATAGGTCGACAAGATGAAGCATTCAACAAAGCAACAGATAGCTTGCTCAATGCATTTATGTTAATATTTGGGAAGAGGGCCCCTTTTGGGATAGATATAAAGAAAGAGTTTCGAGTTTATGATAAGGCCCACATCGAAAGGGTTAACAAGCTACTTGATGACGAGACTCGAATTCTCAAGAAAGGAAGGTTTATGGAGTATGATCATTTACTGTCCAACTTGTTGTATCCTCCTTCTGGCGAGCTTCAAGTCGAAGAATTGAAATTACCTTGTTTTTTGGAACCCGGTTCGACAACGAGAGAATTAAATGAGATCATCAACACATTTCGCCTGTCCTTGTTAAATAATGGTGGTACAACATCTCCACGTTTTACTGCTGAAACATTGTCATCAACCGTAAGTCATGTACTTGACACACCACAGACCCAAACAAAAGACCATGCTGTACTGGTACAATTGACAGATTCGACTAGTGACGAAGAACAGTCTGATTCAAGTAACACCAGCTCTTCATTACTGGAGATCGACAGAACTCAAAACAGTGTTGATGTACAAATTAAGGATGAGGTAGATACACATCCTATGAAGTCGTTGATGAATCTGGAATTAGAGGAACAAGAATCACAGGAATCACAGGAATCGGAGTCAGAAGAAGACGAGGAGATGTATAATGATTCCGAACATTCATCTCTTGGCTCGGCTATTGATCTGAACCACAAGAAAAGGAAGAGAAGTGATAATAAATCTAAAAAGATTAAGAAATCGAAGATTATGGAAATACTCAAGCTGAATAAGTTGGATTTTGTAACATCTGTTGATAACTCAGTATTTTCTGACGAGTCTGAAGAGTCAGAAGCGGATTCCTTAGTACTTAAGGTGATCAGACAAAAGCAATCTGATCCAACAAATAATACTCGTTTCCTGTCAAATCGCTCTTATCAATCGAATAAAGTTTACAACTCATCAACAAAAAATAAATTGGAAATGCTTGAACTTGACAAAAACATACCTTCTAGTGCCACTCTGAAAAGTACGCAAAGTCCAGATCTGTCGCAATCAGATTCGAATTTCGACCCAGCTTCTGAGTCTGACATGGATTCTGATGATATATTCACAAGTCCTTTACATCCAAGTAACAATAATATCAATAATAAGCCCCATCAGAACCAACCTACTATTTCACCTATGAACTCATCGCGCGAATCAACACAAAGCTCAAAGGAAAATTCTAAAACAGTCAGTCGAAAAGCACCCATTTGGGAAAGTACCGATGCCGCAGTTCAGGTGAAGAATGGTCAAAATCAATCATTTCTTAATGAGGAGGACCAATCCGACTCCGTGATAGACAGCAGTTTCAAGAAACCGGATCCTTCATTTTCCAAGAGAAACCTTGCTGGACTTGCGATCATTTCTTCAGAGAAGAAAGAATTGAACCTAAATGAGATCGATCAATGGATAAGGACCAACTTTAAGTACTTCGGGACTCTAGGCCAATCATGGACTAAAAGTCTAAGAAAAGTTTTAAATAATAACCCTCATTTTGAGACTTGCGGAAAAGACAAGACCTTGAGACTCACCTACAGATTAAAGCCTGAGTTCGAAGCAGCGTATATGGACCAAATACGCAAATTGACTTCTAAGCGTAGACGGCTTTCCAGAGATGGTGAAAGACCACCCTACTCGTATAACGTCTTGTTTGGATCTGCGATGTTGATGAAAAACGTGGAGAGAATAACCAAAAGAGAAGCAGAAGAGTGGATCGCGAACACTTTTGAATACTACCGTAGCTTCAATAATTGGAAGCATAACCTTGTGAACGGATTGGACAAGCGATTTATAAGAGAAATCCCAGATGGAATGAAACGACCAACCTGGCGAATGAATGCAGAGGACAGATTAGAATTTTCAAGATCAAAACAGTTCATCGAGATTAAGGAATTCTGTCAGGAAAATGACTTAAATTCAAATATTGTTGGAGAGAAAGAAAACTTTGGCGAAGTTCATAGAGAAACAATGACCGAAATTTCCGAAGGATGGTTGCGGAAACTGAACTCACCAGGATTTAGGTCTAACCCACCATTTCCCTTGGACATTTTGGCAGGTATGGCACTATTACTCAGTCCACACCAAAAGTTAACATTGGGCCAAGTCACGAGCTGGATTTCCAATGTGTTCACGTCTTACGATGACGAGAATGAAGCTTGGAAAGAAACAGTAGCAAAAGTTGTGAACGAAACTGTGGAAGTATTTGAAAACGTAAAAGATGGTACCGAGGTGTATTTCTCTATCAAACCAGCATATATAGGGGAGTTCAAAAAATTAATCTGTGATCTGGGCACTCCAGAACATCAGCTCCTCAACTTGAGAATTGAGGACTTGATCAGATCCAAACATGCACGGAAAAGTAATCTTGGAAAGAAATCGGATCATGTTTTAGAAGCGAACAGTATTGAAAGTAATCAAACCTCGAATAGCGAAGATGCAATCGAAATCGATGAAGACCTGGAAGCCGAGGCATTTATGTCGGCAAATGAAGGTGTAATTGAGCATACTGCTTCAGTTGGAATTCGCAAGTCGAGGAATACTACTTTCACCAGCCCACAAGTGAGAGAACCTCCGACCAATGGCAAACATAAACTATTGAATGGAGCTCGAAAAACCAACAATGTTGAAATTGATGTTGTAGGCTCTGACAAGGCCGCGGGTCTTAAAAAAACTACAAGGTCATCTGCACTGGAAAGCGATCGTTCAGATTCAGAATCAGACGGCTCAACAGATTCATCGGACTCCGAGCATTCATCAGACTCATCAGTCTCAGTCGAACCATCACAAATAAAACTGCTTTCTAGAATTTCGAAATCTAAGTCAGTTAGTCAAGATAGGTCGGTGCGGGATATTGGTAAACCATCTAGCTCACAACCAATAAAAACCGTTTCGCCCGTTAATACACTGACAAGCTTGGCAACTTCAGTCAAGTCGCTCACCACTTCTGTGAACGTGAAAACGTCAAGATCGCCTAGCATTTCGAAGTTGCCGTCAAATGGAAGTGAAATTCAAAAAACACCGGCGACCTCTGGAATGGCCAAAACTTCCAATACACCAAAAAGCACTTCGACTATTCCACAAAGGCGTAATTCCATCGAAAATTCGGCTACCACACAGAACCACGGTTCCATTACTACAAAGGAGGGTAATAAAAACCATTCGACAGCAATGGGTACACGTATTTCGAAAAGTCCTACCACACCAACAAGAAGCACAGTCTCAAAATCTTCTGGCACACCAAATTTTGGTTCAGCACTCAAGGCTGAAACTGGACAAAAGACCAAGCCAAACACCAAGATACAAGCGACGTCAAAAACTTCAAAAACTTTATCTACTGTGAGTAATAAAATCACTACCCCGAAAACAGCGAAATCTCCTACAGCTGAAAAATCTATACAAAAACAGACTAAATCAATTCCTGGAGTTTCCAATACTACCGACAAAGACAAATCGTCGGTTAAGCATCACTTAGCCGCACGTTCTCCCACTAAAGCTACACCAATATCGAAAAAGTCCAATGACCAAACAGCAAATTTGACAGCCCCAGGAAAACCCGCCTTCCTGAACACAAAATTAATATCAAAACTTGACGATCTAAAACAGCCTACAACAACCATCGAAACAAAAAATCCCCAATCCATCAAACAATCATACAAACCTCTCAAGATGTTCACTGATGGTATCAGTTCCGACGATTTTGAATCTAGCGAAGAATTGACATCAAGCGAGGATTCCGACAGTGAGCTAAGCGGAAACGACAGCGACAAGCCAATCAGCAAGATAAGGAAGTAATGTATACTAGAAACTACCCATCTTCATAATCAATATTAAACCTATCATGAATTTTGCAGCCATGCAGCAATAAAAGGATTAGGTACAGGACCAACAGTATACTTCAGTAACAGAAGACAGCACAAAACAACAAGAGATTCATATAATTCAAAACAATCACATCCGAAGTAAATTCCAGCCACCGATACCTCTGCCCCACGATTTCTTGCGGCAACCTAGATTTCCCAGGCCGTCTTCTCAAGGTTCTGGAATCATCGTACATACATATAAGAGGGGGGCGGGTCATGTGCTTACGTAACTCGTTTTGTCTGCTAACCTTAAAGTTTCTTTCCATCTCGCAAACTGTAATGTCACATGCTCACGTGACGGGAATCTTGCAAAAGAAATTAATTTTCACCAGTATAAAACACTTCGGAAGGGCAAGGAATAATTGTGGAGAATTCAAATCAAAGTGTGATTGCATTTTTCGTTAGCGGATTCACTGATTTGAATAAGAAATCACTTCTTTACATTTCCAGACTCATAAAACATGCAATTATTTCAATCTTCTCACCATTTCAACTACACATGGGAATATGTCACAGCAGCCAATTGGCAAAAGTACCCAAACGAGCTCAGTACCCATGTCGTTAGTGTTGATATTTTAGACAGAACAATCGATGCAGAGCGCAAGGTGCTTCGGACCGAGCGGTTAATTGGCTGCAAGCAACTGATTCCGCTGTGGTTGAGGTTCATTGTTGGTGGGCAACAGTACTCGTACGTGCGAGAAGTAAGTGAAGTTGATTTGGTAAACAAGACCCTCGTGATGAAATCATCGAATTTAACATTGAACAACCTTTTATTGGTTGATGAGACGGTCATTTATTCACCAGATGGCAACAGAACTTTGTTCACCCAATCAGCAGAAATCACTGCTTATGCCCTGATCTCCAAATTGACAGACAAGATTGAACAGTGGTCAGTGGAAAGATTTGGTCAAAATGCCAAAATCGGAAAGTTGGGGTTTGAAGGTGTTTTGAGCAAGTTGCAACAAACTTGGAGCGAAACTGGAAATTTGATCAGTAAGGAGTTAGACGATGTTACTGACAGATTGGTCGGGTTTGTTAAAGAGCCAGTGGAGGCTAAATGAGTATACAAACCATTCAGCATAGATACTCAAAAGTTTAGATAAAGACCATTTTGGGGGTCCAGTTAGAGTACGCATAGTTTCATTTCGTATGGTCGTAGTGCCAATCATTTAAATTCATCATTTGTTGCATATATAGCCAGAATTGGTTTCATGAACTTACGAATATTGTAAATACATAACAGTTTTTGAAAGGGAAAAGATCTTGTAGAATTTACGTAGTATTTTCTTGTCATTTGGCTGCCGAAAATCATGCTAGCGTAAATATGATGGTAATTGTATATAGAGATGTTTGTGTGGTTCGACAATACGAAACACCTATAAATGCTATGTAAAGATGTAATAAATGTAATAAATATGCAAAATGAAGTAGAAAATGGCAGGTTAATACTTCAATGTCATGACGATTCATCTGATTAGTAGACGAGTAAATGCAATTACATCGCTTCCACGACCATAAACCTTTATAGACTGGTAGCGATTGTGTGTTACTGACAGTAACATCAAAATGATTTAGCAGGAGAGTTTCCGTTTTTTTCGTTCCTGCTGTATTTGTAGATTAAAGTTTTTGCGGTCCAATTCTCGCTCGGTAATGATTTCCATGAGCAACTTTTTCAATTCGTTATTCTCGTTAATTAGTTCTAGTTTGACTTTCTCATTTTCGTTAAATTTTGAAAGCAAGTAGTTGAACTCCTTACACAACTTTAAGTATGTTACTTTTAGCGTTGTGAACAATGAAATTAATTTAGAAGTGTCTACCATTGATTTCTTGATTATGGCAATGGTGGAAACGTTTGGCTTGATGCTAGAGTCGATGTTTGGTGTTGTTGTCTTGTTGTTTTTGTCGTTTGCTTCGTCATCGGTGACCGATGAAACCGATACTGGAGTGTCAAATAGCGATCCCAGTTCAGACGAACGACTTGGATCAAACGACTTGGATTCATTGAACTCGTCAAGCGATAGTATAGCCTTATTGATGACATCATCTAGGTTTTCAGGAATATCGCCATGCGACGGGAACGTGGAGTTTTTGACTCCTTCTAAATCTGACGTCCCAATTGCGTCGCAATTGGGTTCAGAACTCGTTAAACCATCACCACTTGTCAGTATATTGCAATGTAAATCAGTTGTAAGTTCAGGAAATAGCTGATGCAACTCAGGTGAACCTTCTCTAGTAATATCCACATGCTCTACTGAAGACGCTGTATCCACGTTGTCTCTTTGAATCGTTTCATCATCTCCCATGTCTTCTTTACTGTTGGTGGATGCCATGGTACAATAGGTTCTTCAGTATAAGCAACCTCATCGCCAAAAAAATCAGAGATGCCCCTCCTGTATTCAAAATAACGGTTCCAAACGCAACCAATTCCCATGGAAGAAGGAAGAAATTGTACCGCGAAACGTCACTATAACCTCGCCGACAATGAGCGCGCGTAAAACGCCAGGAAAATTACCTCTGGCCTATCGATACCTGCGTTAGAGGCTTGGTAGTGACTTGAGTCAATGGTGCTTAGACTCTCAGACAGAAATCGTGACGAAGATATCTGACCCCAGTCTGAATTAATCAGTGATCTCACGGGGCAGATTGTACCACCACGCACAGTGAGGTAGTTGCAATCTCACCAATATATAAACAATGGAAAACGATAGTAAACATGAGACTAACTGCAATCAGAATAGTGAAAAAAGTATAACACAGTCAATACTATGAAGATGAGAGTAGCAAATAAATACAAGTAGAAATAAACAAGTTGATTAATATGAGCAAATATATCGTGAGTGTGATGATACTGCGGTGATTTCCTGAGTTCCACCACCGTGAATACGTCGCTGGATTCGTGGTGGTTACTCCATTGATCTACTTATTTGAAAACGCGAGAACGCGAAATACCATAATTCACTACCATTACACTATTATTAAGAAGGGCCGCAACCCATTGCCGTATCACATATACTTGATCTCTATTTAGTTGTATAAACCAGCTTGATAGCATAGATCGACATGGCCACAATCGAGCAGTACCAGCAGGCAATCTTGATGGAGTTGCAAATGATGTTGTCTACTATGAATGACATCAACGAAAACTTGGTGAAAACGAACAAGATACTCGAGGAGAACCCAACAACACGGTCGCTGGAGTCATACAACCAAGTCGTACGTGAGAATGTATTGGTGTTGAGAGAAATAATTCGTTCTTTACTGCAATAATGAACACTTTGGTTTCTTATTTATGATTCCTCAGCAATTCTCACTATGGTGAAATTTTGTTTACATTGTGATTTACGATCTACTTTCTTGATAGCCGTCAAATATGGATTCTCACCAGTCAAAGATCATTGACAAGTATGTCGATGAGGCTCTCGGCTTAGATGATAGCGAAAACGTCGACTCAGACGACGATATAGATAAGTTATTGGACAACGTAGATGATGAGTTTCTACAGAACCATCGTCAACAGAGACTTCAACAGTTGAAGGCACAGTTCAGTGAAATCAATTCGGCTATTGGCTCAGGCAATGTAGGAGTGCAAACTGCCACTAAAGAGCTGGATGTCATGTCTTGTGTTACTGGTAACGAGACTGTGATAATCCACTTCTATCAAGACAATTTTGAAAAGTGTTCAGTTGTCAATAAATTCATGGACCAATTGTCTGAACGGCATTTGACGGTAAAGTGGGTGAGAATAAACGTGTCAAACGCTCCTTTTTTGGTGGAGAAATTGAATATCAAAGTCTTGCCCTGTCTCTTTATCTACAAAAAGCTGAACTTATTGTTAAAGATTTTGGGGTATGAATTCAATGGAAATGACTTGAATGCCATTCCTACCGTACAGAGCTTAGAAAACTATTTATATCTACACTCAGTGTTGCCGCGGAAATCGGCTAAGTTGGCATCAAGAGCCAATAATCAATCGCAACAAGAGTCAGATGATGACTTGGACTTGTGATGATTTGGAGCTTAAATTAGTCTAGGTGCAAATCTGCACTCTATGTGTAAAAGCACCAGTGGGGAAATTTCAAACATGGGGCACTCGCTTACTACAATAGGCGAATCAGCATGTCTGTATCCATAATAGGAAACATGGCATATTGGATTCATCAAAGCCTACCTTGTTACCATGGGGCACATAGCCAATTGACGACGCACACAAAAGCGATAAACACGAGTACAAGTCGTACAAGGGTCTTGACGTTGTGTATGCGTATATTATTAAAGGTATATACAACTAGTTTACATTCCTATTTTCTATTAATCGGACAAATGGACAATTCAAACAAACTATGCACAGAAGAAATGAAACTATAGATGCGTGGCGGTATGAAGCAAAAAATTAGGGCAATAAGCTATTGAGATTTACAGGTCAAAGTGTACCACAATGACTTGTACCAACTCACTGGTTTCTCCTGTAAAAGTTCCGGGTACATTTTGTAGGGATTATCCTGAGTCTTGGAGAAGTCTTCATCGACATTGGGGACAAAACCGGTATTGGACAGCCTATTCAGCAACACTAAATCTCCGAGCATCGCCAGCAATTCTACTTTATTTGGTGTTGGTGGATGGTTTGTTTACTATCAGCCAATTCTGTATGGGTTTTTAGGGCTGTAACCCTCAAGATAGAAGCTTATCATGTGACCCAGATCACGTGATTTAAATTATAATTAATGAAAAATCACCAATTTTTCCGTCGTATTTTTGAGTTCGCGCACGACTGTTGAAATTTTACTAGTGAAGAGTTTTCCACTTGCAACATTGAGATTTATTTCACCACGGTAAGAAAGAAGCATTTTTTGCAGACAAGCCTAACAAGTTAAAATGCAAATTTTCGTCAAGACTTTAACTGGTAAGACTATTACCTTGGAAGTCGAATCCTCCGACACCATTGACAATGTCAAATCCAAGATCCAAGACAAAGAAGGTATTCCACCAGATCAACAAAGATTAATCTTTGCTGGTAAGCAATTGGAAGACGGTAGAACTTTATCTGACTACAACATCCAAAAGGAATCTACCTTGCACTTAGTCTTAAGATTAAGAGGTGGTGGTAAGAAGAGAAAGAAGAAGGTCTACACCACCCCAAAGAAGATTAAGCACAAGCACAGAAAGCACAAGTTGGCTGTCTTAACCTACTACAAGGTCGACAACGACGGTAAGGTTGAAAGATTGAGAAGAGAATGTCCTCAAGCTACCTGTGGTGCTGGTGTTTTCATGGCTAACATGAAAGACAGACAATACTGTGGTAAATGTCACTTGACCTTGAAGAAGGCCGATTAAGTTAATCATTAGTTAACTGTAACCAACGCTCTTGTTTATATTAATTTTTATATTTAATATTACAATAGTATAATTATGATGTGCAAGTTCTCTGTGAGTACTCTCTGAACTCTTTCGTGAGTCAACTTCGTTCATTAAATTTAATTACAATGATGTAGTCTCGCACATCTATGCGCACTTGGTTCAAAAGGTATATTTTCGCAGTGCATCTCTACTGAAATGGCTGCAAATGACACAATTTTCGGGACCTTTATGATAGAACGACAGCCTGAATGCCTTGAAGTTTTGCACATACGGTTATTGTTTGTCAATCTTGTAGATTCTATTGGAGTCTTGAACGCCAAACGAGGTCTTAGCGGGTTCATAGGGATTGGCTTTCGCATCCTCCCAGGTGTCCAAAATAACCTGCTTGATTCTTTGGATACTTTCATTTGATTGTTGGTAGTGAAAAGCTAATCTACCAGGATAAGCTTTCACACCATGTTTCTTTGCCAGGGCTTCGAAAACTGATGGATTCATTTTGTTGGCTTTGAAGTCAATGAAAACAAAGTTTGATTCCACAGGATGCTCCAAAACGATCTTGTTTTCCTTACATATGTCACCGATGATCTTTGCATTTTCGTGAGTCTTTTTCAATTTTGGCAAATTTTCATCAATGGCAGTCATGGCCATCACCGCTAAGATCCCACTTTGTCTGATGCCACCACCGCATTGTTTCTTGAAATGGTTGGCCTTATTGATAAACTTCTCTTCTCCTACAAGCACCGAGCCTATTGGGGCCCCGATGGACTTGGAAAGACAAATGGAGACAGAGTCGAAATATGAACAATATTCTTTGAATGAAACACCAGTTTCTACCGAGGCATTCCAGAGTCTTGCTCCGTCAAGATGCAATTTTATATCGTTTGCCCGACAAAAGGCCGACATCTTCTTGATTTCATCCAAGGGAAAAATCATTCCGTGCAACGTATTTTCCAAACAGATCAACTTCGTAGGAGCAGCGTGGATTTCTCCATCATCGGGAATGATACGGGGAAGAATATCGTCTTCGAGGGTCAAGTGGTGTGAATTCTTGGGCATGATGGGTTGTGACATTGCCTGAGACAAACAAGCAAGACCAGCAGCCTCATCTTCGTATACATGGGTTCTAACATCACATAATATGGAATATGGAGGCTGGAACAAATTAGTTCTGACGGCAATTTGATTAGATAATGTTCCAGAAACACAATAGAGAGCCAGAGGTTTACCAGTCAACTCGCACATTTTGTTTTGCAATTGATTGGTAGAGTCGTCTTCGTTGTAGACAGAGTCGCCCACGGTGGCCAACGAGAGCGACCGGACCATGGACGCAGTCGGGGTGGTGAACGTGTCTGATCTGAACTCAAACTCGGCGGCATTGGTTTCGAAATTGCTCAAATCCATGGTGGCAATAATATACACGATATAGAAGTAAATAAGTTAGCAGCACAGAACGCTATGAAACTTCATAAACTTGTTCAAAAAATAAGGTATGAGACTGAGCATCTACTCTGACTAGGCAGGTGGGGAGGAAAGGTTACCGAGCCGCGCATTGGACAGTCGAGACTGCAGCCCTAGCTCTACCGCAGTACGCACAGATGAGTCTTATCGGTGCCGTGCCCCACAAAATGCTGATATGGTAATACCAATACTGTGGCCATGCCGATTGAAAACAAAAACAGCTGCGTGGAGAGACATTGTTGTGTTGCATACAAGTGCCCCCTCCCCCTACGTCGATACTACATTTGCGCAAACGCTTTGCACTGTCAGTTTTCACTTTCGGTAATCTGTAATGTAAAGTGCATAGTAAGCCCAATCGCGGTACGCTAAGAAAATCAAAAGTTAATCGGGTTGGAAAAATGCGTTTCTTTCCTGAATAGGAAGGTTGTTGCGCGATATATCCCAAGGTTGCGATAGTCAATTTCCACGTTACAACGGAGATACCAAGCATGGTACCGGTGGGACGAAGATCAATTGCGTGTGAAGAGGCCGAGTCGATTGCGAGGAATCGGGCAATTTTTTTTGCGCTTTTTCCACGAGCTGCGTAAAAGACTATTGTCTAGCATATTTGCCATGTTGCTTAACATGTCGTGGCATCCCGCCATCAATGGTATAAATTGCATCAATATCGCAACCAGGGTTTTTTTGTAAATTTGTAGTTTTTTCTGTAGTTCAGTCATGTCGCAATTATTCCAAGATATCACATTGCCAGATGGTCACAAGTATACACAACCACTTGGGTTGTTCATCAATAACGAGTTTGTTGTCTCCAAGTCGGGAAAGAAATTCGACTCAATCAACCCAGCAACATCCGAAGTAAACGCTTCGGTGTACGAAGCTGATGCTGCTGATGTTGACGTCGCGGTAGCCGTGGCCAAGAATGCGTTCAAATCATGGAAAAAGGTCAGTGGAGTAGACAGAGGTAAGATGTTGTACAAATTGGCCGATTTGATGGAAACCCACAGAGAATTGTTGTCCTCACTCGAAGCATGGGATTCCGGTAAACCTAAAGCTCAAAACGCTATATACGATATTGACGAGTCGATAAATTGTATTAGATACTTTGCCGGATGGGCTGATAAAGTCCAAGGAAAGGTGATCCAAAACGACCCAAAGAAATTCGCCTACACCATTCACGAACCATATGGGGTTTGCGGGCAAATTATTCCTTGGAACTACCCAATTGCTATGGCTGCGTGGAAATTGGCCCCTGCTTTGTCTGCTGGAAATGTGATTGTGTTGAAAACATCGGAAATCACTCCGTTGTCGATGTTGTACGTTGCCACTTTGGTGAAGGAAGCTGGCTTTCCTGCCGGGGTGTTCAACATTATTTCCGGGTTTGGGGCCACCGCCGGTAAGGCACTTGCTACCCACCCAGACGTTGCCAAAATCGCCTTTACTGGGTCCACTGCTACCGGTAAGTTGATTCAACAAATGGCCGCATCGAATCTTAAGGCTGTCACCCTTGAATGTGGTGGTAAATCTCCTTTGATTATCAGAAGTGATGCTGACTTGGAGCAAGCAGCCAAATGGGCCGCTTTTGGTATCATGCTGAATCAAGGTCAAATTTGTACCTCTACTTCAAGAATTTACGTCCATGAAAATGTTTACGAAAAATTCTTGGATATCTTCTCCAAGCACGTTCAAGCAGAATACAAACAAGGACACATGTTTGATGACACTGCCGTAGTGGGACCACAAGTCTCTAAGATGCAAAGAGACAAGGTTTTGTCGTACATTGAGATTGGTAAGAAGGAAGGTGCCAGAGTCGTTTTAGGTGCCGAAGCAAACACCACCGGTGACTTGTCCAAGGGTTACTTCATCAAACCAACTATTTTCGCCGACATAAAGCCTCACATGAGAATTGTCAAGGAAGAAATCTTTGGCCCAGTTGTTTCTGTTGGGAAATTCACCACCGACGAAGAAGTTCTCGCATATGCCAACGACTCCGAATACGGATTGGGTGCAGCTATTTTCACCAAAGACTTGACTGTGGCCCACGAAATGGCAGCAGAAATTGAAGCAGGGATGGTGTGGATCAACTCCTCAAACGACTCCGATGTGCACATACCATTTGGAGGAGTGAAATTAAGTGGTGTTGGCAGAGAGTTGGGAGAATACGGTTTGTCGATTTACACCCAAGCAAAAGCCGTCCATGTCAACTTGGGCAACAAATTGTAATTTTTTCAAATGACTTAATGTTGAAACTAGCAAATAAATAGCAATAGATGTGCAAGTTTGCATTTGGAATATGTATGGTACTACTATAGGATAATTTTGCAACCATACAACTTTTTTGCAGCCAAAAAATTACCACTCTAGCAACATAGCGAAATCACATCAAATTGTTCTCGGACTTGATATCGATCGTAGTAGCACACCCTGGTACGAATCTGATAAGGTGCTGATTACACCCCTTTGACATAGTTGCTGGAATTGTGTCTTGCGATGTGGAGGTGGTCGTGCGACATTGCTGGATATTATGGAACCCCTATTTTTACTAATGATATGACATCATGAAATTACTCTTGCTGAAAAAGTACCAAGTTAAAGCGGAACGGTGAAGATGAAGTATGGAATAGGGATGGATGACGTGGCGTATTCGATTGAAAGGTTGAAATTCTCTGAAAAGTCTGTCTCAACCAGAAAAATCTCTCAATCTTCCAACCGTCTTCCCACGCAAACAGTGAACCATAAAACATGTCAGTACATTTTGAATGTTTTGCCCCCGTCTGTGTTCGACCATGTATTACTATTCGTGGATCAGTTTGACTTGTGTAATCTTCTGTTAACTTGCCGTCAAGTTAACGAACTTGCCACAGCTCGGCTATACAACCGAATCACGGTTGACTTGAATTGCGATCTCCCGTTATCGTTCAAAGGAGACTCTAAGCGGTATATTCGAGATTGCGGAATGAAATATGTTCACAGCTCGCTAATATTCACCAAAGATAACCTTGTCCGGTTCTTTTTCACCATATGTTCTAATCAACATTTGGTTGACAAAATCCGATTTTTCATCTTTGACAAGTGCTATGATGATTCGGATGGCATGAGTGTGACATCATTTCAGCCCAAATTCATTCTGTTCTTCCAAAAGAACTCTTCCAAAATGAATTTCTTGCATATCTCCTTCATTGATTTCGAGCATGGAATCCAAAAATTAACCAATTTCTTATCCCAGCCCAATATTAGACAAAAGATATTTAAATTGTTCTTAACGAAATTAAGTGATTTTAATACCCCGTTTGTTCCAGCATGTTTAACGAACCTATTTTTATCTTTGGATGAAACGGACTTGATTGATGAAAATGGAGTCCCCACTGTTATAGATCTAAACTGTCATCCATTCAATGGTTTTAACAGTTTATTCACCTTAACGTGTAGCACAAAAAATCAAATGGGTCTCCAGATTGTCAAATCTATCCGTTTGTTGAACGACAATGTGAAATTGAAGTTGAAGGGGCTAACGATATTCCATTGTCATAATGAAAACGCTCTATCAGAAGAGGTGCATTATACCCATTCTTCTGATGATGAAGAGCCAAATAATTTGGCGAAATTGAACAAAATCGCACAGAAACGACTAGAGTTTTCGATATTAGAACAAAAGTTTGATTTGTGTTTTCTTTCACATCTATACCTTCGAGTAGATTGTATGGAACACAAGTTGAGTACATGCAATTGCTTTGAAAAATTCTTCAATAATTTCACAGAGTACTCCAAGGCCCATGATGGATTGCCCAAGCTCAAGAGCTTTGAGGTTGAAAGTTTCCCCAGTTTCGAATGGTTGACACCAATTCCGGCGTTAGAAACGGTGCTAAAACCTTTGGGTGGTTTTATCAAGTCTTTGAGCAATATTGAGAGGTTGACAATCGATTTTCTGACCCCAGGATTCAAGATGTTCGATAATGATGGCAGGCAGCCGGCAATTTTTATCAACAAGATGGATGAGAGTATTATGGAGGAGTTCTTTTTGAGTTTGTTTGAACCTTCTAGTAAAATCACCATGAATTTGAAGACATTGCAACTATCTGACTTTTTGACCAGTTTCATATATTACAAGGCCGACTTTTATCATTCATTCTTACACACTTGTCAATGCTGGGGGTGTGATTTGGTGTTGGAAAGATTGAAGGAAATGTTCTACCCCATAACGTTGAACTCGTTGGATGAAGATGACGATAATGAGAGCGATATTGAAGAGACGTACTACTTGTTGGTGGGATATATATTGGGGAAATTGCAAACTGATAGAGAGGTATGTGTACCTATTGAGGGTCGAACATACAAGTATGACAAATATCCTATTTACAAGGGTCAACCACATATATTGCATCAAGGGTTCCATACTCCATTAAGTACTCAAGAAAAAGCCAGTGTGTGCAAGTGCAATATTGAAGAGGATCCTTTGGGGAAGCGACCAGACAACATTGATAATTTGGTAACCACCTACATTATCCATCAATTGGATCCAATGGTGAGGTATTTGCGAAAGATATTTACGGGTATTGAGAACTTGGTTATTCACGGGATACATTACCATTGTGATGAAAGTTCGAACAGTTTAATTCCGATTTTTGACACCCCGCTTTATCCGGTGGAATTTGTTAACGGTAAGATTTACGCCATCAACCATGGGATGGCACCCAACGGTCCATTTGGATATTTCAGGAAACACAGGCAAAGTGCATATGACCAGGAAGGTGTGTGAATGGTGGAGTTAACAGTACGGGGATTTTATGATTTATGAAATAGAAGTGGTGTAGACGACGAGATTGTGATGATTTATGAAATAAAACTGGTGTAGATGGCGAGATGCTCGGACGAGTACGATTACTATGCTCTATAGTGACATTGATAAATTGGTCCAAACTCCGACATTGCGAAGACCTTACAAAAAATGCACAGCTAAATAAAAAATCAAAATCCGCTCTGTGTAGTATGTTGTGAACCGTACAGCTGCTGAGCGGCAAAACGGTACAACTGACAAGATCAAATATCGTTTTACCAGTAACAAGGTGGAATTCCGCCAACTGCAGGGCAAGATACGTTGCAGGTGGTACTGGATGTAGACATGGGACACAAATTGTATCAAGAATAAAACATAACCAGAAAGTACCTCATGGCACTCAGCTCACCTAGTGCATGAGAAAACAGCTAGTAGGTTGTGAGGTTTGCATCAGTGGGCACATTAAATCAGGAAATTAACCAATTTCCTTTTTGGTGAGTATCCTCTATGTAACCAGGTAATCCACATAATATGCCACAAGCCCCATTTTTCACCAGCAAACAAACGGAAAACATCAACACCTTTGGTCCTTAGCTGACTCACAGTATGTTTGGCTTATCAAAGTGACTTCAGCCTCTTCCACACAAAGAATAACGTTGACATTATCCTTAGTGACAGGGTTGTTATCTTTGTCCGGCACATAACCCCGGTGCAAATGCAGGAAATTTTTCTGTTTCGAGACTGACAGATAATATCGCCGTATTGCATAGGGATGGTTTTTCTTGGTGATTTATTTATTGTAGTACACTAATATTACTTGTGACGAGAATATATGTTGGTTTTGGGGTAAGTGGTGATTATTATATTGTACAGAAGAAATATTGGAGTGAAGATTTTACTTTGTGTAATGATCATGTACCATCCCGGAACGCTGGACAGTGGCGAGCCCCATGACGGAGATGGTAGTAACAGCCATGTCGACGAGCTCTTGTATTTGCAGTTATACAACTACTTGAAGCAGAACGGCCATCATGAGACGGCTTCGTCGTTGTTGTCGGAGTGTTTGCAGCATCACGTCACGATTGATCCCACGCGGTCTCCCGAAAGCTTCTTGTTGGAATGGTGGTCTATTTTATGGTCAGTACAATCTAATATCAACCCGTCGATGAACCAATTATTCAACAAAACAAAGCAATTCCCCTCCATTTCGCATCAACAAAAATTACCGTCCGGGGTGCAAGATGTCCCCAAGCCTTCTGTGGTTCCGACGTCTGAGAATCCGGGCGAAAATATGCCTCCTCCTAGTAATAACCGCTTGACCAATTACTCTCAGCAAATGCGATTACAGCAAATCAAACAGCAGTTTCAGAACCAGCAGTTACAGCATGCCCAGATTATGCAGCAGCAAAACGCTGCTATTGGGGGATCCATCGTGCAACCCACCAACCCTCAAACCAACAATGAAGCAATTAATGACTATCAGATCAACCTTTTGCGGATGGAAAATCAAAATAAGCTTCAGAAACAGCAGTATATGATCAACCAGCAGCAAATTCAACAGCAGTCACGACAGCCACCATCTCAGCCACAGCCACCATCTCAGTCACAGGGACAATCGCAACCTCAACAAACACAGATTGGGGCCCCACCGCAGAATCAGGTTCAGGCTCAGGCTCAGGCTCAGGCTCAACTTCAGTCCCAGTCGCAGTCCCAGGGTCCGGCCCCAGGACAGGCTCAAATGCAAGCTCAAGCTCAAGCTCAAGCTCAGGCACAGGCACAGGCTAGGGCACAAGCCCAAGCACAGGTTCAAGCACAGGTTCAAGCGCAGGTTCAAGCACAGGCTCAAGCGCAGGCTCAAGCGCAGGCACAGGCACAGGCACAGGCACAGGCACAGGCACAGGCACAGGCACAGGCACAGGCACAAGCCCAAGCTCAAGCTCAAATGCAAGCCCAAGCACAAGCTCAAATGCAAGCACAGGCCCAAGCACAGGCTCAAGCACAAATGCAAGCACAATCTCAAACAACAAAGTTCAATGGACCACAGAGTGTTCCCATCACCCCAAATCAAATGCGTGGACCAGGTTTTGACCCTATGCAAATCCAAAAACAGCTGTCACAACAGCAAAAGACAAATCAACCATCTAGCCAACCGCTCCCCACTCAATCTGTCATAGGTCAATCGCCTCGTAGAACACCGCAGTCGGCACCAAACCAGACACCAAGGACATCCACATCACAACCCCAACAACTCATTCAACCAATGCAACAAAGACTACCACTACAAGGGACGCAGTTTGCACCAGGACAAATGCCGATGGGACAACCGTTACCAAACCAAGGTTTCTCTGATAATTCCATGGATCCAGTCAATGGATCGATGTATAACAAGAACAAATTACCAGACAACACTGATAATTTTGACAACTACGATCCTATGACTACCGGTAGACAATTTGAATCTGAGGATAGACTTAAAGTTGGGCAGGTTCCAATGCATGAGCGATTACCCGCGCAACCTCAGGCCGGCCAGCCTCCAGGAGGAATGAACTTGATGGAAGGCGGAGACTTTGACATAGGATCAATCATGGGAAACAATATAATTGAATCTGACTGGTTTAGTATGATGGGGTCGGGACCAGGATTCACATAACCTAGACAAATCGCAAATGCAATATTACAACCACATTATCAGTAGCATCGTTGGCGTAGTGTCGCACACTAGGAAACCCCTGGACTTGCTCTTTTATCTTCAAAGTGTATACCTTTGTACTTTAGTCTTGTAATACTATTCTTATTACATATGTTGGAGGTTGATAACCCCAAGTCAATCTCCCATAGGCGCATGCATTTACAGCGTGAGCAAGGCTTGTGATGAGCTACTACGCCCGCATGCATGAGATTCTTCAGATTAATTAGACAGCAAGTGCGCGTATCTCCGATACCGTTGCTACTTGTAGAGTCAAGAAATTCACAATGGGACAGGTCTAAAACTGATAATAGACTACAATGGTAGGTTCTAGATTGAACTACTACATCAACCTTTCGTCAACAGGTAATCAAAACAAACAGTCACAATATGTAGACATGAGGTGATATGCTTGTGTTATGGGTACTACCAGGAATGTACGATATTGCTTACTCATCATACCGTTTCTGATGTTGACAACCTCGGCTCTGTATGTACACAAAGTTATACCACCTGGGGCCCCAGTAAATTCATGCATGTCATTTGATCTACACGCGACACCCTGCCGCTACTAAGCTGACTTAACACGTTCGTTCTCGCCTTTCATGCCGTAGATGAGTCTGAAACTGGCCTCCTGTTCTCGTCACACCCATTTGCCCCTACCAATACAAACACTATCACTGTAGGTTTCCCCGCATGCGGGCTGCGCATCGTGAAAGCTACACCAGCGCTACCATTTTGCAACGGTCTGTTTGCAATCAAAACAATACACCTGCACAGGCATGCACTTCCTCGTACATCTGATTTACCCGCTTGGTAAATATGGTAAATTACTACGCTTTGAAGCTGAGTGCAACAAAGGCACATTCCACAAGCAACAGAGTACTTAGTCCGTATTTTTGGACTCCCTGCGCGAAGTTATATCTGTGTACCGATTTTTGTGGGAAATTCTGGTTTTTTTGACGGCAGTTGAAGTTGCCTGATTCACAACACTGATCCATAGCCTTTCCTTTTTTTTGCCAACAAAGCTGCTGGTAGCTTGAGGCTGGCAAATACAATCCAAGGACAATTCCTGGTTTGCCAATTGAACTTATCGTTGTCACTTTCACTCATTGATTTGGCAGGTTTTATCTTCGAAGCCCTATCCTGTGATCCTAACATATTGGTTTATTTGGGATCAAAATACCCACTGTAAGTACCAGATTTTCTAGCTTAAAGTTAGTGCATTATTTGAATTCTCCACTTGCATGTCACATCACGCTTTGCAATGAATCTAGATAGATTTAACCCTCTATCGATTTTTGGTGACAGGTCCAAAACTACCCAGCCAAACAGACCTGCGCCATTGAATGACTCCGAATTCTCAGACTGGGGCATTGATGATACCGTCACTGCAGATTTCAAGAGTCCACATTCGTATTCTTTTCACAATCCGACCAATTCCCTACCTTATTACAATCAGCCACCCTCCAACAGCCGATCTTATTCATTCAACTCAAATGGTAGTTTTTCAAGCGCTAGAAGAGTTGGCTCAAACGGTAAACCACGGGGTGACTTTTACTCAAACTTGCAAAATTACCGAGCAAATACCGAGTTGGTTTCTCAATTTATTTCAACCCATATTCGTATTGACCCAATTGACCGTACATTCTGGGAAAAGTTCAAATACACTCTAATCACATCCAACTTGCTTGATGACTCCATGATCCTTTCAAAAAATGAACAATCCCTTACGGATTTGCTACAAAATAAACCCTTCTTGAAGGAAGACCATGTCATTGCAAATTTCCGTACTAAATTCGATTGCAATTTCAATTTGATTCTTATCTTAATCAACCTAATAATCACACTGATCAAAACATCCTGCAATCACACCATGTTAAATATCCTCTTAGTACTGGTGATAAAGTTGATTCGTCTTCACAAGTTGAGATTATCCATTTTATCGAACAAAAACATGAATCACTTAAATCGATTTTTATTGTCAAGTTACAAAATTAATAAGCACTTAATATCAAATTTGATCCAACTAAAAGAATTGCATTTATATAATGGCATTAATGGTGGTTCCACTGCAGATGAAACCGATTTGATGAGGTTGAAAAACAACTTGAAATGCAATTTATTGAATTCAGTGTACTTCCTCAATTCCAACCTCATTAATTCGATTAATGACTTATTTCACTTGATTAATGGCGACGTGTTCGAACAATATGTTTCGATAAATAACATTAATTTGGGAATTGTAAGTGAACAAAATAGAAAGTTTGAGTCACCGGTGGATGAAGCTGTCTACGCAATCAATAAGTTCAATCAGTTACGTAAGATGTTCATTTGTCAGCTTTTATCAATTAATGAAAAAAATAACAAAAAGAATTTTTTTGTTTACCAACTAATGGATAATTTCAATCTTCCTGAAGGTGTTGAGACTTCAAAGAGCTTGAATGACAAGCTACTTTCAATCTCGAATATATTCACAGATCAAAATAGAATCTTGCACAATTTCAATATGATATTTGAGAAGTTTTCGCAAACAAATAGATTGCTGAAGCAATCACTCGAGAACGAGGATATCTTGGACGTTGGCAAGTCAGAAAATGAAAGTTCAAGTGACCTCAACATAGTGAGTTTGGTTGAAAAATTGGAATCATTGGCCACAAGTTTCAAATACTTTCACAAGTATAATCAATCCACAAAATCCATAAATAACATCGATGAATTAAATGAAAAGGTGATGATTTTCAATCAATTTAATGATGAACTTTCTAGGGTTAAAGAGTTGTACCAATTATGTGTGAATGATTTGAATCATGACTTGTATCTGATCCAGAACTGTTATCTGGTTTCTTCGACAGAAGGAAGTAGCATGAAATCACCACAACCCGAAAGAAACGAGTTTAGTCTAAAGTCGTTTCATAATGCATCAATAAAGAAACGATTTTCTTTACCCAACTCAACAGGCAGTCAAGTAGAAGGTTTATCTAGTCTGGTTCAAAGATCCGACAAGCAAAAAGACAGGCATAGCACAAATTCTTCAGGAAAGAAATACAAGCGATTGTCGGCTGGTCTAGGTTTAGGTTTGTTGACTGTTGTTGAAGAACAATCAAATTCAAAATCCAAAACTACATCTTCCAAAGTTCCTGAATCTAATGGACCCCTTGTCTCATATGATGATAATTACATTAATATTTTACCCCCGCAGACATATGAAACATACAATCAGTCCACATTAGATCAATTGTCAAATAATGCAAAAGCGAAGAAGCTAAGCTTCAGTCTAAGAAACTCCAATCGGTTTTCATTGAATTCAGTGTGTTCAAATGTAAGTGGTGTTACGGATTTGATCAGTTCAACACAGTTGACTAATTATGATGATGAACATGATGATATCAATGATTCAAACATTTCGAAAATATCTAAAGAAGAGCTAAAACTCAAGTTAGAAGAAAGTTTTAACCGAATATATAATTTGGAGAACGAGAACAAGATTTTAAAATCAAATCGTCAAAACATTGTGGAGAAGAAAGACAGTAAGAACAAGGTCAGCTTTGAAAGCACAAAGGAAGTCACAAAAAATGACCATACTGAAGAACCCCCTGGAAATCAGGCTGAAGGAGACAAAGTCTCTAAAACTTTGAGAAAGGAAAGATCCAAATCGAGGGTTATTGATGGGTCATTTTTGAATGAGCTAGAACAAACATTAAATAAACAAACATTGGAAAATGTTTCATAATTGTTTGCTAGTCATTGGTTTTAGTTCGATACCTAGAGCATAGAGTGCTTCGCGATGTATAATATGTACCTTACCGTTTATATACGTTAAACTTTTATGACACTACTTATGAAGTTTCAATGTAATTACTACAAAAATTCATGGCCATCTTACACCATCATGAATTCTTATAGAGCTGGGGTAGCATTTCCTGAAAATCTACCTTCTCCTTCGTGATACAACTCTTCTAATCTTTTAGAACTTAGTGGATCTTCTGGAGTCTTTTTGCCTGATGGAGTCGCAACACCTGGTGTTGCGACAGCTGACAGCTTGGAAGAGCTTACTGAAGAATCCATGTCACCATCATCACCCAACAACAAAAATGCCACATCTTTCTTCTTGTTTTTGTCTTCTTCCTTTTTGTTCGGAAGACCTGCTTTTCCTTCCATAACCACTTGTTGGACTTGTTCCTTTTGTTTAGCTCTATCTCTCATACGTTCCTCAATACTTCCCTTAGTCAACAATCTGTAAACTGTGACTTGTTTCTTTTGACCCAATCTATGGGCTCTATCCATCGCTTGCGAATCAATGGTTGGATTCCAATCGGAATCGTAGAAAATAACGGTGTCGGCTGCAGTCAAATTGATACCCAACCCACCGGCTCTAGTGGATAACAAAAACACGAAGATTTCCGGTTTAGTTTGCCAGTCATGAACAAGATCACGACGGTCATCTAATTTCGATGAACCGTCCAATCTAATGAACTTGTGCTGTCTATAAGTTAAGTACTCTTCCATCAAGTCCATCATTCTTGTCATCTGGAAATAAAGTAGCACCCTATGATCCTCCTTCTTCAATTCAACCAACAATTCATCCAATTTGGCCAATTTCCCAGATTCAGTAATGAATCTATTAATTGATGGCATTCTGATGTTAGAATAGTCAATCGTACTATTAAGAGCTTGTGGTAACATGTTGGATTTTGGCCATTGAGTAACTGGAATCTTCTCTGATAATAACTTGTGTTCTTCATTCAATGACATTGGCATCAATGCCGACCGGACTTTTTTATCAAATAATCCATCCTCTACTTTGAAAGTAAATGATATACGGCTGCATTTGAATTCAATTGGAGGTGCAGATGCTATCGGCTCATATGCTGGTTTTAGTGCATTGATTCGTGAGTTTTCGAAAACATGGGTTCTCACGCTATGTATCTCTTTCAAATACTCCGAGTTTGTGATTCCATTGTAGTTGTTTTCATATTGGTTGATTAGCAACATCTTATTCGTGGGTAAATAGTTTTCATCGTCATACAAATATTTGAACCGATTAACTCCCCCGTAATTGCTATCATTGTAACGCTGCGCATCAATTGCACGCTCAAGTATGTTTCGTTTTGAAACAGATGCAAGTTCTTGTGGTGATGTATCGACAAACCGTAACCAGCCAAAAGCTTCATTATTGCTTGTGTTCTCAGGATCATAAATGTTGAACATTGCAAACACTTTTGTTTTGGACACATCCTTGTTATCGAACGATGGTTCTAATAATTCGTCATAAATCAATTGAGGTAATTCATAGTTGATGAGATTGACACTACTGTAGACCATATCCAACTCATTAGTTTCCCGTAAAAATGATCCAGTTTCGGCAAAGCTATTAAATGCAAACGGTGACTGAACGTCGGCTCTTTCAAACAAATCAGGATGATTACAGACTTTTCTGAATTGCATAACCAAATTAATCAATGAAGTGGAATCATCACCACTGCTATTTGTAGGGTCTAGCAAATCAAGAATGGAAATTTGTGACTTCAACATTTGGTAGTATTTCTTTTGTCTATTAGTCAAATTGCAGTAGACGTCAATTTCTTTCTTATCACCTAATTCACTTTGAACGTTCTTTTTGATACGTCTCAACATGAAAGGCTTCAAAATAACATGTAATCTTTTCAATTGTTGCTCGTCTATATTAGTGTTGGATTGAGCATGACTTTCGATATCTTTTGAGAACCAATCACTAAATTCGTCATGAGAATCAAAAATTGAAGGCATAATGAAATGCAAAAGTGCCCATAATTCTTGCATCGAGTTTTGGATTGGGGTACCGGTTAATAACAACCTATTACGACAACTGAAAGATAACAAAGTTTTCCATCTTGATGACTGGGAAGATTTAATAGCTTGTGCTTCATCTAGAATCATATATTGCCATTTCATCTTTTGGAAATAAGCGGCATCAGCAACAACCAATTGATATGACGTAACCAAAACGTGAAATGGTGCATCTTTCCCATATCTCAAACTCTTTCTATCCCAAAACTTTCTTAAAACTTTTCTATCCTTTGCGTTCCCCCAATATGGTAAAACTTTAAAGTCTGGTACAAACTTGGTGATTTCTTGTTGCCAATTGTGCAACGTTGAAGCTGGAGTAACAACCAAAAATGGTCCCCAAATATTGTGAGTTTCAGCCAAATACGACAACAAAGAAATGGATTGCACAGTTTTACCTAAACCCATTTCATCTGCCAAAATACCATTGATACCCTGTTCATACAAATTTGCCAACCAGTTCAACCCTTTCAATTGGTACTCCTTCAATTCACATTTCAACAATTCGGGTTGTGTGATAGAAAGATCACCAATCAATGTTGGGTTCTGGAAGTTCATCTCCTCCCCATTAGTGTCAGGGTTCTTGAAAGGATCACCATCAAACTCATTTGTCATCGACTGAGCAGCAGTCAATGCCGATTGCGCGTTAGCAGCAGCCGCCTTTCGTAACTCTTCATCGTTATCGTTTTCGAAATCAAGAGACTGGACATCGACCTTCTTTCCTTCCACCCCAAGATAGCGATCATAATCATGCTTTTCACCATTTTCAGAACCATTTGTCAATTGAGAAATGGCAGGATCAGAGTCCTTCCCTTCGAACTCATCTGTTTTGATTTTTTTACCAATGAAATGCGAATACAATTCCGTTTGGGTGATCAAGAAATTCAATTTACGAGATTGTCTCTTGGCTTCACGTTCTTCTTCCTCACGTTTGGCTTTGTCCAACAACTCCTTTTCGTATTTCTTTTTCAATTCTCGCTCGATTCTTTCGTTACGTTTCCAGAAATTGAACATTTCTCTCATGGCTCTTCTTGCTTTGGAACTTAAATCTTTCTGGCCCTTATTGTTTCTCAATTGCCATCTTTTGGCTTCACGAGCGGCCAAGATCGCCGTCTTCTTCAAGTTTATTAATGTGGCCTGGGTTGATTGTTGCATTATTCTCGATACTTTAGGACCATCTTTTCTAGAAAGATCCTTCCATATGGCAACATAGGTGTTATCGTACTGTTTTGTAATAGCTTTTGATTCCTTGGATTGTGCTCCTTTTTTGCCAGAATCCTTGCCGTTCAACACGAAAGATTCGTCTTCTTCGTAGTCGTCATCATCCTCATCATACTCGATTTGGTGTACTGATGTTTTCAATCTCTTTCTCGACGAATCATCGGCCTGAGCCAACCGTTTGCTTGCATTTTTAGCAGCAGACTTCTTGGACTCGACTTTGTTGACTTTTCTGGTAGAACCCCATTTAAACTCCTTTCCTCGGAACGAATTGTGGTGCAAGTTCTTCGACGAGTTCAAATGGGACAAATGTTTATTCTTGTTGGACTCGGAGATTCGATTATTTCTCGTGAAAATGTCTTCGGCAACTACCCGCTCTATGTAGTTGGACGTGATGTCATTGGACTTCAAGATGAAGTTGTTCAACTTGATCTCGTTGAACTTCAAGAGGTTCAAATTGTTGGCCATGAAGTTGGTGTTATCAATCGACGAAATCAACGATAGGTTATGCTGGAAGTCACATTTGTAGTTATTGTCGACGGACACGGTTGAGACATCGGACAAGTTGCCATTGGCAACGGTGGTGGTAGCGGGATCGTCGACACCACTGGGAGGGTGATCCCCATCCACGCCATGGACAGCGGGCTTGTCGACAAGCTGGTCAATGATATTTAGATTAACAACTGGTGGTGACAGGACGTCTGTCAACATCGACGTGATATTCATGAGGGATGCCACAACGAAGTATATAACCTAAATCAACAACAGAAACGACGAAAATCACCAAAAAACTACTATTCCAATGGTCTATCAAATGCAAATAATTAGCAAAATTTTAATATACCATACAATAATTTTGACGCTACAAATTCATGTTGAGGGTTAAAATTTTATCGCAATTGATAGCAAAGTGGTGATACCTATTGGTGAGAATGGTAAATTTTTCACTACCGTGGAAATTTCACCGCGCATCTCCCGGGCCACATCTACGGGCCACAACTGGCAACGACAAGTGTCGATGTCTCGTGCTACTGGCGTGAGTGTGACCTGGTAAACATCCCACGTCACGTCTTTCCACCATTCGGTACCGCTTGTTATTATGGGAAATAATTATGGCATACTGGCGAAATATATCTCGTAAAGCACAAACTGGTAAAGGTGTACCTACTTCAACATGCCGTACGTTGTGTCTTGCTGAATGGTTACAAACAGAGCCCGGTGGTGATGCGGGCTATGCTCACGGTGTGAAAAGTGTAGTTTGGGTGGGTGGGTGTATAGTGTAGGTTGTGAATTTTGTATGGTTTGTATTACTTGAGGTGGTTGCACAATTACTGTGTGGTTGATTTGCGGTGTTTGCCTAGATTGTGCACCAAAATACCGTGTTTCAGGCGGTCTACGGGGGATGCTAGGGTTCTAGCGCTCTCTACGTCCAGTCCAGTGCTGATATATCCCCACTACTGGTACTCCATGTCGTAGGCAAAGATTCGTCTTACGGCCGTGGGTCCTTGCTTCAAATGTAAATGTAGTGTGTATATCTCAGTAGTTATTTGTTATACTTGATTTTCCCAATTGGAGAAACCCCTATTGTCTCAGGACTGTGACCAACCAATCGTGGGGACTGGCCAGAGCCCGCTCTTGCTCGTGCCCTCCACCCGTTGCCATTAATCCTTCCCATCATAGTCTTACTATTCGGAGCCGAGTATCATGTGATCACCTCGATTTCCGAATATAACGGTATTCACCACGACATCGACGACAAGAAAACAATTGTTACCTTCTTACATCTGTTAAAATGGAACACCCATCTTTCACATTATCTGGTTTGTGTGCTCTCGGGGGCATTATCGGATACAGCCGTAAAAGATCCTTGCCATCATTAATTGCTGGTATTGCTTTTGCTGGTCTTTACGGTACTGCGGGCTACTTGTTGAAACAAAACGCCGATTGGGGTTTGGAATTGGCTGTTGGAACCTCTTCTGCCCTCTTGATTGCAGGTTTTGTAAGATCCTCCAAAGCCAATTTTAAGAAACCAGTCCCAAACTTGTTATTGGGATTGGGAGGTTTATCCACCACCTACTATGTATATAAGTACAACCAATTTTACCCATTGTGGTAAATTTCTGTTTGGGTTGCTATTAGTTTCGTGTGTATACTCTTGTTTATATTAATGAATGCATTATGACTGTTATATCTGCTTCTTGACCCTCACTCAATGCAAGAAATGTCTGAAGTGCTCCTCATACACCCTTCAGAAATCTACTTGATTTTGCAGATTATTGGGGTGTCTTAGAAAGTATCCCTGTGCCAACTGAGTGGTGTCGTTTGCGAATAGTATGTGAACTCTCATCCTGATCATGCTACAGGAATTCTCTTTTACCTGTTAATTGTGTAAATTTTACATATTTACATTTAATCGTACTTGAAACCCACACTAAAGTATTTGTCATAGCAATATTAGTACCAGTTTATAGAACCTAACGATATATATAGCGAAGCAAACCATTTGCTATTTGCCCGCTAATACTGCTCTGTTGATGTAAAACCATATCTTAAACAAAACTCTACGTCTAGGTCGGAGTTGTCTTTTCAAATTTATTTGTAATTGAATATATGTATATATAGTTTGCTCGTTAATCGTAAATCATACCAAAATGCCAAACGCAATGGCCATATGTTGTGCCTCCGTTGTGCTAAAACCCGTTTCTGTCTCTATCTCAAGAACCATGCCGTTACCGAAAAAATCCCATCCCGATTTGCCGAAATAAATTAGTACCTCAATTTTTCTACCGAGTCCAAGCTATTCGACCTGGGCTTCATGGTAGGAGATGATAATGGGCTGACATTTGGAATCACGAACGGCTCACCAATTTCTCCTGTCAATGGAATGAAGTGGACATCCTTAACGGTAGTTGTGGAGTGCATAGTGTGAATAGTGTGGAAAAGTAGTTTTTGCAAGTGCTATAAAATGGTTTCTGAAATATAGTAGTGGAAAAATACTATAATCGAAAACTAAAGTGTGGTAATGTTAAAGTCTAATAAATTTTCCATTGCAAACACGATAAGATTATATAGTCTTTGAGAAATCGGTTAGATTACCGCACATTAACCACCGAGTCTTTTTTCCTTTCGGCCATGACCTAAATTGTACTCCGGATTCCAATCGTGGATTTACCACCGATGATATCACCGAATTTACCTACGTAATATCTCCATATTATTCACCAATGACCCAATGACGTGACTGATTCTTATCTTGTGCAGTAACGTGAGTCGATTCTCGATTAATGTTACCAAATGTTACTGATTTGTGGTGGGGAGACACGGAACTTTTATTTTTCGGAGTAGTCATGCTCCGAAGCAAAACAATGCCCCATTCGTCCGATTAAATTTCCATCACCCCGAAATGGTCATCGTCCCATGTGAACTGGTGGTATCAAAATAAGTTGCTGCCACCAGTTGTATTTTACGGTTTGGCTGGTAGTGCAATGATTTGAACTCAGAGGTAGAACCAGTTTGGTTGGGTTATAAATGTATTTTCCCCAGAAAACATACAGTTACGCATACCCCTATAACTTGCCCCAACGTGTGCGAGTGAAATTGCTTTGGTGGGAACACTGGAGTTTTCACAGAATTCGGTAAATCAGAGCCAAACTGAGCAGTGGTGCTGTTTCGTAAATCTCTTACTCTGAAATCAAGACTTAAGCACCATGAAATAACACACACAACCTCCATAAACCCGAATGTTTCACAAACTCTCCAACACTCAATTGAGCCTTTTGAAAACTATGCACCAATTCGTCATTGCTAAGTTTGTGACTCCAACCTCTCTCGTATATTAACGTGGTCCGTTTTAACTCGTGCAGATCAGTGAGATGTGCGAAAAGGTAATTCTTTGTGAGCCACGCCAGAGTGCATCATTGAGCCCATTGGAAGACGGTGTGGCAAGCAATACGCCATTTTCTAATTTGTCGCACGTGTAGCTTTAGGAAATGTGTTTTGTTTGCGTTTGCTATGACTTGTACTAATCTTGCATTTTGCAACCTTGGTATTGTATGTGGTGATGTGGTTTCCACGTGTATCTAGGCAACATCCAAAACTACTCTGATGATCAATAAAAAGGGGCAATTGTATGCAGAAAACTCCCATATATATAAAGCTTAAGCAACTGTCCATGGAGCCTACTTGCGGTGTTATATCAGTACATCAACCATGATCCCATCTAGAGTTTTATTGAACGCAGCTAACAATTTCAAAGCAAAACCTCCTAAACCAGATAACACAATTCCCTATGCAATTGGTGGTTTAGCTATTCTTGGTCTTGGCTACTACTACTACACCAAGGAAGAACCCAAAAAGACCTCCTTGCCTGCTGTATAACTATCTTAATAGTGATTTAGTTTCATCAAAATTCAATGTTGTTTCAACCCATATTTTGTAGTTTGGTGCAGGTAACAACCCCCAATTTGAAGCACCTCGAGGAAAAGTTGCATAAGTCTTCCTAAGTTGCGTCAATCTGCCCCAGTTGATCTGCAAGATTCGTATTAGCTCGTTGGTGGTAAATGGAGCAGTGCTGTTTCGGTCTCTTTTTTAGTACTGTTACTCCATTTTATGTATTTTCACTAATCTCTCAACCAAAATTTTCTTTCCATAGCATCAGGACATCTACGATCATTACAATTGTGTCTTAATATACAAAACGTTTATTAATTAAATTTAAGCAGAAGCTTCAACTGGAGCTTCTTCCTTCTTTTCTTCAACCTTGACGTAAGATTTGACAACTGGAGCTGGGATAACTTCATCTTCGTCCTTAGCTTCAGCAATCTTAACGGCATCTGGTAAAGCTCTTGGACCCTTTCTGTTGGTAGCTGGGTCCTTCATGATCTTAACTTTGATACCTAAGACACCTTGTCTCATTAACAAGTGTCTAATAGCAACATCAATAAAGTCTTTAGTTGGTTGACCAGAGTGGATCATGAAACCGTCAGAGTATTTTTGAGACTTGGCTCTAGCAGCTCTCAATTTACCGGAGATGACAACTTCAACACCCTTGGCACCAGCACCCATGGCGAATCTTAAGACACCGTAAGCGGCTCTTCTGATTGGTAAACCATTCAATAATTTGGTCTTTAAGGCTTCGGCTTGGACAGCAGCAGATAAACCTCTTTCTTCGACTCTTTCAGCGTAGATGACAATACCTTCTGGTTGTAATTTGAATCTCTTGACAATTAAAGAGGTTAATTCGTGGATTCTTCTACCTTGTTCACCTAAGACACCTTGGGTGTTAGAAGCCTTGACAATAACTTCCAACTTGGTTGGGGTCTTTCTGACTTCAACACCAGCGTAACCTTGTTCGGCTAATTCTCTGGAGAAGAATTCATTTAATTCGGCGTAGAAAACCCCGTCAGCAACTAATTTTCTTTTCTTGGATAAGATAGTGGTGTTAGCCATTTTTAATGTCTTTGATTGAAAGAATATAAAATTTCACTGTTGAAATTTGAAAAATTTTATGGTTACAGTATGGAAGAAAAATCTTCGCGACATTTTGTAAATGTCTAAGCATCAAAATAAAATTCATAATGTCGTAAAGTAGGGTTTTAGCCCTAATCCTGCACCAACTTGGCGATTGTTGTTACGGCCACCACCACCACGACCGTAGTGGTAGCTACCACTCACCATTCCAATAAACTTTACCACTATCCATAATGAAATAATTCTACTCTAGTTCGTCATATCTTTTCATTATCTATTAAAATACATGTGTCTATAAACTTTCATTTGAACTGAACTGAATTTTTTATAATTTGACTTGAGAGATTAGTCGTAGCTACTTGGCAATTAAAAGTTTTCTCCAACCCATTCTCTAGCCGATTTGAACAACGTGATCCATGGTCCATATTGGCCCCATTTTTCACCTTGTTCCTTTGGATACCAAGAATTGGATTCCTTTCTACAGACTCTCTCTGGGTGAGGCATCATTGCCAACACTCTACCGTTGGCTGAAGTAACACCAGCAATACCATTTGGAGATCCATTTGGATTGAATGGGTATTGTTCAGTACGTCTACCGTAATTGTCAACATAGTTGATGACATCTTGGTTGAACGATGACAATTTATCACCAGCAAAGTTGGCTCTACCTTCTCCGTGAGCAACTGCAATTGGGAGTCTGGATCCCTTCATGGATTGTAAAAAGATACAGTTGTTCTTGTCACTGGAGTCAATTTCAACCATAACAAATCTGGCTTCATATTGTTCTGACAAGTTTCTTTCGAAAGTTGGCCAGTTTTCAGTGCCAGGAATTAATTCGGCAATTCTACTGAAAAACTGACAACCATTACAGGCACCAAATGCAAAGGTGTCGCTTCTGTCCTGGAAGAACTTTTGGAACTCTTTACGAGCTTTGTCGTTGAATAAAACCGACTTGGCCCATCCAGCACCAGCTCCCAAAACGTCACCGTATGAGAAACCACCACATGCTGCAAGACCGACAAATTCATCCAAAGTAACATTTCCGGATAAAATGTCCGACATGTGCACATCATAAACATCGAATCCGGCTTGTTGGAAACACCACGCCATTTCTGGTTGCGAATTGACCCCTTGTTCTCTCAAGATTGCAACCTTTGGTTTCTTTTCGCTGGAGAATTGCTTGGTTGCCAATGGGTCGAAAGTCAATTCGTAAGCCAAACCTGGGTCTTGGTTGTCCAAAATGGCTTCGAATTCTTGTTTGGAAGAAACTGGATTGTCTCTCAATTTTTGAATGTGGTAAGAAGTCTTGCTCCACAATTGTTGTAAAGTCCCTCTAGCATTGTTGTACACCAATGCACTATTGTGGTTGATCTTAAAGCTTTGTTCGCTAAAGTTTGGTTTACCGACAATACTGATGTATTCGGAGGAAACATTGTTGGTCTCAAACACTTTAACAAACGCATCGTAGTCTTGTTGTCTGATTTGGAAAACAGCCCCCAATTCTTCGTTGAACAATTCGGTGATCAAGTCACCTTTGATGTCCAATTCTACACCACATCTTCCAGCAAATGCCATTTCAAACACCGTAGTCAACAACCCACCATCAGATCTGTCGTGGTAAGCTAAGACATCAAAGCTCTTGTGCAAAACAACCAATGACTGTAAGAAGGATTTCAACAATTCGTTGGAGTGGACACTTGGAGCAGCATCACCAACTTGCTTGTAAACTTGGGCCAAAGCAGAACCACCAAGTGCCTTGTTAACTTTGGCAGCAAGGTCAACAAGAACCAATACCGATTCTTCCTTCACCAATTGTGGAGTCCAGGTGTTGGAAGTGTTGTCAACTGGAGCAAATGCAGTGATATTTAATGACAATGGAGCAGTAACTTCTTTGTCGTCCCACTTCATCTTCATTGACATGGAGTCCTTACCGACTGGAATTGAAATACCCAATGCTGGACACAAGTCCAAACCAATGGCTTGAACGGCTTCGTACAACTTGGCACCTTCACCATCGTGAGAAGCTGGTGACATCCAATTGGCCGAAAGTTTGATATGTTCCAATGATGGAATATCAGCAGCAAATACATTGAGTAACGATTCAGCTACGGCCATCTTGGCAGATGATGCAGCAGAGATTAATGCCAAAGTAGGTTTTTCACCCATAGCCAAAGCTTCCCCGGTACTCAAGATAGTTTCACCCAATGCCGTGGCAGTAACCCCTACATCAGCCACGGGAACTTGCCATGGACCTACCATTTGGTCACGGTCCACTAAACCAGTGATGAATCTGTCACCAATTGTCACCAAGAAACTCTTGGACCCAACAGCTGGTAACTGTAACACTCTTTCAATAGATTCGTCCAACTTCAACTCTTTAGTAGCAAATGGCTTCAACTTCAAGTTTTGAGTGATGGCACTTCTAGACATTTTTGGTGGTTTACCAAACAAAATCGACATCTCCAAGTCAATTGGGGTGGTTTTGAGTAAACTATCAGTCAAGATCAATCTTTGCTCCTCGGTAGCTTCACCAACAACAGCAAATGGAGCTCTTTCACGTTCACAAATCTTGGTGAAAAGATCCAAATCTTCGGGTGCAACCCCCAAAACGTATCTTTCTTGGGATTCGTTACACCAAATTTCCATAGGAGACATTCCAGGCTCTAAAGACAAAATTGATCTCAATTCAAACTTAGCACCCAAATCGTTATCGTGGACTAATTCTGGTAAAGCGTTGGACAAACCACCTGCCCCAACATCATGGATAGATTGAATTGGGTTTCCGTCAACACCCAAAGAAACACAGGTGTTAATAACTTCTTGTGCTCTTCTTTGGATTTCTGGGTTACCTCTTTGCACAGAAGCAAAGTCCAAATCAGCAGAACCTTCACCCGAGGCAATGGATGAAGCAGCACCACCACCTAAACCAATCAACATACATTGTCCCCCAAGAACAATCAATTTGGCACCAGGAGTGATCTTTTTGTTTTTCAATGCTAAGTCTGGTCTGATAGCCCCTAAACCACCAGCCAACATGATTGGTTTGTGGAACCCTCTGATTTCGGTTTTACCTTCGTGGTTTTCAACTTCGGTGGTCAAAGTTCTGAAGTATCCATTGATGGCCGGTCTACCAAACTCGTTGTTGAATGCAGCAGAACCAATTGGAGCTTCGATCATGATATCCAAAGCGGAAGCAATGTGGTTTGGCTTTCCCACGTCTCTTTCCCAAGGTTGTGGTAAGGTAGGAATGTTCAAATCAGAAACAGCAAATCCTGATAACCCAGCCTTTGATTTAGACCCTCTACCAACAGCACCTTCATCTCTGATTTCACCACCAGAACCAGTGGCTGCACCAGAAAATGGAGAAACTGCAGTAGGGTGGTTATGTGTCTCAACCTTGACTAAAGTCTGCACTTTTTCTTTGATTGATTTCCATTGTTTAGTATCAAAGTCTGGGGCCCAAACATACCCTTCAGGACCTTCAAAAACCGCAGCGTTGTCGGAATAAGCAGAAACGGTGTATTGAGGGTTTTTTTCGTGGGTATTTCTGATCATCTTGAAAAGAGATTGGTCTTTTTTCACCCCATCAATAGTCCAGTCAGCATTAAAGATCTTGTGACGACAATGTTCCGAGTTGACTTGAGCAAACATGAACAATTCAACATCAGTAGGGTTTCTCTTGATGATTGATTTGAACGCATTGGTCAAGTATTCAATTTCACCAGAATCCAAAGCTAATCCTAATTTCGTGTTAGCATTGGCCAAGTTCTCTGGTTGGGAAATGATATCGACAGTAACTAAAGGCTTTGGCGAATGATGAGCAAACAAATCGTCAAATTTGGGCAAGTTATCGTCGATGTACAATTGCTGGGTCATTCTGTCAAATACAGATGACAAAACAGTGGTGAAATCTGGAACTTCAACAGAAGGTTTGAATTGAATCAACACCGATAACCCTCTTTCAACTCTTTCAATTTGGTCATTCAACCCACAAATGTGAGCGATATCTGTAGCTTTGGACGACCATGGCGAAATGGTACCCGATCTGGGAAGAATTTGGATAAGATGAGTGTTTGGAGGAAGTTGACAATCACCTTTGATGGCATTGACTAACACTTTATTGAAATCACAACTAGAATCTACTGCAGTGTCGTAAGTCAACAAAACATCGACCAAATGAGCTTGAGATTCGGTCAATTGCTTCAAACACGAAACGTAATGCACAAAACACGACGTTATGTCAACAACATTGGAACCGCCCACAACAGATTCAATGTCAGACACCAAACTGGTGATTCTGAAATCGGATAACCCCTTGGGACCAGGTAAAACAAGAAAGTCGCTCATTGTCAGGTACGGGCTACCAAAAGACAATCACTAGAATGATTATACTAGACCTAGTACTTGAAGAAGAAATTTATCGAAATGATTTTTCGGTAGGGAGATGATGCAAAATAAATAGTGATGAGATAATGCACATAGTGGCAATTAATTTCCTCCGAGTCAAATCATCGTCATGTGGAGCGACGGCCCGTGGTGGTTGGGGGGAGCGGACTGGAAGTGTATGGTCTTAGGGGTCATGGTGTTGGACCTGGCTTGTCGCTGCCGTCTACTGGTGATGTGTGTATTTGCTGGTATTTACTGGTGTATACTTCTGTATGTCTTATCAGTACTGATACATACACAAGGGTATTTGTAATGGATATTAGACGTTTGAGGGACATGGGCCGATATTAGGGAAAAACTAGTAGAAGTATCGTGAGTACTCAGTCGGAACTGTAGTTGTTTTCACTGGGCTGTCATTGTGTGGTCAGCGTGTGTTTGTGTTAGTAGTTACCAGTTGCTGTTTCTGGTGCAGGGCATCGTCTCAAATCTTTGTTCTTGCAAGAGCATAATTTAACGTTGTAACGTTCAAGAACATCTAATGGGTCCTGGCTACACGACCATCTCTTTTCCTTCTTCCTACACTCTCTGAGGTGTTTGTTGTCTACGGCATATTTTGCTAACTTTCCCTAAATCATTGTACTGCGTATATCTATCTCATCTCATCAAATTATACAATTTAATCCTCTTCTTCACCATGGCTCAAGGAAAGTTGAAATTGAAGGCCAAGGCACCAGCCAGGGTCACAAAGAAGCAAATGAACCCTAAGAGGGCTGCTCCCAAAATCTTGAAACCTAAAAAAACCACCGCAGTCCAGGCCGCAAAGTTGTCCAAGATACATTCGTCTCAGTTGATGTCTTCAACTGAAAAATTGATTTCCAGTAGAGTGGGGCACTTGGAGTTGTTGAAGGGTACCAGACGGGAATTAGAGAAGGACAAGAAGAAGGAAAAGAAATAAATTGCTAAAGAAAATCACCCTTTACATTTCATTACCACACGTTTCAAAGAAGTGGTGAAATTTAACCCAATCTGAAACACGGTATTCACGGAAAATCCCCACTAGAATGAACTGAAACGATGTTGTTCTTCTATTGCATCAATTTGAAGTAGTAATACTTATCATTATGGAATAAATGCTTTTCCTTGTTGTTACAAACTAGTACCGGAGTTGGTATTTTTTGTGGCTCTCTTCTTCCAATTGTCATCACCACGCTTTATTCATATTTGTTTCATCTGACATGCATCTGCAAAATTCTTTGCTTGGTTACAGCTTTGTGTAAATTATACGAGGTTCCATTTGTTATTTATGGAATTACGGAATTAAGTGTAGATCCTAAACGGTTGAACTAATTCTTTTATATACATTTTATGGCGTAAACTTAAATATATATGTGCTATCTTGGAATATCCAGGCTTTCAGCTAAATCTGCTTCGAGTTCCAAGTTCTTGCGAAGAATCTGAAGCTCTTGAGATTTGACAAATAATACTATAGCTATTCCCGATGCTGCCGTAATGCCAGTAAGAGAGATATTAACGAGAAATGGATTTCCCTGTAAATAATTCTTTGTAAACTTGTCAAGAGGTTGTTGTAAAATATTGCAGAACCCTGAGAATGCTATGATAGATCCATACACAGTTCCAAATGTTTCGAATCCAAATACTTTAGCACAGAAATCTGAAACGGCAGTGTAGTAGAAAGGACGATAAACAACAAATATCAAAACTCCAGCGTATGTTCCTGGTAACCACGATAATAATCCCATTGTTCCAACAAAAACTGAAACACCAGTCAAAATCATTAACGTGGTCATCGTAGTCAAGTTATCAAGAATTAACCCAATGAAAGGAATTGCCACAATCCCACCCAATGGCAATACAATGTCAAAAAGGTGGTTTATGGCAACAGCAACATCTTCATCTCCATAAAGGTACATCTCTTGGGCCTTAATGGTTGCAACAAAGTAATTAATTCTCAACATTTGAATGGAAGTGAAAATTGTCATTAACGCGAACCAGGTAGTTTTCATCTGGTCTTTTGCTGTGTAGCCATGAAGAATTCCAAACACTCCTCCAGATTTATGATAAAGCTTTTCTTCAGCTTGTTGTTCATATACGGATTTTGTAGATGATCTTGTTGAAACCATAGATTCTCTTCTGGTATTAGCATAGTCATTCAACAACGCACTTGTCTCTGAGACTTGACCAGTGTAAGGTGTCACCTCGCTAGAACGAGAGTCTCCAGGAAGCAACAAGTCTTCATTTAAAGGTTTGCCAGTTTCGTCAATTGCAGTCTCAGCAATCTTCGCTAAGGTTTCAACAGTCTTATAAGATGAATGAGGCATGATGAACACTTGACATAATAAAATAAATATTGGCACAATCAAATACCATGAAAAAAACGTCGAAAGAGATACCTTTTTATGGTCAAAGTAAAGTACCTGGTAGCCCAAAAATAATGACGATGATGCATCAAAAGCCCCCGTCAACAATGCAAGAATAAGTCCAGAGTGTTTAGGGAAACTATTTGCCAATTGAAAGCAAGATATAAACACAAATGGTGACCCTAATGCCAACAAGGAAAATCCTGTCAAATACCCATCGAACCAGGTATCAGCAAAATGACTCGCAATCCTAAGATTGAGTGTTCCAGCCATGAGAATGAATGCTCCCAATATTCCAGTAAATCTAGGACCATATTTGTCCAAGATGGACCCTACTGGTAATGCACACACATTGGTGACCATACAAGCCACGGTGAATAATAAGTTCAATGACAAGTCCTGGTTCACGCAGGTCATGGTCGAGTCGTTACCCTTGACGTCACATTTGGACGAATAGACTCCTTCAGCAATCAAAATCGGTTTCAAGGCAGCAAATCCAAATACGGGTCCAGCTGCCACTAAACACCACCCGATTGCGCAAATAACCTGCACTAGCCTTTTGAGTATAGAATTCGCTTCCGACATTGAGTGTTTCTTTGGAACTAATGGAGTACTAATTCAGTCGTCAAAGTTTTTGTCCGCCGAAATGCTCAAAACTTCCCTGTTGAAGCTGGTGAAGATGCAATTGGAAGAAATTTTCTTCTTATCTTTGATAAATCTATGATAAGAACACGTACTGCAGACAATCCAGGCTCATCTGCGAATTTCGATTCATCAAGGCATCTTAAGTTGCGTCAGGCTGCACCATTAAGCACAGACGGTATGCCGTGGCCAACACGGTATCATGCTACCGACTTGTCATTGGTTCTGAGCGAAATAATTCTAGTGTTGATGGTCTTTTTCCGGTACACGTGGGTATGTAGGTAGAATTCATACACTCTGGCACGGCGTGCCTAGTGGCCTCACGTAATTAAGGTTCTCTCGCATCACATTTGAGTAGTACGGATTCTAAGTGTACTGTGTACTTATTTTGATAAACAGTAAGTCGAGGCTACTCTGGTTGTTTTTGTTGGTTCCAGTTGTTGTTTTGTAACACTCTAGTGTTTGGATTTACTTTGTGAAATCTCACTATCTAGATTGGATATGTATCTTGATAAAAGTTGTGGAAATTTCCGAACTGTTGGACCATTTCCAAATCGGTATATCCCGGAGTGAACCCAACGTCCCTGGATGGTCGGTGTGTTTGGGTCTCGTAGTAGAATTTGCATAAACCACCCTATTTCTGCCAAATGCACACCTTGTTCAATTTGTAATTACTTTTTGCAATTGCTTCTACAACTATCAGAAAACGAATGTTGAATTGAGGAGATTGAACTAAAACTAATTTATAGAAACCCTACTCGTGCTCGTAGCACAGCTGATAGCTTCTCTTTAAATGTAGCCAAATCGTACAAACCTGCGTCTTTTAGCGGCACAAGCACCGACCTGACCTATGAGTATTGTCTATGTAGGGTATGAGGATGGCTGGGTATATGACATACTATGCGACTAAAATGGCGAAACATCTTGCAGGACATTTCTGTATGACTTGGTGGACCTTGTGATTAAATGGTAAACATGGTGTATACAAATTGCAACCATGTTAAGCACAACAATCCCTGCTAAAGCTAAAGCAAACTGGATCCCTGGCTGCTTCAATAGCGGCTTAGAAGGTCCCTGCGAGTACGATGTGCTGGTCTGTTTATTATCGTCCCGTCTCAAAGCGTTGAGATACTCCTCCAAACTGGGGTCGTCGATCAGATCGTATCCAAAATACGATGATTCAGGCTTGAAACTTGGTTCTTTCGTGCCAAAAGAACAGTTCATATATACAGTGAGAGAGGTAAGCACCAATCCCGAAACCAAGATTGCGTAACCCAAAACGGATAACCCGCTCTTGCTCCCTTGCTTTGCCTGCGTCTGTTTCTCTGGCATCTCCGCCTTCTACCTTCTTCCCAGTATAAATCAAGACTAACTCTCTTGCTAAATATAGACTGTTGATTTGTGGTAAAGGAGAAAAAAGCTCATGTAGTTCTCACGTGCCTGGTCATGTGATGTGTTTATAAATTTTTCAATCTCATCAAATTTGTGAAGAACGAGGTTTCAAGTTTGCAACACCGTAGAACTAGGCCATTACAGTAGTTTCAGCAATGTCGGGGATTTTGTTTGAAGATATGTTCACCGTGGAGTCATCTGACCCCGGCAGATACACCAAAGTTTCCCGGATCACCGGGCACTCATCGCAAGATGTCAAGATTACCCTTGATATCAACAGCGAATTGTTTCCTGTCAAGGCCAACGACTCTTTGACCATCTGCTTGAGCTCTAGTCTTGGAAATGAAGCATCTATGTTGACGTCTAATGGGTCGTGGAGACCTCCAAAGAACCACGAAAGATCGTTGGCTGATGATTACGACTACGTCATGTACGGTACTGTTTATAAGTTCGAGGAAAATAGTGGAGATGATAAGATGTCTGTTTACATTTCGTTTGGGGGGTTATTGATGTGCTTGCAAGGTGGATTCAGATCATTGTCCAACTTGAAACAAGAAAATGCCTACATTTTGATTCGTCGTTACAAGGATAATTAGCCATTGTATGATCATTGATGCAATAGTGCTGAAGAACACAATTGCTAAATTCGTGGTTAAAAAGTATATCGAGTGTTCAAATTCGATTATTCAGTGTCAGATGATTAATGGCCCCGCTCAGAGATCTATCATTCGTGTCGTTTGAGTCAGATCGTTGCATATATCTTCCATTTGTACTATATTAAATTTTGTATAGATTATTCTACATCTATTTGAATATGGTTGTAACAAGTAGCTTTTATGGAAAAGAAACAGATTTAGGATGCTATTTATTGATGTGTTGATGGGAAAATGAAGTTTAAACAAATCAGTGTATATTAATATATGTCAGTGCGAAGGTAAAATTAGTTATCAATACAATTCTATCACTAAAATCCAGGATGGATGATACTGAAAAACGTATGTACTATGCATGATGGTTTGTAAGAGTGCGGGAGAATCTAACTAACTGCGCAGCGGATGACTTGTTGCAACAAGTACCATTGGTTAAGTCACCATCTTATCAACCTCCCAAGCCAGTTACCTTGAATACAAATTATGAGAAGTTGATTCCACAATTGTACAAATCTGTTATCCCACCAAAGATTAACTTGACTCAGCAGGATATTGCCAACTGGTTTGATGATATCAATCTGTGGAAGGCGAAGGTGTCGATTGATAAATCTGACGATGATATCAGCAATTTCAATCTGTGGCTACAGAAACAACAAATTACAGTGGCTCCAGGATACCATTCTGTTGATGGTATAATGAGACCACACAAGGCTGAGAGCATTGGGTCTCCTACGCAGGGGAAGTCCATGCTGCCACGAATGAACGAGCTAGATAGAGTTTTTGGAAACACAACATTGGAAGATAAGAAGTAGTCAAAGTCGAGGAATTACATCGAGCCATGGAAAAATCTATGTGTATGGAGTGCATCATAAAGTGTATTAATACAGGGCCGGTCTTTGTAGTGCCAATAGTCGAAAGTTTCAAACCTTGTACATTTAAGAAGTGGAAGAGTGGTTTCACAGAGTATCGAATAAGTTATACCTAAAGATATATATAAATATAAAGTTCTTTTATGATGGGATACTTTGATATAAATAAATATAAATATAAATATATATACATAAATGAATAAATAAGCATCTATAATAAAGATTAAAGAAGGACCGTCAGAATTAACCTCAAATTAACCTCAAATTAAGGGCATGCAAAAGCAAATCTGGCATTTTGGAGCGAATGACATCAATGGCCCGTTGACGGAATGAACATAGTATAAAATAATAACCAATGCATGTGTTGACTTAGTATAATTAATTGCAAGACATATTGAAGAAGACGAGAATCGAACGCTGGAGCAGCCCTATCAAAGCAAAAATATAAAAAGAAATCGCTGCAGACAGGATTCGAACCTGCGAGGCCATAGACCATTGCCTATCAGCTACCACGGTCGAAACCGCTTTTTAGCAGGGCAACCCGTTAACCACTCCGGCACTGCAGCTGGACCACTGAGCCACAAGCTCACTGATCATGTCAAACACATGAAACTAGTGAACTATATCAGGATATCGCTGAATATCGTTTTTAATTTTTTTGGCCCAAAAAAGGTGGCATTGGTGGGCTTATAGTACAGTCATATGTGATTACCTTTAAGATTAAAGTGCTGTTTTAATTGGGAAGTATTTGGGTTTATGAAAAAAGTATTTTCGTTTTGGAAAAGCTACGTGTAAAATAGAATGGTGTTTTAAAAGGTCATCGATAGCTCGGGCCCGTTATTACTCGAACTCGATTGTACTCTAAAGTGGATGGCAGCCTGAAGATGAGAAAATAAAGTTCAGGCGGTTTCTCAATTTGTTTCAAAACTTTAACGTAGCGTCCAGTCTGCTCATTCTACAGGAAAGACCGGATAGAAGAGTTTTCTTGAGCAAGTGCATTTGGTGTTGCATTACTACACTCGAATGAAAGTAATCATGCCTTGGATATCGAAAAAGTTCTACATTACTCTGAATCCAGATACGAGAAGAAAAAAAGATTAAAAAAAAGAATAGAACAAATGATTCACCACTTGAACCACAAACACATTAAAGCAATTAGTTACAAGAAACAAACATTCTCCTTATCAGTTGCCTTTTACCTGGAATTATATGTAGACAGACTAAAAAATTGATCCATATAGTCTCACTTAGTATCGTTCTGTCTAAATTTTACGACAATATCTAAAAAAATCACAAAATATTCCCAAATAAATAAAGCACAACTAATTTTAGCCAGCTTGCAGCCACACCGAACTTGCTTAGTATTTTTCTCTAGGGAGTCATCAAAAGTTTGTTCAATAACAACTCAGTAAAATACTGCATCATACTCTGTCTAGTGCATCTCATACCTGGAAAAACTTGCTATCGAAGCGACCACAAACGATGACGCGGTAGCTGGCGATCGAAGCGATCTCTTGTTGCCGTGGAAAAAATAGAAGGCGGGATTGATGATGAAACTGAAAAATACCCACTACAGTAACTGAAAAAAAATTACCAGGGGAAAAATAATGTCCGCCCAAGGCAGGTACCACGAAAAGAACATAGGGTTTTCAGTACAGAACAAACTAACAGCACTACAACCTCACTCATACAATCTCAGAATGATACACTTGTGTTTTCTATCGTTTTTCTCGTCTACCCTTACTCTCCACTAAGACTATTTTACACAACCATATTATCGTGTCCCAGCCTTTTACCCCATGGAAGACTATGATACGATGAAGGAAACCCCACCGTGATACGAATAAAATTAACAAGCCAACATAATAATATTCATCATCCACCACAACTGACTGTCGTAGTATGATTTCCATTCCATGACAATTTCATTACTCCAACTAGAATCTGTAGAATATGTACACTGGCATTTTTATAAGCCCAACAATGCAACAGACACCACGATGTCGCAATAAATTTTTCTCATCCCCAAGTTCGAAACAATTAGTTTAACCACTATTCATTAACCCCACCGCGGTTGTCTCGCCCGTGGCGACGGCCATCATGACGGCCGTGTCCGTGGTGGATTCGTATTGCTGGCATTGTTTTATTGAACACCACCACGGTGCACGTCTGGCATATAGTCTACATATATGGTGAACAGTTTGGATGATTTGGAGAATTATTTTAATTTATTCTTCATCTTAAAATGAGTGGAAAGAAACACATCAAAACCCAATCGACTTATGTATGTACTTTTGTTTTGTTTAATGAGATGCTCAATTGCAAACTGTGTTGGTAAATAGCCTTTTTGTTGGTGTTGCTTGGTGGCTTCGAGGGACGACGGTTGTGGTGTTGACACTGCAACACGCGCCGGTGAGTGCTACGGGTTGGCCATTTTCTGGTCTCACCATGCCATGGTGTCGTACTTTCGATAGCAGATCAGTTTGGTTGTGCCGTTTGAAGCGGCCGTCATATATCCCCTGACCACTTTGCTTCTAGTGGTGTCTATTATGCTGCTTTTGTGTGTGGCATTGTCGAAAATGTACACTGAGACGGATTTCCCGTGGCCAGGTTGTACCCGCTCCCGCTAATTCAACACAAAATTCTAAAAAAGTACGCCAATTGCCAAAAAAATGGCAGCGAGTGTAATTGAGCCATGTACATGATTTGGCTTCGCAAAGTGTGGCACGATAATTGCAGAATTGAGTGGCATCATCTTGCTTTTTGAGATTAATACTAACATTCAGGCATTTGATAATACTGCTACCAACGTGGCAGCTTCTCAAATGAGAAATGCTCTCAATAGCCTTGCTGATACCGTTTCGGACCCAGAAATCAAGGTCAAATTCGAAAATGAACTGGATTCATTTTTCGCTTTGTTTAGAAGATACTTGACTGACAAAGCCTCAGGAACTACAATTGACTGGGAAAAAATCAAATCTCCTGGCCCAGATGAAGTTGTCAAGTATGATTCTTTGAAGGAACCAACCAACAATGAAAACTTGAATAAATTGGCCGTTTTGAAGTTGAACGGTGGCTTAGGTACTTCGATGGGATGTGTTGGTCCCAAGTCTGTTATTGAAGTTAGAGACGGAAACACCTTTTTGGATTTATCTGTCAGACAAATTGAACATTTGAACAGAAACTACGATGCCGATGTGCCATTGTTGTTGATGAACTCTTTCAATACCGATGCCGATACTGCATCCATTATCAAGAAGTATCAAGGTCACAGAATTAGAGTCAAGACTTTCAACCAATCCAGATTCCCAAGAATTTACAAGGACTCGTTATTACCAGTCCCACAGTCCTTTGACGATGAGTTAGACTCTTGGTACCCACCAGGTCACGGTGACTTGTTTGAATCGTTAGTTCAATCTGGTGAATTAGACGCATTATTGGCCCAAGGAAGAGAAATCTTGTTTGTTTCCAATGGTGACAACTTGGGTGCCACGGTTGACACCAAGATTCTCGATCACATGATTGAAACCGGTGCCGAGTACATTATGGAATTAACCGACAAAACTAGAGCCGATGTCAAAGGTGGTACTTTAATCAATTACGAAGGGTCTGTTAGATTATTAGAAATCGCCCAAGTTCCAAAAGAGCACGTTGAAGATTTCAAATCTATCAAAAAATTCAAAAACTTCAACACTAACAACTTGTGGATCAACTTGAGAGCCATCAAGAGATTAGTTGAAGCTAATGCTATTCAAGCTGAAATCATCTCCAACGAAAAAGTTATCACCAAGGGTACATCTGACATCACCGTTTTGCAATTGGAAACTGCCGTTGGTGCTGCTATCAGACATTTTGAAGGTGCTCACGGGGTTGTGGTTCCAAGATCGAGATTCTTACCAGTCAAGACCTGTTCCGATTTATTATTAGTGAAATCTGATTTATTCTACCTTGAACATGGCGCATTAAAATTGGATCCATCCAGAGTTGGATTCCCAAACCCATTGATTAAATTAGGATCTCATTTCAAGAAAGTATCTAACTTCCAATCGAGAATACCACACATGCCCAGAATCTTGGAATTGGATCATTTAACAATTACTGGTAATGTTAAATTGGGTAAAAATGTTTCTTTGAAAGGTACCGTTATTATTGTCTGTAATGACGGAGACAAGATTGATATTCCAAACGGATCTGTTTTAGAAAATGTTGTCGTTACAGGTAACTTAACAATCTTAGAACATTGAGGATCCGCGTGCAATGAAACTAAAACATTTCGCAAGAAAGAAAAAAAAACTCACAAGTGTACAAGATAGTGTTCACCAATAAGAGTGTGTATTAAAGCGTAAAATAATGTCATTGATTCCGAGCAGTACTTTACAATTGTAGAAACCACGTAGATTTGTGATTCATGTGCCAAACACAAGAGGTTGGATTGACGCGCTGTTTATATTCATTAAACACCTTAAATAAGTTCTTGCGCGACAGAGATATCCTCGTCACCGCTATAGGACAGCAAAAATGTTTTCAATGCTTGCTTGTGTTCAGCAATCTTTTTCGACACTTGGGGGATCATCCTTTGTGATTCATTCAAAACCTCTACTTGCTTCTTAATTTCATACTCGTCAGCACCATTCAGTTTCATCTGACTGACGTACTTTTCTTGTTCGACAACTTCTTGCTTGTACAAGGACTCCTCTTTGATTAAACGCTTCAACGCGTTCACTTTGATCTGCAATTGGGTAGGTGGCATGATGTACCGATTCTCAATGTATATTGGGGGCGAACGTCACCGGGTATAAGAAAAGAGTGTAAAGATTGTGGCGATGGATATTCCTATTGTATACAATGGTACTACATGGTGCAGTAGTGTGTTTAAACTGGCTGCAAAAAAACATAATATTAAGGAAAACAAATTCGATACAAAAGATGGGTATGACGGGTCCAGATTTCAAACAACTTCAGGAGATTCGTCGTTACATATTTACGGCTTCATAGTTTTGAATTCAAAGTGTAACTTTTTAGGATCCCAATACCCTTTGCCCCGACCATTTTGAATGCTTTCATAGATGCATCGGCTTTTTATGACAAAGTAGTGGTCAAGATGATCCATTTTCAAAATGGAGTTGTGCCAAGGGGTTGGAATGTGTAGATAATCAACCATTTCTGGAGTGTCGAAATCATCTATTGATTTGATCACTTTCACTTGGTCATTTGAAAGCAATCTAATACCAAACTTGGGACCAGAGTTCTTGTGAGCGTGTATCGATAACCTTAAGTGGAATGGGAACATTAGTTCAACTAGATTGGAGTAGGCATCATTTCGCTGATTATGTTAGTACTGATGTTGTCCTGTTTTGATTTTCGTTCAGACTCCTCTCCCTACTTACTTTGATCATTTCAAACGATACCTTCTCAGCTATCTTTTTCAACTTCTTTCTTGATAAGTTGTTCACAGTTGGCAATAGAGCCAAGTCTTCCAACATGAATTTGGAGAACCCACGATACAATTGTACTCTGGGATGCCCCGGTGTACGGATATCCTTCCGCAACTGTCCACAATCAGTGTCGCAACTTCGTACCAAAATTTTTCTACACAAGTCAGACTCCTCGGTGATTTTTGTTTGCAAGTGATACACCAATTGCGTTGATTCCACACACGAGGTATCAAAATTCGTTTCTGAAATTGAGAATAACTGCGGCAAGGACTGAAACTTAATTGGACAGTAACCTTCGGGTTTAATCAGTTCGTACAACTGTCTGAGGCTTTTGCCATAGGTATCAACGATATCATCATCAACCCCAACTAAACTAGGTCAGTATCTTTGTTCAAACATAAGCTATCGATATACGTACTGCAGTCACTGAAAACATGTCCATCACTAACAATCCAAAAAATAAATCCAGGTGGATACACCTCTTTAACCTTTCTGGAAAACTCAATCATTCGGGTTAAAGCTAATTCTTCACCCTTGTCCGGAAGTTTCCCAACAACCTTTTCCTGGTTGGATGACTTGCATGGGAATGCTGGCAAAACAGCCTCAATTGGGATCCATTTGCTGGTAAAGAAGTCTACATTTTTCCTAAAAACCGATTCCCCAATTCCCCATTGATCTGCTTCAACATTATATTTCAAGTTGTCAACAAATAGATTAGTTACAAGATCAGTAAACCTGGCGAACGTACACTCTGGCAAGCTTGGATATATGATATTGGAGTTATTGACTAGGAGCATGATGAACCAGGTTTCAAACTCATCGTTATCAATATCATCGGTAATGATTCCACAAATTCGGGAATCTCTTTCAAGTTCCCAAAAGAGTAATTTGCAGCCAATTCTTCCGCGCCAAACGCCATTCTTGAGGACAGACCTCGAAGCTTCGTTGACTTTCGATACAACGTCAATGTCATCTAACCCAAAACTTCTATGGTGAATAAGCTTATAGTCATTTCTGGTATATATCATTCGAATAGTCTCATAAATGGTTTTCTTCTCTACCTTCAAATCGGTACATGATTCCGATGAGTTTGAGTCAGGACTTGAATATACAGTCATCACAATACACGCGTTGAGTTGAACACAATTATATCGGAACCATTTCGATTAAATACCGAGTCTACTTTGCATTCTTTCCCTAGTTACTTGAACTAGTATTGCCATTTTTGAGATAAAATAGCTCTATGCTGGCTGAAAAGTCTTGTAAAATCGGCCTGATGATGTATTATCATGTATCTAAAATCTCGAGTGCCAGAATCCAGACTTAATCGAGATATAAAACCATCAAAAGAGCCATAAAAACTGGGAATCGTAAGTTTTGCAATTAAGTTAGGAAAGTGCAATAGTATTGCTAGTTTTCAAATACTGGAAGGTTCAAAAATTGTTCACTTTTTTTGCAACTTCCTTGCTGATATAATGCTTTCACACATTTTAATGGAACATGACTGCTCTCAATTAATTCGTGAGTATTTTCATATGTGGACTTTGAGCTTGCTATTTGTGTTAATTTTAGTCTACCTTGCGCAATTGGTGAGGTCGATCGTACTTCCACCTGCAAACTTTCCACGCAATATTCCAACGATTCCATTTTACGTTTCATTTCTAGGCTACTTGTATAAAACAGACCAACGTACGATTTATGATTTACATTTACGAGAAAAGCTTGAAAAATATGGAGCCGTTAAAATATATTTCGCATCTAGATGGAACATAATGATAACTAGACCTAGCTATTTGAAGGAACTTTTTACGAAAGAAAATGTTTATGCTAAAAGTGGCAATCACATAAAGATACCTTACGCGGTTTTGTCATCATACACTGGAGACAACATAATTAGTTCCCATGGAGAAAGTTGGAAACTTTATCGAAGTGTAGTTGCACATAGCATTCAATTTCCTGACACTAATCCGGTGGTTGCAAATTCCGAAAAATTCATGTCTCTTTTAGGAGAGAAAATTAAAAGTTCAAAAACGGTAATGGTCGGTGACTTACTTCAACGCTTTTCTTTACAGAATGTTGGTCAATCCATATTGGGACTTGATTTGAATGCACTAAGTCCAAATTCGGAGGTGCACCAGAAAATTGTTTACATTAAGAAGCAAATATTTGACCCATTATTCTTGAACTTTCCATATTTGGACAAGTTTTCCATTCCAAGTCGCATGAAAGCAAAATATAAAGTTGAGAAATTCAAAGACTATTATTGCTCGAAGGTATACTCCCAGGAGTATTTCAATGATTTGGCAGGAAAAAGGTTAGTTGACGCATTTCAACTGGAACGATTGAATGAAAAACAATTCCAAGACAATTGCATCATATTAATGGTGGCTGGACATGAGAATCCGTTATTATTGATGATGTCTTTGTTGTATTGTATAGCCAAACATTCACATATTCAGAACAGACTAAGAGAAGAGTTGGAAACCGATTCAATTGATGAATCCAGTTATTTTGACTCTGTTGTGTATGAAACTTTAAGAATGTTTCCACCATTGGGCCAAATCATTAATAGAAAAACTACAAGCAACACAGTTCTTGGCGATGATATCATTATTCCGAATGGAACATATGTGGGATACAACAATTTTGGAACGGGAACTGACCGAACAGTTTGGGGAAGCGACGCAAACGCGTTTAAGCCCGAGAGATGGGGAACTACAAGCGAAGAAGTTACCAAATCTTATAAAACAGCGAAACGCACTGGCAAGTTACCTGCTTTCCATGGAGGAAAACGAGCATGTTTAGGTGAGAAATTTGCTCTATTTGAAACGAAAGTTATTGTGCTCAAAATTTTAAAAAAGTACAATATATCATTAGACCCAAACTGGAAAGAAATATTCACTCCTGCTGGTCCGATATGTCCAGTCAACCTTCAGCTTGTATTTGCTGACCTAGAACTGCCTAAATGATGCGACAAGCAGTAATTTTGCAGCCAATCCAGAAAAAAATAAACCCAGGAATTCCCAAAAAAAATTATTTTGCAGCCACTTGCTTTATACATACATATTATGTTTATATTATGGTAATACAATGTGTTATAAATTCTTTCGTCAACGTATAGTTATCAAAGGGTATGATAACTTCGAAGTCAAGAATTAAAAAGGATGCAACTGAAAAATTCGAATTGTACCAATGATACACTAGAGAAGGACGTCAATGTCCCACAGTACTCTAGTTTTTCCACCCGAAGAAAAGCTCTTATATTATTCATAGTAACAACTGCTGGATTCCTTGGACCGGTAGCTGGAAATATTTACATTCCAATATTGTATGAGCTTCAACATGTATTCAATGTCTCGGAAACAGCCATCAATGGTACTGTGTCTATTTTCATGTTGATGATGGCATTTGCTCCATTATTCTGGTCTTCTTTGTCAGACTTTGGTGGTAGAAAAGTCTTATATATCTGTTCATTGGCTACTTTTGTCATTGCGAACGTGATATTAGCATCAATAAAAGCAAACATATACTGTTTGTATGTGTTTAGAGCAGTTCAAGCGTTTGGAGCATCAAGTGTTATATCTCTTGGGGCTGGAACCGTTGCAGATATAGTAGAGCCTAAACATAGAGCAAAAGCCATTTCTTATTTCATGCTTGGTCCACAATTAGGGCCAATATTGGGTCCAATACTTTCACTTATCTCACACAATGGTCAATGGCGATGGATCTTTGGCTTTTTACTGATTTTTGGTGCTGTTGTGTGGCTACTTGTGTTGTTCTTGTTACCCGAAACTTTACGATACTTGGTTGGAAATGGGGAATGCTACAATGGCAGACCATTGTTTTTAACACCAAAACTCTGGCAAGAAAGATTAACTCAGGATGCGGGTATCTACCCAAAACCACCAAAACCACATTTCAAAAGCATTTTAAAGCTCTTGATGTTCAAACCTATTTTGATGATTTCGGTGATTGGTGGTCTTTTGTTTGCATCATTCTACGGATTGAGTGTCACTTTCTCTCGAGTTTTGAAAGACATATATAACTTTAATGATCTTCAAACTAGCATTTCTTACTTGTGTCCTGGATTTGCCTTGATGTCGGGATCAATTATTTCGGGAAGAATTTCAGATCATAACTACAAAAAGACGCAGAGAAGCGGTGATGCTCACATTCCAGAAAAGCGGTTTTCCCAGTTGTCGATTGGGCTAATAATCTCCATGGTAGGAATAATTGGATACGGATGGTTAATTGAAAAAAAAGTCCATGTTTCCAGTGTGTTTGTATTTAGTTTTCTTAGCGGATTTGGGATGACATGGGTATTTGTCATTAGCACAACGTATATGACTGAAACAGTACGGGCACAACCTGCCACAACTGTTGCAATTGGAAATCTTATGAGAAATTTGGCTGCTGCGATATCTGCGGTAATAATTGAAAGAATTATAAATCGAATTGGCTATGGTTGGTGTTTTTCAGGACTAGGATTTCTTCAATTGATTAGCATCATGTTCGTAATTTTCTTGACAAAACTAGGTCCAAGGTGGCGAGATGAATGGCAACCAAAGTAGGCTCGAAAAAGGGTTGCAACATAATCTGAGAAGTGTTCCATGAGAACCCTCCCCTATGCTAAGCACGACTTTCTACTTAGTTTTCAAATTTAAAAAGTAAGAGCCATTGGGGCGGAGTCTACCTGGAACTACCAGTCAATTGAATAAGAAGTTGTGCAGTTTTGTTGAAGTCCCACACATTGGAGTTTTGAATTACAAATTTCGTTATGGTTTTGTGCAAAAACAAAAAAAATCGAGAAACAAAATATTTTATATTCTCATATCAAATGACTATAGTAGCTATATAAAACATAAAGAGACATAGTGATGAGCGCAAAAACTATAAAAAAGGCCAATTCTCCAAATGGGAATAAATCACATAAACACCATATAGTCTGCAAAAATTGTTTACCCCTAATAGCTTCGTTCCTCATGGCCCAATGGTCAAGGCGTCTGGCTACGATTTCGTATCCACTTCTAGGAAACCAGAAGATTCCAGGTTCGACTCCTGGTGGGGAAGCTTCTTTTTCAAATTATTTTTTTTTTTACTAAATATCACCATGTTTCGGGCAAGCAACAAGAAGACACAGCATCATATTATCTCTGTCTCTGTCCCAACTGTTTATGTATCATGTTGTATACCAATATTATCGAAAAACTTAATACTCTCAATTTTTTTGCTGCCGTCTGTACCGTACGATTATCTTTAATTTACGATGTTAACCTAAACGAAAAATATAGGCTCGGTTCATTAATACACACTTATAAACTCATCAATGCTTCCACCACCAATAAACATCAAGAAGTGGATTGAGGAAAATGGCCACTTACTTCAGCCACCAGTTAACAATTACTGTCTTCATCGTAAAGGGTTCACGGTAATGATTGTAGGTGGGCCAAACGAACGGACCGATTACCACATCAACCAAACGCCAGAATATTTCCATCAATTGAAAGGAACAATGTGTTTGAAGGTGGTAGATGATGGTGAATTCCGCGACATTATTATTGAAGAAGGCGATTCATTTTTGTTACCTGGAAACACACCACATAGTCCAGTCCGTTTCGCCGACACTGTCGGTCTAGTAGTGGAACAAGACCGTCCTGAAGGTGTCAACGACCAGATGAGATGGTACTGTTCCAATTGCAAGAATGTAGTGTACAACACCAGTTTCTACTGTTCAGATTTGGGTACCCAAGTGAAACAGGCAATTGAGAAGTTTGACGCAAGCGTAGACTTACGGACATGTAAAAACTGTGGGACATTGAATTATTCAAAACCGCAATAACGGCAGTATATAGCTGTATGTATGTGTAAATATGACAAGAAAATACCGAGATTACTCGATTTTATTCTTTCTAAAGAGGTCCTCGCCTCGTTCGAATATCCAGTCGATAGTATGCTCCACCGGCTTATCGAAAAGATAGGGAAGAAGGGGAACCACAGCCAAACCACATCCTACGGGACCCCACGTTTTGATGGCGTGGACAGAAGAGTTCTTGAAGAAGTAAGAGGAGTACCGCACGGTTGAATGGATGGTAAATGCTGGTAATGCCATTGATGCAATGGCCTGGAACACCCCATTTTTGAGGAAAACAAGTCTCCAGTCGTTATCGACAGCAAGTGGAGTCAGTAGCTTAAAAGCAGCAGCAGCAGCACTACTTGCTGGAGGAGCTTCAGCCCAAGGTTTGAGGCCAGGAGTGTACCTTCCTTCAGACTTCATTTTGACTTTCCATGCTTGGTAGGTACAATCGGTGAGGATATAGGCCCACGACACCCCATAACCCAACTTGACGATGTTGGGATGGGCTACAGGACGAAACGATTCACCAATATCTGACGTGTATGCCACATACCGGTGACTTGCCAAAAGGATGGTTCTGAGTCGATTGGCGTAGGCAGCGTATCTAAGATTGCTGTCCTGAGTGATGTCACCGTCCTTGCCCACGGCACCAGATACTTGAGAAGACATGATAGTGGATTGTTATGATTACAACGATTAAGTGTGGTGGATTTTCGTAATGGAAGTGAGGAATTATGCTGCATTTGTATCCCACATTAGACGCAAGGCTCTATACAATATTGACAGCAAGATTTCATCCATCACACATCATCGGCTCCGCAATTGGCAGTGGCGACTAGCCGCCGCCACCGTGCTGGCCAGTGCGTATTGTTATCTTTAGGGCATCAATGCGGTAGACACCGGAGGCAAAATTACAAAATTTCGACAATTGTCTTAGCTTGCTTGCCACCGTATATCAAATAGGAAAGTGGCCGATTTCACGGTTGGATTAATTGTATTGTGGCAAAGTTCAGAGCAAACACTATAGAAAAAAAAGAGCTACTACTGACTGCCGTTATGCTAAGAATATTAGTATGGTGACATCACGAAACGCTGGTCAGATTTACCACAGGGGTCCTGTAGTTTTTAGTGAAATCTGTGCTGGCATAATTGTTGAGAATGAAAATAACGTAGAAAATATCCCGGAAACGAAAATCATCAAACCTACATTCAAATGACACAAACTGTAAGCGATGTGGGAAGCTTGTGTTTTCAGTTGACTAGATAACTTCGTTACCTGGACACCTTGTACCACTGTGCAAGATTGTTTCAAGCTGTGGAATTATCTGTTTGTCATGAAACTAGGAAAATGAAGAGAATACGATAAGAGAATGATATCTACGTAGGGTCTCTCTACCTCTCCGTCGTCATGATAACAACTGTAGAGGTCTCCTTAAACACAATACGTCAGTATGGACGTATTGGACGGTCTGGTGGTGGTTGAGTAGTGAAAATGGGGTGGTGGTGCACTTAGTGTTTGTGAGCTCCACAAAAAATGATTTCGTATCCTTTATCTTTAATATATTTCTTCTTTGTTTAGTGTATATTGTATTTTGCTAGGTGCACTGAATTGGTGAGCCCTACCATTATTAAAATCTTACTGGTGTCCAACAATGAAGTTTATCATCAGAATACGGTTCACCAATTCGTTGTCGGCGACACAGCAGATAAGGGACTTGGACTTGCCAATTTCCATATCACTAGAGGCGAATGATATAAGCAAGCTCATCAACACAAAATGGTTGAAACAACAGATCAGAAACAAACCAGAATGTCGTAGTAACCGGCTCCGGTTAATTTACAATGGAAGAGTTCTTAACGATAACACCGATTTTAAGCAGGAAATGTTTCTTCCCAAGGTCCGGCAATCGAAGGCGAGTGACGGCGATGAAGCAGACGGTGCCACTACACAACAGCCAGATGATGACCTGATCATATATATTCACTGTGTAATTGGTGAGGAATTAACCCGTGAACAATTACAGCAAGAATCGCAATTGGACAATGCACCACCGCAGGTATCCACCACGCCCGACGTCATTGGGTTTGACCGGTTATTACAACAGGGATTCTCCCAAGACGATATTAACGATTTACGTCGACAATTCCACCTGATCTATAATATAAATCACCAATCTAGAAATGACCAAATTCACGATTTGGAGGAAGAGGAGTCGCGGCAACAAACAGTGCGGCAGATGGAAGAACGATGGATAGAATCTACAATTAACGGAAACGAAAACAATACCAATACGTCACAAAATGGCTCTACACCGGTAGCAGCAAACATTGATAGTCTCAACGCAAACCCCCAGCCGCAACCAGAAATCGACGACGTCAATGGTAACTTTGATTTGTTGATAGGGTTGCTAGTGGGGATTTTTTTGGGGGTCCTTAGCGTAGTTTTCGTGGTGGTAGACGATACTGTTTTCACCAAGAGACAAAAGATGTCGATTTTGGCAGGGTTGTTCATTAATTTTTCGTTTGCAATAGTGAGAGGACAATGGGTATAGGTAGCTACTGGTATAAATAATAGCAGAAAAACAAGTGTAAACACTTTGGTTGCTGTACAACCCTTGCGTGAACGCAATATAAAATGACACCGATACAAGGACCACTCGTTCATGTACACACATGATACGCTTGAACGTGTAACGATCTAATCGGCTTGTGTCTACTAAGGTCTACGAAACTACAAATGTCTGATCCACCAGCCCTCAGTAATTAGGAAGGCTAATCACCGAAAGGGCGTTAAGATGATCGATTTCCCACAACAGGATGATATTCTCGCCGGATGTAACTTGACGCTCGCTCAATTGTGGGATAACAAATAGAACAAGCAACACGGTTGAAGTTATGGCTGCCGCACAAAGAAAAAATTCTCGAGTTGATGGCAGATGGGTTTCGCTATATATATGAAGGGCTAATGTGTTACCCGGATACAAGACCTGAGCGGTGAACACAAAACCCTCGGTGGTTGTTGAGGGAGGTTGCATGTTTTGTGTTTGTAGCAACTAAAAGTGCGACTTCTATGATTTTTGTCGTGTTTTGCTCTAGCGTTGGGTGCTATGTATTTAAACACCGGTGTGATTGCAAAAAGGTTACAGAGCGACCAGTTATGTTGAGTGTAAAAGACAGTAAGCATAGGCGATGTCAGCGTAGTGCATATTGCCCTTGTACAATATTAGGGCAAATCTATCGGTAGATGGATAGCGCGAAATAAGTAACCAAGACGCATTCGTTCTTGAACTTTTTGCTTCCGTAAAATAGACACAAAAAAAGCTGGAGTCAAAGCATTCACTTTGCCTTGTACCGTCACAAATTTGTCTAGAGAACTTAGTAGCACTATTGTGTACCATTACCTTTTTCAAGTTGGGAATATCGGCTATGCACCAGATCATAGTACGATGCGCGACGGTTGTTGACGGAGGAGTCCAGGGAAAATACCGGAAGCAATCTAGCGTGTGATCTCAGATGACTATGAGTAATACTTAGTGGGGCACAGATATGAGCTGGTGCAGGTTGAAGTGGGGGAGTCACCGGCCCACGGCGAAATTAGCCTGAGCCGGCACGGTCGTCCCACCACCTCGACGTCGTGGAAGGAGCGGGGCCCGATTTCCCCAGGTGGGGATCGTATCAAAGGAAATAAAGATGAATTTTTTTTATATAGTTTTTTGGCTAGTTTCCTTATCAGTTTCTTTCATTAGTGTTGGTTGTTACCGTTTACCATGTCTGAATTACCATTTATTTATCAATTTGCCTCCGGTGCAATTGCCGGGGTGTCAGAAATCCTAGTCATGTACCCATTGGACGTGGTCAAGACGAGACAACAATTGTCTACCGGGGCTTCCCAAGGTACTTTGTCTACCATCACCACCATTGTTAAAACCGAAGGTGTTAGCAGATTATACAAAGGGATCGGTGCCCCAATCTTGATGGAAGCTCCAAAGAGAGCCACCAAGTTTGCTGCCAATGATTACTGGGGAAAATTCTACAAACAACAATTTGGTATAGAAAAAATGACCCAGTCTTTGGCCATTTTGACCGGGGCCACCGCTGGGGCCACCGAGTCGTTCATTGTTGTTCCATTCGAATTGATCAAAATCAAGTTGCAAGACAAAAACACAAAGTTCAACGGGATGTCTGATGTTATCAAAGATATTCTCAAAAGAGATGGGGCTTTAGGTTTCTACAAAGGTTTGGAATCAACCATGTGGAGACACATCTTTTGGAATGCTGGGTACTTTGGTTTGATTCATCAAGTCAGATCATTGATGCCACAGCCAAAAACTTCCACCGAAAAGACATTGATTGACTTGACTTGTGGTACCATTGGTGGTACTTTTGGTACCTTGCTTAACACCCCTATGGACGTGGTCAAATCCAGAATCCAAGCTGGTTCCACTAAATACATCTGGACTTTCCCTTCGATTGCCACCGTGTTCAGAGAAGAAGGGTTCTCAGCATTATACAAGGGTTTCATTCCAAAGGTTCTTAGATTAGGTCCTGGTGGTGGTATTTTGTTGGTGGTTTTCACTGCATCCATGGACTTTTTCAGAAAGTTCCACGAAGGAAAGTAATTGCGTTGCAGTTGTGCCTTCACTAACTACTACACTATGTATATTCCCTCATTTTGTATAATTCTTCCTCTTATATATTCTTATAAATTTTTCTATTATACATTCTACTATTTATATGGAGAAGCGACTTGTCCATCTGACTCGCATTGTCACTGTATTGCCCTGATAGTCTGTTTTGCACTAACCTCTTCCATGACCACATCGGGATTCGTTTCAAACATCAACGTCTATTCAAGCATCAGTAAGCTTCCGTTTTGAGAATGTGTCTACCCCATATTGAACGAGTTTTCACACTCCCACACGATTCAGATTCCATTTTTTTATCCCAGTTGCACAACCGTTCTTGTATACTACCTTCACTGATCTAACCTCTCATCTAAGAACCTTGACATAGACCTATTCTTATGCGACAAAATCACATTTATCATCTTAATCATATCTACATCGCCAATGTCGATATCATGTCCAACGTATTTGAATGTTCCACCGAACTTATATTCATGCGAAATTTCGTTCGAACCTGCTATCTCTAACAAGTACTTATTGATCAATTGAATCAATAATGGTGAGTCGAAATCGTAGTCAAACAAGTTGATTTTTTGCTTTTCAGTTTCTGATGATTTGGACGCTTCAGTCAAGTGAATTTCGTCTTCAAAATGTTTCAAACATGCTGTCAAGTTTCCAGTTTCCAACCCAAACTCCTCCACTATCTCAGTAAGTAATTCGTAGCTCAACAAGATGTTATATACCAAGTCATAGTTGGTGGATTTGAACAAGTGCGATCCTTTGTCATTAATTGAAGCTTGCTCTCCTTCTTCTGCTTGGACCACTGTATTGAACCTAGGTGACAATACAAAGTCAATAATACGCACAAGCTCTTCGAGAACAGACATGACAATGTCAACCTGGGAGATTTTTTGGAAATGTTTCGAGTTTTGTAAATCTTGCTTCTTGATGAACTTTAAAACGCTGAAGATTGTCTTGTAAAACTCCGTCCAATTATACCTGGAAAGATTTATGGTTTTGTCATGATGCAATTCTTGTAAAATCAAAGAGATACAATTTGTTGCCAACTGAAACGATTCAATTTTCAAACGATTGGTCAAGTTGAAACGTAACAAGTTTTGAAGTACGTCCAAAATATAGAATAAACCCGATTTGAATCCATCTTTCCCGTAATCAGTGGGAACCAATGGAGACTTTTGGTGTGCTAATTTCCATCTGAATTCATTAATTTTATACTGCTCAATATTTGTAGCATTCTGTTTAATCACTTTCAACAAGATGTGCAATGTTACATTGGAAATAAGCTGGAAGTAAACCGACTTATACTGGTACTGGAAAATGTAGGACGATACACATAACCACACCTCAAACAATTCAATACTGACCTCCTGGGGATCAATATCTTCTATTTTATATTGAACCTCATTCATTTGTTTGGTAAATACGTCAACAAAATCGGTATTCTTGCAGTATGACAACAACATCAAGTTGGTTGTCAACAACTCTGGTGCCTCCAATTCATTATTTTGTTTGCTCCGAATAACTTTTCTCTCCATAACATGCATCAATTGTTGAATGTACTCAAACTTTTCCTTGGAATCATTTGCATCACATAGTTTCGACAACAGAATTATAGGAAAATTGGAGTACAAATTGTCACTAAAAGAGCTCTTGGTTAACCACCGAAAAAATGATCCATTGCTGATTTGCTCATTCAACAAATCAGGTCTATATTCGTAAAAGTAATTGAGCTCCATGATATTCAATGGGATTAACCTGTTTAGATCGTCAATTGGTTTGGACTGGAGCACTTTTTCGTACCGGTTGAGCGAAGTGTCGAGGTTGGTAATATCTGAGGTTTTCGAGTTGACTTGAAACAAACACTTTGGCAAGTTGGCAAGACTCACAATGACACTGTAAACGATGATCATCGAGTCTGCGGAAAGAGTGACTTTTGGAAAGTCTCCGTTCGTCATGTCGAGCAATTTCTTGAACGAAGGGTAAACATTGACCTCAGTAAAAGAGTGGAGCAATCTCCTAACCACATTGAATTCGCTTGTTTCACGATCAAAATACATGAAGCTAAACATCAACGGTTTCAAAATATCCACAATCAACATGATTGTTTCCTTGATAAGTACCACCGAGGGGAATTCGTCGTTGTCAGAGGCTTCGATATCGTCAAGAGTAAAGTGTAAAAACCACGTCAATTTACGAAGAAGCTGCGACAAAAAATCGGTTGCAATTATTCCATCAGAATGCAAATCGAATATCTTGATCAACAAGTCGGACCGAGAGTCATTAGCAGGGTCTTTCACTGGGTCTTTCGCAGACAGTCTTAACTTGGCAAACTTCTTGTCAGACTCGTAGATGTTATTGAACAACACCTGGAAAATCACAAGGATGTTCGTCACCAACTCCTGCCTCAATTCATCGTCAATGGCCTCAAACTGACGTGTTGGCTTCACGGACTCCACATCTGACACAGCCTTCGACGGTCTTCTAGACCTAGAGTCTCCGTCCATGGCAGTAATATCGCCATCAATTTCAAGGGTAACACTACCACCTGTGCTACTGACGTCGTCATTGGACCCACTAGCGCCCTGCAAATCAGTAATATCATCACCGTCTATCGACAAAGAACTAACCGCACCACTTGCAAACCCTCCATCGACAAACCCATTCAAACCTCGGAAACTTTCTCCAGAATCCTCGTGCGGAAACATAATGGCATCGTCCAACAATATCAATCCGTTGTAGAAGAGCTCTTGGATGATTTTCATCGGCATTACCGAATCGTATCGTACTATGGAATCACTATTAGCAACAAGCACCGAAAGTAATGCGTCGGGGTGAACAGGTGTCGTGAACAAAATCTTGTAGAACGCCACGTCCTTGACGTAACTCTCGTCAAAGAGCTGAGAGTACACTCGAATTGACTGGTTGGGGCTCATGTGGTGGTGACGGTGAGAGTTGGTCTAATTGATTTATTCGATTTAGGAGGCAGAATCCTGCAGAGGTGGAAGGGACCAATTTTGCAACAATGTTCTTCTTGGAGAGTCCGCAGAAAAACAATAGAATTGAAGCGGTTCAAAGACCCGCGCAATGTAATTGTACTTGACGGAAGAAGACGATAATTTTGGTGTAATTTGGGTTACGGTTACGTGGTTTTTGGTCGAGTTACGGATACTTTGGACGCCACGCTTGGCTTTGCGTTGAATGGAACGAAAAGCACCCTGTTCTTCTCAGAAGTCGTTTCAGTACACTCAGTGTGGACTCCTGGCTTCTTGCTATCTTGTTTTTATTTTGGAAATACTGTCATTTTCGACCTGACTTACAGTAACAATCACTATATTCAACTGCCACGCTCCCGAAATGTCCAACAAAGAAAAAAAAAAAAGGCTATGACTTTCTAAGTCAAAGCAGACAACTATTCGAGTAAGGGATTGGTAGCAACTTCCTGTTAGAAGTCCAGTTTCCTTCGATTTGTGGCTGCTAAAAACCAAATATTGACTGCCAAAATACTCCAGAAATTACGGGAAAAAGCACACGTACAAGTTCAAAACGCATCTCTAACCACTTTGGCATTACCTACTGCCGTTTCCTTACCATTTTGATGCCATTTGTCACGCTTCAACTTCGTTATATTTTACCATTTCGAGACAATCACGTGATTACAATAGTCCAAGAAATCGAAACTCTTACACAACCTGGGCTCCATCGATTGGCACTAGAGTGGGTCAATTAAAGCTACGTACGACTTCTGCCCAAGATGGTAGACTTCGATAGTACTAACTTTGCTTACAGTCGCGTTTCTGAGTCAATTCCCGGCGAAGAGGGCGAGGATGTACTCATGGAAGATCTACTGACTCGAGGGTCCACAGAATCACAGGTATCCGAGCTATTTGACAATATCGATGATATGTCATCCAAAACCTTTAACAACAACAAGTTAAATTACGAGGATTTCTACAAGAACCCAACATTCCAGACTGTACTTGCGAATTACCGTGGAAAAGGTCCGATTTCAAGGCTAGCGTGGATAGGAGCAGGATCAATTTTGTTTGTGTTGTGGTTCATTGGCCTTCTAGTATATTCTAACGGTAAAGTAACACATATTGCATCATCGTTGACGTGGCAAACCAATGTGAGTTTTGTGGGCCACGAAGTCACTTTAAACGAATATAATCTGAAATATTCAAATATAACACTAAACCACTTCAGAAAAGGTGTTTATTACCCAGCATTCAACCCTGTGAGTTGGCTAAATTTCAGGCAGTATCCAGCTGACCCAAAAGGTGGTGGCTATTATTTGACAGAAGTCGGCGACAAGATGGTAATTAAGCAAAAAGGTTCAGATTATAGCAAAGTGTTGCTTTCTACACCCCAAATTAGTTTTAAAGATAGCTTCTTCTACGTCCATGACATCAAACTAAATCCCGCAATTTCAATTGATCAACAAAAGAACTACCATATCCTTGTTTCAGACATTGTTCCTCAGTGGAGACATCTGACATTTGCCATATATTGGATTTACGACACTGATCTTTCTTCATATACACCCATACAGCCTCCCCTTGACTCAACGGTGCCGTCGACATCAGGGAGTATCACAAAGTTGGATTTTGCTGAGTTCTCGCCCAATGGGAAGTACGTTGTATTTGGGGTGAACCACGATTTATACATACAACATGTTGACGACAATGATGTTCATAGAATTACCGACAATGGATCCCCCAATATATTAAATGGAAGAACAGACTGGGTTTATGAGGAGGAGATTCTTGGTGATAATAAGATGTTTTGGTGGTCGCCCGATGAAACAAACTTGATATTTGCAACTTTGAACGATACGCTTGTTGCAGATTTTGATTTGGAATACTATTTGAAACAGCCGGATGAAGTTAAAGAAAGCGCTGACGACTTCAACTTGTATCCCAGAAAGACTACAATAAAATATCCGAAACCAGGTACGCATATTCCTGATGTTTCGTTACAAAAGTACCATGTAAATAGCAAAACCACTACTAGAATTGACTTGAACGAAAATGAGTTCTTATTATATGATGCGATTTGGACAGACAGCAACAATTTCCTTGTGAAAGTCACAGACCGTGCGAGCAGGGTGATGACGAAGTTGGTTTATCAACTTGACAAGTCTGATCAATTCAATAAGATTACTCTGTTGAATGCAACAAAAGAGTATAGTGGCTGGATTGAACCACAAAATCATTTGACACTTGTACCGCGTTCCGATAGTGTGGCCTACGTTGACAGAGTTGTTATAAATGGACGTACCCATTTGGCTTTATTTGATAGTGCCACAGCATCAAACTACTCCAAATTATTGACTCAAGGAAATTGGAATATCCATCATGATTCAAAAATCGCATACGACGCTAAAGAAAACTTTATATACGCATTCGCTTCTGTGAGGAGCTCGATGGATTCACATTTGATTGGAGTCGATCTTGACAGTGGCAAGATTCATTACATTACGAGTCCTCAAGTCGATGGATTTTATGAAGGTGAATTCAGCAGTGATGGTCAGTATTGTGATTTGCGCTACAAGGGACCATCTCAGCCATGGCAGAGGTTGATTAATATGGGGAACATTCACGATCGTATTCAAGACGAAGAGCATGAGAACGACAGTTCTGCTGATAACATAATCCAACAGTCCAAGCCAATTAATAATTTTGACCTAATGGCTACAAATTTAAAGCATACAAATATTCCCACAAGAAGCTATTTGCAAATACAAGTGGGCAAGTATGACGACAAGACGCCAATCACTTTGAACGTCATTGAGATATTACCACCTAATTTTAACCCTAATGGGAAAAAGTATCCGTTGTTGGTATACGCATATGGTGGCCCAGGGTCACAAATAGCAGACAAGCAATTTAGCATTGATTTTCAAGACGTAGCGAGTGCCACATTGGATGCAATCGTGTTAATTATCGATCCACGAGGGACAGGAGGAAACGACTGGAAATTTGCTGCATTTGCTACCGATAACTTAGGCTATTGGGAGCCACGAGATATAACCACAGTCACGGCGGAGTATATTTCGAAGAATCCAAAAACAATCGATGCCGAAAAGGTTGGAATTTGGGGGTGGTCATATGGTGGTTTTACAACGTTGAAGACTCTTGAATTTGACGCTGGCAAGACATTCAAGTTTGGAGTGGCGGTAGCACCAGTGACGAACTGGCTATTCTATGACTCAGTATACACAGAGAGATATCTCAACACCCCTACCCACAGCGACGAATATGATAGCAATGGAAAGATCAAGAACTTTGAGAACTTCAACCAAGTCAAACGATTCATGATTCTTCACGGTACGAGCGACGATAACGTTCATTTACAGAACCTGTTGTGGTTACTTGACAAGTTCAACGTTTACAATGTAGAGAACTACGATGTTCATTTTTTCCCCGATAGTGACCACTCAATCCAATTTCACAACGCCCAATCGATCGTTTACGACAAGATTCTTAACTGGTGGAAGGATGGGTTTACGGGTAAATTTGACGCGTTATATAGATTATAATTGCACTATGGATAAAGGCGGGGAGATTGATACAATAAATGACACTGGGTAACATGAGACCACAGAATACTAACACGCCTAGAGACAACAAAACATCGGTAATGACTATATTGCAAAGAACCTTCTTTTTATGGGCTCTATAAGTTGTGAAAGAGTAAAAGATTTAATGGTGCATTTAGTGGTGAGGTTACTACCGTGATGGTGGTACGAGCAACACGGCAGTAGTGGTACAGTTACCTCCCCAACGGTGGTAGAAACATGTCAGTCGCAGCACGGGGAACATCTCATCTCATCGCAAAAATTTTAAGATGTAGGTTCAAAGAAGAATAAAATATACTTTTCCTAAAACAACCAAATTCAGTCATGGCCAAAGCATCCAAAGCGACTAAGAAGTTCCAGAACAAGCATTTGAAGCATACGATTGACCAGCGTCGGAAAGTTCAAGATGCCAACCGGAAATTCGCCGCTAGGAAGAAATCGAAGACGTCTTCAGATGATAGCGAACCAGCAGTAAAGTCAAAGGAAGTGTTTGAAGACATGTCAGTTGACGATTTTTTTGCAGGAGGATTTGAAGTGCCAAAAGAGAAGTCCAAAAAGAGAGCCAAGGAGGTAGAGTCTGAAGAAGAATCTTCCGATGAGGAAGACGAAGAAGCCATGAAACAAGACATGAAAGATTTAGAGTCGAAAGACCCTGAGTTTTACAAGTATTTGAAAGAGAATGACAAGGATTTGTTAGACTTTGAAGGGGTGAATCCATTGGATGCCATCAGTGATGACGATGATGAGGAAGATGATGAACCTAAGGAGAAGAAAGCAAAGGCTTCCAAGTCCGATTCCAACAAAACCGAGATTGATTTGGCACTTGTGAAATCATGGAGCAACAAATTAAAGAACCCCACACCAAAAATGATCAGAAATATTGTCATTGCATTTAAGGCTGCTATTAATATCAACCAAGCCAGCGAAGAAGATTATAAGTACTCCATTTCTGATCCCAACGCTTTTAGTGCGTTGATGATTTTAGCGTTGAAAAAAGTTCCAGAAGCCATCCAGAAGCTCGTCAAGTACAAAGTCGGTCACAATGGGGTCAGAGTCATTCCACAAAAGAACCAGTTTGTGAGTCAAATTTCCGCCATTTTGAAGTCCCACGCCAGTTCGTTGATTACATTGTTACAAGACATCACCAACACCGAGACAGCAGCATTGGTTTTAACATCCCTTCAAGAAATCTTTCCATACTACATTTCCCATAGAAGATTGGTGAAACAAATATTGGCATCTATCACGCAAGTGTGGGCCACAACGACCGATGTTGAGACCCAGATCGCCACATTTGCATTCTTGAACAATGTTGGAAAGGAGTTTCCAAAGTCCATCATGGAAACCATCTTGAGACAAACCTACTCCACGATCTTACAAAACTGTCGTAAGACCAACGTCCACACCATGCCATTGATCAACTTCTGCAAGAACTCTGCTGCTGAATTGTACGGGGTAGATGAGAGTTTGTCGTACCAAGTTGGATTTGAGTATATTCGTCAATTGGCTATTCACTTGAGAAACAGCATCAATGCCACTTCCAATGCCAAAGAAGGATTCAAGACCATCTACAACTGGCAGTACTGCCACTCTCTTGATTTCTGGTCCAGAGTTGTTGCATTACATTGTAACCCAGAGAAAGAGCTTCTCAACCATAAATCCAAAGAGTCTCCTTTGAGACAATTGATCTATCCTCTCGTGCAAGTCACTTTGGGAGCCATCAGATTGATTCCAACAGCACAATTCTTCCCTTTGAGATTCTACTTGATCAGATCTTTGATCAGAATCTCTCAGTCTACCGGGGTATTCATTCCTATCTTCCCCCTTATATCAGAGATCTTGACCTCAACTGCCATCACCAAATCGCCTAAACCTTCAACTTTGCAAGCAGTTGATTTTGACCATTCCATCAAGGTAAACCAAGCATATTTGGGGACCAGAGTGTATCAAGAAGGTTTGTGTGAGCAGTTTGTTGAGTTAACATCCGAATTCTTTGCCTTGTACTCCAAGAGTATTGCATTCCCTGAACTTTCTACTCCCGCTATTTTGGCCTTGAGAAGATTCACAAAGAAGTCTAGAAACGCCAAATTCAACAAACAATTGCAACAACTCGTGGAGAAATTGAATGCCAACGCTGAATTCATCACATCAAAAAGATCCAATGTTGAATACGGCCCAACCAACAAGGCCGAAGTACAACTTTTCCTCAAAGACCATGACTGGGAAAAGACTCCATTGGGCCAGTACGTTGTGGTGCAAAGACAAATGAAGGAAGAGAAGTTGAAAATGTTGAGAGAATCTTTGGCTGAAGACGAGAGAGCAAGGGAAGAGAAGAAGATGGAAGATGAAGAATCTGACATTGATATGGACGACATGAAAGATGACGAATCTGAAGATGAGGAATAATCGAATAGAAACTAGAAATCACAACTGCCATGATATAGACATGGAAGTAACCACAAAAAGCGTAAGTAAATGCGTTAAAGTTCATAAACATGTATAATACAAATCTATAAGTACTACCGGACTATGGATCTATGGGAATGAAGTTTCCCACTATACAACTAGGAATATTGTACCGATCTCTTCTGATGGTGAAGCTGAAACAGCAGCTTTTTCTCTTGATCCCGTCTCTTGTTCTTAAATTACAACTGGTCAAAACTGCCTTTTGACCTTTGTCAAACGCGATTGCTCCATACTTTTCCCAAAAATTGACGGCGCTTTCTTCGCTCATCAATTCGTAAATCGCCAACTTTCCGTCCTTCAAATCGTCGGCTTTGACTCCAACGAGCGATGCAAATTCCTTATTTCCTCTATAAATTTCCCCAGTACGTCTCCAGAGACATGCCGGGATGGCCATTGACGTGAAAACTCGATCGTAGTCAAGCAACATTCTCTCGAAACTTTCCTCCACAAGCACCAAATCAACATCTTTCAATGTTCTCGCTATTGCTCTGAAAGCAGGACGGAAAATGGATAATGGCTTGAGGATTCTTTGTCTACTGGATACGTTCATATAATTGTCCATGTAAGACTGTAATCTCGCATACCCTTTTGCGTAATTGTATGGCTGCAACAAACCTGCCTCTAGCTTGGCTTTGATGACTTGCTTCAATCTTTCCTCGGGGGAGATTTCCGTAGTTGGATCTGCTGCTGTGAGGAAGAACTTGTCTCTTGCAGAATCAGATATTAATGGAGGATTTTGGCTGGTAGAACCGGTTGAATTACCCATTTGGTTCCCTACCGTAGGTGAGCCCACCTTAGCTGGCTGATTACTATTTGATTGTTGCACTTGTTGCTGTGGTCGTTGAATCTGGTAACTATTATCATTGGGGAAAGCCGATGGAAATAAGTTGGAATTTGGCGAAAACGCCAAAAGATTGTTTAATGCATTGGAACTGTTCCCGTTACGGTGAATGGTTTGATTTGTTGCGTTGTCCCCGTTTGGTTCAGTGAAATTCGTATTGGTGGTAATAACCCCATTGTTGAACCCAAAATTGAGAATCTGGTCTCCCGTGGTGCCCTCCTCGTTCAAGGCCCCGTGAACAAGATCAGGATCGTCAATCATTGACAAAAAGTCGTTTAACGACGAAAACTCTGACCCAGCGTGCTCTGAGTAAAACAATGGCTCCTGATTATACGGTAGAGTCTGCGACAATACTGAGCTACCCATATTTTTTCCCTGGCCCATATTCATAGAAACTGGCGTCACAAGTGGTTGTAATGGTTTGGTTTGGTCAGGCAATCCTCCTGGCAGAATGTCTTCGGCTTTGGCCCCACCCACAAGCGACATAGGCAGGGTCTGGTCTACAGAACTCCTGGTCTCACTCGTCGACAGACGCAACGCTGCTGCCTTCTTCCTCTGTCTGGAATTTGACGGCTCGTCGTAGCATAAATGCCCTATACCTCGTTTGATACACCTCTGACAAGGACGAGAGTCGTCACAGATCATGTGTGATCTTCGGCAGTACACACACGCAATCTCAACCTTCTTCTTTCTTTTTCGTCCCAGTCTCGCACCAGCACCTTTATCATCATTTTTGCTCGAATTTATCACTTCTGGACTCGACAATGTCGTTTCACCTTGTCCTGGGCCCGTAGACGCGGTCATGGTGGTGTCGTTCAACCCTACTAATGACCCCGTTGATTGGATGTCGTCGCCGTTCATGCTCGCTCTAGACGATATGTGCCGCTACAGCTAATTTGTCGTGATGATGGTGATTTTGCGCTTTGTAAACCTCAAATGACGTCAAACATTCGGTTTGGTACTGGAAAGCCCCCACAAACTCATTAAAAATAAAGAAAAAAATTGGTGGGAAGTCACGTGACATAATCGCATCCCGGCGCCGGGTCCGGGGAAATCTAGGAACGACGGGGAGCTTGATGGATTGAAGTTCGGGTCCGATGTGAGTGGAATAGGTGTGGTGGGGCGGTCAAGTTCGGAGTACTTCTCGGTTAAGTGAGTCTGACTGTTGATTTCGCGATGCGAGGTTTTTTGGTGATTCAAGTGCAGCCTAGTTTAACCAGTCCCTGTAACAAGAAGAAACGATGGGGTATGCGAGAACACTACACAATGAGGATACAGAGAACAGGTATTGAATAATCTTGTAGTGCTTGTAGAATATATATATATCTAACCTTGAGAAACTCGCTGTTGTGGCTCTTTAGCTCAGTCTTCTCTGTACTCAGCCGTACTTAGGGCCAGGGCTCGGAATACATTCCAGGCTTCAGCACACATGAGGACTCGTTCCAAATTGGTTACCGCAACATCCCATATCCAACTGTGCAAAACCACAAGCCAGCCACAACGTCTGTGGCGTGGGTTCTCTGCTTGAACTCTTGGACATTTTTGCAGCCTTTCAATGGTGCATTCATGGTGCAGCACGGTTGCAGCAATGTTGCAGCCACACAATGTAGGAATAAGATACGAAGTAGTACGAAACCCTGTTTAAAGCTGACTGGCACAAGCACGGCCATGTGTGTCTGAGATGAGTATGTCGTTGTCGTGTTTTGGTGGGTCACTGTTAGTATCCTTAGCGATCTCACAGGTCCATGCTGTGGTTTTTTTCTTTTTTGCAGCCAGCTACAAACTACTTAATTCTCAACTACTACGTAATTCTCAACTACTACTTAATTCTCAACTACTACTTAATTCTCAACTACTACGTAATTCTCAATAAAGACTTAATTCTCAACTACTACTTATTCCCAACTACTACTTATTCCCAACTACTACTTATTCCCAACTACTACTTATTCCCAACTACTACTTAATTCTCAACTACTACTACTGAAAGTAGTTTCACAAGGTGGTTTATCAAATTATCCCGTTTTTTGTTCGTACGTGTCTCCTTGGAGTTGTACTGTCATCTTGCATCAGAATAATCGCAATACCACGTCAGTACTTGCATTCTGGACTACGCATGCCATAAATAGTACAGCCCGCTGGAGAGTTGTGTTATCCCGCATCTATTCCTATATCCCTGTACATCTTCTTGGTTGTGTCGTTTCTCGTACCCTCGTATCTTTGAAAAAGATTTCCCTTTCATTCCTGTAGTCTTCAACGGTTTCCGTTGTTGGTGGCCTTATTCCTTCTTATCCTGTTGTAGTGTAATGGTTTCCTGGTCATTAGTGTAATTCTTTCGCTCCTCTGAGGTCAGATACAACTGGGAATCAATCAGCACACTGTACCCATTGAACGATGTATCGGGACTATCATTGTTGATATTTCTATTGGATGAAGTAAACTGAGAGAGAATTTGTGCTGGTTTCGCGTAGAATTGACGTTTAACTTGACTGGAACTTGATTCTTTTTCTTCCAGATGAATACTGGCCTTTGAACTAGGAAATGCTTCGGCTGTGGCGTAACTCAATTCTGACCGAGATGAATTATCATGAGCTTCTTGCAAGCTGGACAATCCAGATTGTCCTTCCACAAAAGTCTCGGTGTGTTCGCTCTGCTGAGTTTCCAGTGGCTCGACAATTATGCTCGAAACTTCAGAGTGAAATCGTTCCGGCGCAAGGTCAACGATTGGATTGGAAATGAGTAGAGGTTCGTCTACTACACTGTTGTCATATGAACGATATAATCGGCCACTAGATTGACTCTCCAAGCTTTCATTACCACTTCCAACTAGCCATTCATCATCAAGACTGCCGTATTGCGAGTTCCTGCTCAACATGTAGCTGTCGTAGCTGCCCAAGGTCCTGTTGCACAATGGACAACTTCGTCTAAAATTAATCAACCAATTGCTCAAGCATTTATCATGATAAAAGTGTTTGCATTCCAACACGAGAACTTTGGTGTGCAATGGCACGTATCTCTCCAAACAAATCGAGCATTTGTATGAGGGGTAGAAATCATTGGGACTAGTCAAAATATGCAACGAATTAGCAACTAGTTTGATATCTATGCCATTCACAACGATTCTATTTATTTGTGTTGTTGACGAGTTGGGTGATATCTTGGGTGAGTCCAGAATCGGATTTACCTCGACATGTTTCACGACTGATTGTCTTGTCACCTTTAAGTACGCTTCAAAATGGTTGGCATCAATGAGATGATCTCGATTGTAAACAAATACCGGCAAGTTCTTCACCAATCGGGCATTTTTGCGGTTGATTTGTCTTCTCTTCAATTTCTGACCACAGACAATCATCAAGTAGAATAAAATAATCACCAATGGTGGCGATACAATCATGGAAAGTAAGATTCCAAACCAGCTACCCAACGATGCTGTTGCTAGCTCAATTTCCAAATGCTCATTTCTGAGATGCGACAACCTCATGTAGTCTTCATAAGCAATAAACATGATTGGTATTCGTATTGCCCCGTCCTGGTTGTAGGTGTTGGAGTACATTGTGATCAATCCTCCATAGGGCTCGTCATTTGCTACAATGATTGCCGAAGGGTTTATCCCCGAATCGACAAGGTTTTTCACTTTATCCACAAACGTGCAATCTCCCCGCAACACTAGAATTGCTTTATTGGCAAATTTCGAAAAGTCAACTTGGGAATCCACAATTTGCTCACATGCATTGTTTGGAAATGGAACATATTCTGAGCGGACCGGTGTGTCCAAAATAGTACTAAACGAAGCATACCGACCAATAAACTGGTGAACTGCTCTAGTTCCATCTTTCTCAGTTAGATTGTACGAAATGATGGAATCTATAGGGAAGAATAAATTGAACAAGGAGTTCAATGGAGAATCCATTTCCAAGTTCAAAAGCGTCATCAGTAACGGTTTACTACTTTGATCTAGTGCCTCAAAGTCAGATGCTCCAGTTCCAAAATCGAAATCATCAGTATTCACACTATCCTCATCCCAAATAGACTCCTGGTTCAAATCAAAAAAGGCTGTGAGGGTACAAAACACCCCAGAAAATACCACCAAGCACAATACCCCCCACAAAAAAAGCCATGGTCGAGCCGCATTACGACTGGGCTGACTACGGGATACTAAATATACCATGAAAATTTGGTTCTTCCACAATTGGGCCACTTTCAAGACGAATCAAATGATGATTCATAAACATGATCAGTGTTGCAAAATATCCGTGCAGTTCCAGTGGCTGCAAAAATCTCAGTTTAGCGGGACTTGCTGCCGCACAGTGAGATCTTTTCGCGGTACAGCCACAAATGTTTCGCTGTGCTCGCGTAAAGTCGCACCGAATGGGTCCCGAGTGCGGCAAAAGAACATTGATTACACCTCTCTTCTTCAAATATAGAAGATAATTGAGTGAAATCATGGTGAAACTACAACAATTGTGCTCTCTGGTGGTACTATCAGAGTAGTATCACACTATAGTATTGTCAGCACCACTCGATTGTGTGGCGCTGGCGATGTGTTAGTTCTTGCAGTGCACGTCTTGATACATATTTGGTAAACAAGAGACGAAAGCATTAGCGGTAGATGCAATACTAGTTTGATTTTAACTGCTGACACGTATTGGGAATTTTTGATGTGTTTATGACTATTCTAATATTTACAGAATTAATCTTGGACTGGACGTCTTGAAAGATTTCAAAATTTCCCAAATTTATGCAATGAGAAAAGTCAAGGCTGATTTTCTGGCCAGGGTTGTTCATCTGCCAAATATCAATTACACCGTTGTCGAGACAAAAAAGCCAATTGCTATATTAATTGAGATATGGGGAACAATTCTTTTAGGGACAGATTCGAAAATTAGGGCATGAGAGGTTTGATAGTGGTTTGATGGCAGGCCTAGTGGTGGATGTGATTGTTCAATCTTCTGAATGAAAGAGATACAAAGTCATCTACCGCTTCACTATTACAGGGTTTTATTATGTTGAAATAATCACTTTCTGGAACATGAAAAAATCCATTGATCTATTACAGACCTGGCTGCAAATGCAATTTACCGTTTTAAACCAGCTCAAATCCACCTCAAATTCGCACAATTTCGTTTTGCGAAACTGTTGCACAATGATTGTTCTTGAAGTTATCACCATGATTACTTTCAATTCCAACCAAACAGAAATATATATTCTCCTGCTTTAATGACCTTGGGCTAAATATCCAAGTTTTTGCCTACATTCCTTCACACCGCTAATTCCTTTTATTCTACAACTACTTTGAACTATGCCAAATAGTGGAATTCGTCTATTTACACCTAAAATACATCTCCCAATCTAAGTCTAGGAGCGATGTTCATTGAAATTAACTCTTGGAACAACAATTTTGCTGCATAAGGAATTGTCATCTTTATGACATGCTCCGAGCTTTTACATGTGGTACACCATGAGTTGTATCCCATCAATCCACAGTTATTGCAAATATCGCATTCGAATGCATCGGACGAGATCATCAATCTTTCTAACAACAACTGTGATGCCCCATACGCAATTACACAGTCTCTTTCCATTTCCCCCAATCTTAACCCACCATCTCTCGATCTACCTTCAGTTGGTTGTCTAGTCAACACGGCCCTTGGTCCTCTAGCTCTAGCATGCATTTTATCCAACACCATGTGCTTCAATTTTTGATAGTAGATTGGACCAAAGAAGATATATGCTTGCAAACATTCTCCAGTGATACCAGAATACAACATGTCTTTACCGGAATAGTTGAACCCTTTTTCAACCAAAATCTTGGACATATCCTCCAAATCAGAACCACCGAAACAAGTACCGTATTCAAGACTTCCGTTCAAAACCCCGGCTTTTCCTGATATCAATTCAATCATCTTACCCACCGTCATCCGCGATGGGAAACCATGTGGATTCATGATAATATCTGGAGTAACCCCTTGATCACTGAAAGGTAAGTCTTCTTGTTGAACGATGATCCCACACACCCCTTTTTGTCCGTGTCTCGACGAAAATTTGTCCCCCAATTCTGGTCTTCTTGTTTGTCTCAATAACACCTTGATTAATGCTTGATCGTTATCACTCACAGACATCATGACTTGGTCCACATATGATGGTTCAGGTCCTCTATAAAATGCTGGAGTTTCTCTGTGGCTTTCCGCACTTGCAGCTTGATCATTGTGACCAAGAACTGACTCGCCAGCATTAGTTGGCACACTCTTGTTTACATAAACTTGGCCATTTTCGACCCTGGCCCCAATTTCACCTAACCCATCTGGACCTAATGCCTTGTGTGGGAAGATAGGATTGTTGTTTTCGTCCACCCTCATACCTGTCACAATATCCTTAGTGTGATTAGGGTATCTTTTCAACTGGACGGTGTTTTTTCTGACAACCTGACAACGACCAAATCCACGGTCTAACGATGACTTGTTCAATACCAACGCATCTTCAATATCATACCCTGAATACGACATGACAGCAACAGTGGCATTTTGACCAGCAGGCAACTTGTCGTATTCAATCAACTCAATTGTCTTAGTTTTCACCATCGGTTGTTGGGGATAAACCATGAAATACAACAAGGTATCAATTCTTCTGAATTGATTGTAGGCAATCGCACCGATTGCCTGCTTACCCATAGCACATTGATAGGTATTTCTAGGAGATTGGTTATGGTGTGGATAAGGAATCAACCCGGCAACTGCTCCCAACACTGTGAATGGTTCAATCTCAAGATGGGTGAAGGTTTGGCCATTTGCTTCGTTGAGATTTTTCTCGTATAATGCAATCAAGGAGTCATTTTCTTCATTAACATCGACATATTCTACTAACCCATGGGTCAAAAAATCATCGAATCCCCATTTTCCCTCTAGCAATTTCTTCAAATGGACTGCAGTAACTTTTGGCACATTGTTTTCCACAATGATTAATGGACGACAAATACGACCACCATCAGTAGCAATATGAACAGCCTGGTGGTGGGAATTTGTATAAATGGACACAAACTCTGAGGCTCTTCCACTTCTTCTCAACCGACGAAAATCACTGACAAATTTCGATGGGAATCTTGTGCAACCAATCAATGTACCGTTGAGGTAAACCCCGAAGTTTCCCTTGGAATGTAGAGTTGCCGAGTCCACGTTCAAAATCCCTTCACAACCAAGCACAAAGCACAACTTTTTGATGGGCAATTCTTCTTCATCCGTAGTAATATGGGTCATTAATGCAAGATTCTTCACCAAACCACAAGCTTCCCCTTCTGGGGTATCTGAGGTACAAAGCATACCAAATTGCGATGGTTGCAAAGCTCTCGGTCCCGAGACTTTTCTCGATTTTTCGAATTGTGATGAGATACGGGTCATCATCCCTAATGCAGAAATATATGATAATCTAGAAAGAACATGGGTAACCCCAGCCCTTTCCATCTTGAAACGTTTCAACGACCAGTTACCTGTAGAGATAGCCCTATTCATTCCCATGGTGATATTGTTTGAGTGGATATTAATTGACAACAATGCATCAAATTCTGACGTTCTACTGGGCTTTTTTAAGATCTTATCAATGTTAGCCTTGAAATCGGAGTTGAACTTCTTGAACAAATCTTCAAACAACAACGACATCAACTGACCGGCCAATTCCAATCTTTTGTTACCAACATAATCTCTGTCGTCCACCATTGATGGATCATGCATTGTCATGATAACTCTTCTAGCCATAGTAGCAATGTAGAGAGCTTTTTCCCTGAATTGCAAATCGGCCACTGTCAAATGCGCCACAATGGTGGTAGCGATAGCCTCGATACCTTCTTGTAATTGTGACAACTTAGGTGCCCCGGCTCTTCTGATGGTCTTGACTCTTTTTCCCACATACAAGAGTGCCTGTTGTTGGGTGAAGACTTCCAATCTAGAAGCTTCTTCAAAATTCACCACAAACAAGTCTTGAAATTCAGAGTCGGATCCACACACCAATTGCATGATTTCCAAATCCGACGTGATACCTGCTGCTTTCAATATGATTACAATGGGAATGTCTTCACTAATAGAGTTATGCTTCAAGTAGATCTTGTCGTTTTTGGTGATAACATAGGTTTTAGACTTTCTTTCGTGGGTAGAAGATGTCACTGAAGCCTGGACAATCCCCTTCTTTTCGTCAGCTTCGACAATAATACGATTCTTGGACAATTGTTCCTGGACTAAAATGACTTTTTCTGTACCATTCACCACGAAGTACCCACCAGGATCAATAGGACATTCGTCCAAGCTGGCCATTCTTTTTTGGTCTATGCCATCGAGAATACATTTATTTGATCTCAACATGACGGGCATTCTTCCAATTTCCAAGTCTTTGTGCATGATGATTTTTCTTCCTCTGGTGTACTCTACATCGACAAAAATGGGTGCTGAATAGGTGAGATCCCTCAATCTACACTCATGTGGTGGCATTATCACATCTTTCACCCCAGGAGCGGAGGTTGACTTGTGTCCCACCCTGATATCAAGGTACTTCAAGTAGAACTCTGGATCGACATCAGAGAGAACAAGTTCGTTCGCTTTGATGATTTTTTTCAAATCGTAATCAACGAAATAGTTGAAAGAATCCAAATGCTGTTTTACTAGACCCTTGACCTTCAAGAATGCTGGCAACAAGTTCCATTTGTCGTCGGCAGTGTTGATCTCATCGGTAAGTTTTTTCCCCTTGTACTCCGGCTGAAACAACTCTTGAAACGCCTCATCGGATTCCACTTGCAATTTTCTCTTGGTCGACATTGCGGACGTCTCCAATTGTATCGATTGCGTGCCAGATCAGCAGTTGATTGTGGTTGATCTGAAACTATCACAAATTTATCTCTGCTCTTCGCAAGAGGTTTGGGTTGGGCACGACCCATCGTCGTGGTACGGTGGTGGTGTGTTTGATGTTGTCGTGGTAGTGGTGGTAAAATTAGTGGGAAATCTAGTGGTGCACCGTGGTTGTGGGGGTGCGACCTCCTAGTGGAGTGGACTTCAGGTTCTTCTTGTCAATCTAACTAATACTGCTATTATCGTTGGAGTGTTCCAGTGTAGGTGCTCTCAGACAATGATATAATTGGTGGGTTCATTTGTTTTTTTTAAACTTATTTTGCGTATCGGTCAATCTTGTTGCTCGTCCCATACAAAATTCATTAGTAATGTTATTAAGTAGCCACGAATGGTAGAAACCAGATTTGAAACATAGTAAACAGACAACACGCCACCTTGAACACTGCCCAAAATCCCCCAATTTGCTTTATTCTTATGTCAATTGCGTTCTTCCGTATACCGTTGTGGTGTACTGATCCTTGGTCTATATGTGGTGCGTGGTAGACCTACCGCGACTTTGGGCCGACTGCGGGTCCAGCTTTTGCAATTTTTGGCCCTATAAGCACCACCGCACCGCTCTGTGCTTGACCTAATATTATGGTATATTTTACCTCTTAGCTTATTGCCCACATCAAGTCAACTTTGCTTCAATTTAGCGTCGTCGAAAACGATGTCGTCGAGTAATTTGTTCAAGGCTACCGTCAACGGGTACCTCGAAGGGCTTCCTGAGTCGATTCAATCTCAGTTGTTCGAGTCGTCGGCAACATGTTTGGCGATCTATCGTTTACTACCACCCATGGCGAAATTTTTCATTATGTCCATGGTGTTTAATGAACAGTTGGTCTCCATAAAGGACTTGGACAAATGGTGTAAGCCATCTGCTCGATCTCAGAAGTTTGAATCATTAAACCGGTTGAAATCTTTGCATTTGTTATTGGAGCTGAATAATCATTCCTATGTCTCACTACATCCAACTTTTAGGAAAAATTTCAGAAATTGCTTGATGGGGACCCAACCAGCCAACGCTTTTGGTAGCTTGTGTTTGACTCCCGATCCTCATGCTGTAGACATTGCGTTTTTGGACTCGTTTGCGTCGTCAAAATGGGAGAATATATTGCATTTTATGGTTGGTACTGAGTCGACCAAGACCCCATCATCATCAGTGCTATCGTTATTGAAACTGGGAGGATTGATGGAAGGAAAGGCGTCGAAATTGAGGATCACAAACACCGGGTTTCAGTTTTTACTTCAGGATATCAATGCTCAAATATGGACACTTCTTTTACAATATCTTAGTTTGACTCAAGATTTACATATGGATCCTGTTGATGTGTTGAACTTCATATTTATCTTAGGATCTCTAGAGTTGGGAAAAAGCTATTCGTTAGCAAGTTTGAGTGCTACTCAGGTTAGCATGCTTGCTGACTTAAGAGATTATGGGCTTGTGTATCAACGAACAGATAAAAGTGAAAGGTTTTACCCTACGAGACTAGCCACTACGTTGACGTCAGACTCTGTAGCACTCAAGTCTCCGTCAACTGCAATGGATCAAACCGTGGATATCGACTCAGAAAGCTCGCAGTCCGTGTCCGGTCTGAGTAATGACGGCAGTATCATTTTAGAGACCAACTTCAAGTTATATTCATACACCAATTCCCCGCTAGAAATTGCCATTTTGAACTTGTTTGTCAACTTGAAAACAAGATTCGCCAACATGGTTTGCGGACAAATCACACGAGAGTCGATTCGAAACGCAATCATCAACGGAATTACAGCCGAACAAATCATCAAGTTTCTCGAAACTCATGCTCATCCCCAAATGAAAATTTTAGCACAAGAAAAGTTGGACAAAAAGATTGAGTTTGACACAAGTAACAACATCAACACTGCTGGAGGAGCACCACAGTCACAAACAGCTGCTGATGGCAAAGTAGCGCAGCACAAGTTAGAGATTCTTCCACCCACCGTAGTGGATCAAATAAGACTTTGGCAGCTTGAACTAGATAGAATTCAAACCTTTGATGGCTATTTGTTCAAAGAATTCAGTAACCAGCAAGAATACGAGACTTTGTGTAGCTATGCTGCTGAGGTGGGTGTTCTTATTTGGCAGAGTAAGACACTAAGAAAGTTCTTTGTTACCAAGGAAGGTGTATCACAAGTGGCTGATTACGCGAATAGAAAATTCAAGAGATAGCATAAGGAGAGCCATGTCTCCTCAGCCATTGAGTCAATTTGAATATTGATTCATTCGCTTGAAAAACCATGTCAAAAATTAAATGTCATAATTTGTTTTGAAAATCACTCCAATCATTCCAGCTTGGAAACCATTCCAGTCGTCCAGCATACAATTCTACTAAGACCGTCCCAATATTTATTTTCAGCACAACGTATCACTTTCAACTTGTCCACATCATACAATTTATTCCTGCTACAGTACCATTTCTGGCTACGAAAATTACCAAAACCTTTTCGCTTCTTTCGAGTGGAGAGTTAATAGTAGAGTTTACCCAATCTTACGGTGTGTTAATTTGCACCAACTACTGAAAGTGGTCAGCCATAGGCTTCAGCATCGAGAATCATTCTCTTCACATCATATACTTTCATTGATGGGTATGTACTATTTACAGGTATTATATACAACATTCCCTAAATTAGTTCTGTTATCACTAAGAATCATCCTGAACATGCCTTGCAATCAGTCAAATCCTTATCGTTGATGTTGCATGCCAAGGGAGTAGAATCGTAAATATCATAATCTCCAACTGGAGTATTGGCAGATTCAGGAGATTGCAGTTGTGAAGAGCCATTTGACTTAGAGACAAGAGACTTGAATCCTTCTAGGCATAACTTTTTTCGTTCAACAAGATCGTGGGCAACAGATACTCTCTTCACTTCGTCGTACTTTTTCCGTTTCAATGTCTCTGTCACCATTTGTTTATCAAGTTTTCTTGCTTCCTCAGCATTTACAGTGAATTGTATTGCCAGTGATGCTGCTTGCGTACGTAGGTAGTACATTCCAGTTTTCAATCCTTTTTTCCAGCCGTAAAAGTGACAACTGGTGAGCTTTGCAAATGTGGGATTTTGCATGTAGATGTTCATACTTTGCAGTTGGTCAACAAACTTTCCTCGATCGGCTGCCAAATCAATGACAACTTTCTGGGAAATCTCCCAAACAGTTTTGTAGAGTTCCTTTAGATCCTCAGGTATACAGCTTATATTTTGGATTGATCCCTTTTCAAGTAATAACCGATTCTTCATTGCCAGGTTCCACAATCCCAAATCTATCAAATCCTTCAAAAGATACTTGTTGACTACTTGGAATTCTCCTGATAAGACTCTTCTCGTGTATATGTTCGAAGTGTAGGGCTCAAAACACTCACTGAACCCAAGAATCTGTGATGTGGATGCTGTTGGCATCGGAGCTACAAGCAAGGAATTTCGAAGACCATGTTTTTTCACCCTTTCTTTCAAATGATCCCAGTCATCATACAAGTCTGATGGTTTGTGGTCCCACAAATCAAATTGAAGTAGACCTTTTGAAGCTGGGGAGTTCTTGAATGAAGAGTATGGCCCTTCTTCTATAGCCAATTCGATGGATGATTCTATTGCAGCGTGATAAATGGTTTCGAAAATTTGGGTATTCAAAGCCTTAGCTTCTGGTGATTCAAACGGGAGTCTTAATTCCATCAATAAATCAGCAAATCCTTGCACCCCTATGGCAACTGGTCGATGTGACTTGTTGGAAACTCTTGAAGATCTAACAGGGTATTTTGTTACATCGATCACTTTGTTTAAGTTTCTGGTTAAAACTTTTGTCACATAATGTAACTTCTCGAAATCAAATCTAACATGAACGTCGCCTTCTGATTCCAACGTAATAACATAGGTAGGAAGCGCTAACGAGCCTAAATTACAAACGGCAGTTTCTTCGGAAGATGAATATTCCACAATTTCGCAACACAAATTGGACGATTTGATAGTCCCAAGGTTCTTCTGATTGGATTTATCATTACAGGAATCCTTGTATAGCATGTACGGAGTCCCAGTTTCAGTCTGAGCTTGAAGGATAGCATGCCATAACTTTTGGGCAGGAACTTGGTTGGAAAATCTACCTTCAGATTCGTACCGTTTGTATAGTTTTTCAAAATCTTCTCCATAGCAGTCTGCTAGTCCAGGAGCTTCATCAGGGGAGAATAATGACCAAATCTCGTTGTCTTTTACCCTATTCATGAACAAATCAGGGATCCACAACCCGTAGAACAAATCTCTCGTCCTCAGTTCTTCATGTCCATGGTTCTTCCGGAGATCAAGAACGTCAAAAATATCGCTATGCCACGGCTCTAAATAAATAGCAAAAGCACCCGGTCTTTTATTTCCACCTTGATCAACATGTCTGGCCGTGTTGTTAAAAACCCGTAGCATGGGTATCAAACCATCAGATGTACCATTCGTTCCTGATATATGGGCACCATTCCCTCTAACATTGTGAACATGTAATCCTATTCCTCCACCAGCTTTCGAGATAAGGGCAGAACTATGGAGAGTCTTGTAAATACCATCAATTGAATCATCTGCCATTGCTACTAAGTAACACGATGATAAATAGTTCTCTATGCTGCCAGCGTTGCAAAGAGTTGGCGAAGCGTGAATAAAGTACTTTTTTGACATTAATTCATAAGTCTCGAAAACATCACTCAATTTATCACCGTGGATTCCTATGGAGACTCTCAAAAACATGAATTGAGGGGTCTCCAATATCTGATCGTTTACAGATAGCAAATACGAATTCATCAATGTCTTGATGCCAAAATACGTGATGTCAAAATCACGACTCTTTTTGATCATTTTGTTGAACGACTTCTTGTTTGCCATTACTAGTTGGCAGAACTCATGAGAAATTAATCCATATCGCTTCCTAGATCTAGTGTTCACCAGGTTGTACACTCTCATGACATTATCACTAAACAGAATATTATTATTGCCGTGTAGTATGGCTGCTTCAACTCTACCAGCAAGCAACGAGTAATCTGGGTGGTATATCACTCTTGTTGCCAATGTCTCACTCGTTTGGTGTAAGAGGTCTTCCTTATCGGTAATATCTGGCAAGCTATGCTCTATACTCTCCACAATGTCTTCGAGGTTGGCGAGAGAAATACCGAGTCCAAAGTTCAATTGCAGTAGAAACGTCACCAATTTCCCTCGGTCAAAGTCCGTCACCACAGTCACTCCATCACTATACTTCCTTATCTTGGTAGTTGTCATGACGTCAGACCGTTATCGATTAGTTGTATATGTGAGTTTGTAGTTTTTACGCCATCTCTCAATACGCAACCTATTACACTACCAAATCGGGATTGATAATGTAATTACAGTCTCACCAAATGCGAGGTATAAACCACCCTTCAAATAATGACCTTAATTACCAACACAAACCAGATAGTAGTGATGAGTAGGTTTACCCGGAAAGTTGTCGTAAATGTGGAATACTGATATTGGAAACGAGGGAGATTTCGTTGTACAGAAGTGTAAAAGTTGGCTCATGAACTTGCCATACTTTTGACTTGTATTTAAGCTCACTTGAGTGGGTTTGCTTCTGTAAGCTTTGGAAGTTGTGCGATCACTGTAGTTAGTGTGATCTTGTCTACCCTCAACTGCTGAAACATGGTTTATTGAATAATGGAAAGCTGAACTGACCAAAGAATTACTCATGTAATTACTTATTTCACAGGTAGGAGGTTACAACAACACCATTGAACACATGATGATCAATGTATGACGACCCACTGACGTTTGGACTATGGGAATTTGGTGTATTGTTTATGTTGACACTACTGCGTTCGATGATGGCTTCGTAACCTGGTATTCAGAATGGACGCCCGTTCAATCCAACAAGGGAACTCTCAGTCAATTGGATAATTGCTTGACTGCGCTTGCATAATCTGGACTTGTAGGAGTTTCCTCGGGACAAATACCCTCTCGGAATTGTCAAAAGAGGAAGTCTTTTCTGCCAACTTTTTCATTGGAGATTGAACCCTGTCCTATTCTAAACTAGATCCAGTGATTGCATGCTCAGCATCAAAATTGGAGCAGGAAGCAGCAGTTAGGAATTTGAATAGAAATACACTTATATTCTTTACATTTTTGGTTGCAAAATGATCCTCACAATAATGGCGATAAATCAAATTTGCAAAATTAAAGGAAATAAGACTTTTCCAACTAATCAAGTCGCAACAAGAACTCGTACTGTGAGCTGCATAGTCGTTTTACAACAACGTTGGTTGTAGCAAAAATTAAAAAAGTAATAGCTCGCACTCAGGTTCGAACTAAGGACCAACAGATTTGCAATCTGCTGCGCTACCACTGCGCCATACGAGCTATTTTGGTTGAAGGACTTGTCAATTCGATGTACACAAGGAGAAAAGCATCTTTATTGTTTGCTTGCAAACCGTGCAAAATGGCTTTCAAAGGAAGGAATTATGATCATTTACGTTATCAAGTCTCTATGTACTTGTGGGCTCCTAATTGATTTCGAAAAAGATGATTTTGAAAATTGCAAGAACTAAGTCGTAAACCCAACAAGCGAAAGGAACAACTTGACGAGTTCGACTGAGATGTATACTCAAGGGTGCTCTTTAAACAATTTTTGAGATTACCAAGAAATTTGAATTTACTTTGGAATAGCAAAACCACAGGGGCCATCTTACAATTTTACGGGCAAAGATACCAAACAAACAAATTTCGAAAAAAAAATAACTACACTATTGTTTAGAATGTACCTTCACAATTAGCCTATTCGATTACCATTATCTGACTTTACTACTACCAATTGCTACTATTCAACGAATGAATCGTATAGTCGAATTATTTGCAAAACCAACAGTTTGTTACAATAGTAAGGCTATCACTTTCTCTTCGAATTAGTCGAGTATAGATAAATTTCTGTGCGTCAAGCTTTTAAAACAATTCACAAACAAAAGAACCATTCACCTATATCTAGCCTGCAAGAAAACTCTTATCTAAACGGGTTTTACAGATAGCCTACGCAAGTGACCCAAAAATGTACCCCTAATTTGTTTCATACGCTTAAGAGTATTTTGTTGCTTATGTGCTATTAGTATATTTCAGTGAAATATGTAATTAATCGCACAAAATATAAAAAAAGATGTGTCCAATTTCCTTCAGAGTAGCGACATTTCGTAGCAGTCGACACGAAATTATCTTGGGGAAATTTCCAAAGTTTCCTTCTTGATAGCAGCACCCAAGTCAGGATGCACTTTAGAAAACATCGCAAATACTCTGTCTTGGATTTCAGCATTAGCGTTTGCTACATGAACAGCGACATTGTGAGCCAAATGTTCCTGCTGGTTTGGATATTTGGCCAAAACCTTGTAAAATTCAGCAGGTTGATGGAAATCAGCATCAGTGGCTTTCCAGTGGAATGGACAAGCAGATCCATGCCAAACTTCTTGGTCTTCTTGAATTGAAAAAGTCTTAAATTCAAGTGGAACAGAAGTAGCCAAATAGTTGGGTTTGCTTCCCAAATTTCCATTGACATTCATCGCACCATCTCTCATATGAGGGTTATATACGCTTCCGGTAACTGGACAGTTGACAGGAATGTGTGTGTGATTGGCACCTAATCTGTACTTGTGTGTATCGTCATAAGAAAACAATCTAGATTGCAAAACTGGATCAGCAGACGCTTGCATGTAAGGCACAGTATGAGAAGGAGAGAACGCAGCTTGTTCAACTTCAGCGAAGTAGTTTTGTGGGTTCTCGTTAAGAGTGAATTTACCAAATCTTCTCAATGGATAATCCTTGTGAGGCCAGACTTTGGTTAAATCGAAAACTGAGAAAGGGGCGTTTTTAGCTTGTTCTTGAGTCATTGTTTGAATGTAAGCCGTCCAAGATGGGTAATTTCCTTTGGCGATATTATTGAATAAATCCTCTTGAGCGTGGTCGGGATTCGAACCGGCCAATTCCCCAGCCTCTTCGTTAGTGAGTGCTTTTGCACCCTGGTCACTAAGAAAATGCACCTGAACATAGTGCCAGTCGCCATTTTTGTTGGACCATTTATATGTGTGTCCTGAATAACCGTGCATTTCTCTGTATGACGATGGAGTACCACGGTCAGAGAACAAAATCATAACTTGATGAATTGCTTCTTGGTTAGAAGTCAAGTAGTCCCAGAACATGTTAGCATCCTTCAAGTGAGTTTGAGGATGTCTTTTTTGGGTGTGAATAAAATGGGGGAATTTCGATGGATCTCTGATAAAGAAGACTGGAGTATTATTATAAACCAAGTCCAAATTACCTTCTTCAGTGTAGAACTTTGTGGCGAAACCTCTTGGGTCTCTGGCAGTGTCTGCCGAACCCAGTTCACCTCCCACAGTGGAGAATCTGGTAAAGATCCTAGTCTTCTTCCCAATTTCACTCAAGAAAGCTGACCCGCAAATATCGGTGATATCGTCTGTAACTTCAAATACACCGTATGCCCCAGAACCCTTTGCATGCACGACACGTTCTGGAATTCTTTCCCTGTCAAAATGGGCCAAGGAGTCAAGCAAATTGAAATCTTGTAACAAGAGAGGGCCATGTTCGCCAACCCTTTGCGTAGCAAATGGTTCAGGAATAGGACACCCGTTTGAGTTTGTGAAAGTTGGAGCCATGGTTATTTAATATCAGTTGAGTATGCCAACTATAAATTGAATGCAGACAAAGATTCGGATTTATATGGCTTTCAAATGAAATTCATTTCAAACACCAATTCCAAATTCAGCATTACCAATCGTCATATATGTAAGCTTAATTAGTGGCCAGAATCCGTATCCTTATTTTACCAGCAACCCTTGCTGCATGCCCACGTCAAAAATGTCAGCTATTAAGGGATGGAATCACGTTTACCGAGTCTCCGCGGCACTAATAGCAACCTTCAGACAAAAAATACTGCGTCATCCTGAATACAGTGCGTAATTGCACCCAAACTGATGCACCATGATGGAAGAAACTGCGGTGTGCACTGTGCACTTTACTGCAAGGTATATTTGACCAATGAACTTACATACAAAATTACAAATCAAGTCATCCTCTAGCCTTCTGAGGAAACGATGATCACGATTTCTATGAAACCCGTAAATCTCTAGATTGTATGTCATGTACACTTGAAGGAGACAAATATTGTGGCCTGATTATGTATTGAGATAAGTCGCAAAAATGCCATGCCTGGTGTGCATCATTTGAATTGGTCTTGCTAATTGGTCTTGCTATGCTCAAATGCAAGAGAAGGTTTGACAGTTGTCGGTTTAGGGAATAGCAAGTCAATACCATACTCAGCAATTTAATTAACCCAACAAAATGAAGAACAATAAAAAGATAATATGAACTAACACTACCTAGTACTAGGAGGACTTTATGCCCAATGTATTGCTTTCAATATAGAACATAGTTTCCCAATGTGTAGAATCTTTAGCTAAGAATTGATGTTCTTAACCCCGAGAGAACTGTGGACCTTGTTTTCTTGTTGAAATTGATTGAAATTGAAACCACTGAAGAGAGTAAAAGATTGTAGGTAATGAGGTTACCATAAACATAACAACTTATCTACCTTGTTGTTGTGTTAACTCCTCATCTAAGGTTCAATCGTTTTAACGATTTGAAATGATGGAACAAGGTCCTGTATCGTTTGGGATCGTAAAAATATCTTAAGATTCTTACGTACAAATTGCCAATCCCGAAGCTTTTAGACAACGACAGCGGAAATTCCGTTTACAGACGCAAATTTTAAAAAACGAACAATGTTATTATCCCAGTTTACAAACTAAGGTCACGACATTAAAGAATAAATGCGTTCTTTGTGGCTCGCCTTCTTCTAAGAAATTGATTAGTCTTTACAGTTTCTGATAGAGTAGAAATTTCAGCTAGTAATAATAATCTTTTGGCGTTTTATGTCGAAAGAAGGTTCTTCATTGAAATAATAAATCTAACCAAAACATAGTTTCGCCGAATTTCATAATATTTAGAATGATCTTACATACAAGACTCGTTGCAATAGTTGAATAAAATAATCAAAACCACAAATGTGATACGTAGTCCATACTAATCACTTATGTCCGTCGACATTCGCTCGCCGATAAGACCTGCTAATTACTTTCCATACTGAATGTTTCGTGCAAAGTAATACAATTTTTATGCAGAAAGCCGTACATTGAGTCGATTTACGAAGGTGAATTACGAAGAGCTTATTATATTGTCAGGGGTAAACGATGAAGACCATTTATGAGAATATATAGCCCCAGATAAAGACTTGGGTAGCGAGCTGCTTGGGATACGATACAGGCTCGGGAAAATATAGCCTCGATTCCACTTTTCGATTGTGAACATATTTAATTCTGTTCACTTACAAAGTATCATACTGCATAAATATCCAAACACTCTTAAATACTTGAAATGGAGATAAACTTCAAAATTGCTTCATTGACTTCATCTTTACTAGTACTACATAATCCATGCGAAGCACCAGGAATGACATGCTCAGTTGGATATGGCAAAAGCTTGACTGCAGCCTTACTTGACGCGATAGGTGGAACTATTTGATCGTCATCACCATAAAGTACCAAAGTAGGAATATCCATTCTCAGTAAATCCTCTCTTTGATCGGTCTCGGAGAATGCAGTGACACAGTCATATAAAGCCTTTATAGATCCTTGCATACCTTGCAACCAAAAGCTGTCAATCAAACCCACCGAAGTTTTTGATTCGTTGTGGTTGAAACCATAAAACGTAGAAGCCAATTCCTTGAAGAATTGCGATCTGTCTTTCAAAACATTTTTTCTTATGTCATCAAAAACGGCAATTGGGGTTCCATTGACATTCGTATCTGATTTGACCATAATTGGAGGTACAGCTCCAATCAAAATAGCTTTCAGAACTTTTCCTGTACCATGACGCCCTATGTATCTGGCAACTTCACCTCCACCAGTTGAATGACCTATATGGATTGCCTTTTTCAACCCCAAATGATTCACAAGTTCTGCCAAGTCGTCTGCATACTGATTCATGTTGTGGCCCTCCCATGGTTGTGAGGATCTTCCATGGCCCCTGCGATCATGGGCAATAACCCTATAACCTTTCAGAGCCAAGAAAATCATTTGGTCCTCAAAAGCATCTGATGATAATGGCCAACCATGGCTAAACACTACAGGTTCACCACTTCCCCAGTCTTTGTAAAAAATCTGGGTTCCATCAGAGAGTTGAAGGGTTGCGCTACCGGACATAATTGTAGTTGATGTAGCATTGATTCTACTTTGTGAAAATGCCTGACATATGTTTAAATATATCAATAAAGATCTTAGTGCACAATAACAATAAGCAACACAATCTGGTTTTGAACAACCCCTAAAGCAACAATGTAGTTAATTGTAGCTCCTCTTTAGGCATACAAGGATGCCAAGGTTCGTATTGTGAGAAATGCACTCGACCAACGTTTAATCATGCGGTCTGGTCGCAATGTTGACCCCGATTAGTAATCACCTACATGCTGACTTTACGGTTTTGTCTTTAAGGATATGTATTAAGTAAGGGACGCAAAAATTGTTCCGGTTCTGCTTTTGAGGATCTGCGGTGTTTTACGTATATGCAAAACTTGCATGTGTGATGCATTTCGCAGCATGAAGGGCTGTAGAAGAAGTGTCAGAAATTCAAACAGCGCAACTTAAGCAGACCACGCAATGGTGCACGAGCCAAAGTCCATCAAGAACCAATGCTGACAAATACCTCGTTTTGTCAATATTCAGAAAAACTCGCCACTAAGGCGTGCCGATGTACACCACCAAGAAGCGTGTAAAATTCACCCCAGCAACAGACTACGAAATACAAAGTACGAAAATAAAAATTTCCCAGTATGTAATACCCAGTGTCCGTAACTTCATCTATACACTTGTGATCACCCTAGATCACCCATTATCTATTAAGCCCAATTTCATAAGTATCGTAACATTGCCCAAGCGTGCGTCATTATTTATGGATTATTGAAAGAATGGTGGACGACAACCACGTATGTGGATAACTAAGGGGTTTCTTCAACGTGTAGTCTATTCCAACGTTGCTGTAAAGCAACAAATCCTCATCATTCGATCTTGACGTCACCGCTATTATGGCAAGGGAATTTAGTCGGTGATGATTCCGTATGTAGATTGCAATGTCGATGCCGGAAATAATTGGCATTTCTATATCTAGAAATATCAAGTCGAATTTGTAGTTTAAAAGGAGCTGATTGACTTTGGTTGAGTCCACTGTGCTTATGATTTGACATTTAGGAAATAACTTGGTGAGAATCTTCTCGAGAATCCTTACATTGATGATATTATCATCAACAATTAGAAATGCGTAACAATCCACACATTCCTCTACTATCTTGCTGTTCATCTTATCTATGGCGTAATTCGAAGTGTGGTCCCGCGGTATCGGTCCACCATACGGAATACACTCCGTCATCTTCATCGTCTACTAACGTATTCCTTGTACATTTTTAATGTCAAATTCCATACCCCATTATATATATGGATGTAAGATATTTTGTAGCAATATAGCACGTCAGGCGTAGAAGGAATTTTCTCCCGCCTGAGCCCATTTTAGTTGCCTTAGACATAACGGTCGACCCGGCTACAGGAACATGCGCACCTAGCCCTTCCTACCGCCCCATCCAATCACTACATTAATTCCGATTTCCACATGGGCCCTTTCTTAGTTTCGTTCCAGCTTAACACGTCTGCGTTGAAGTTTCAGTTCGGCCAATGTGTTGCCGGCTTCAAAATGATTAGCGAGACTTATTGTGAAACTCGCAGTTCCACCGTTAGTACATGTACCCGTTAGCCAGAGCAATGTTGAGGTTTGCGCATAAAATGCTCATCTCATCTCGCACCAAACTAGTCTACATTGCTTTTTGGTGCGTCGGCGTTACCACTTCCAGAATGGACCGTGGTTCCGCTTATCAAGAGTAATCCACAATTTCACTAATCTCTGCCTACATTGCTGTCTACACTGCTTGTGCTGCTCTAACCTCGGATACTCATCAAGTATGGCAGAAGGTTTATCTATGCTGAGGTGACAAAAATCTCCAAGCATAGATAAGGTCGCTCGTTGCTTGCTCCCATGGTAGTTTGGTTGTTTCCTTGTTGTGTTTCTGCAATGTCGGGCCAACGTTGTCTGCTGGCCTTGCTTTGAATTCGTATCTCTTGTGTTCCATTTTTGCTATTTATCTTAGTATCGTGTTCAACCCAAGTGAGCAACCTCCTAGACACTTGGTGATCATTAATGTGGTTTGTCCCCGGTATGCAGAATGATATCTCGTATGTCATTCTCTTTCTATGTACATGTAAGGAAGGAACATTGCTCATTTGTTTACCGTCCTTGCGCAACCTCTCTCATCAAAGCTATGCATTTGTCCACGTTCTGTTGCTTGATGGCACAGATAGGAACGATTTTCCATCCTCTTTCGTCCACGTATGTGCGTAACTCATTGTAGGTTTGGCCGTTCTCCGTCAAATCAGCTTTGGTTGCTACCACAAGAACCCGTTTGTTTTCCATTCTCTTGGGCCCTACTTCTTCAAGTAATGTCTCAAGATCTTGTATGGCATTTTCTGACTCTAAAGACACCACAAAAACCAATCCTCCCGATCTTTCGATATGACGCAAAAAGTCTAATCCCATGCCTTTGTTCTCTGATGCACCCTTGATGATCCCAGGGATATCTGCCACAGTAAATGGCTCTCTATCAATGGAGGTGAAAATGGTTCCCACAGTGGGTTGCAACGTGGTGAACTCCCAATGACCTACTCGCGGAGTTGCCCGTGAAATAGCTCGTAACAACGTCGATTTACCTGCATTGGGTAATCCAACCAACCCCAAATCAGCAATCAATTTCAACTCCAACAAGAAAAACTCAGTCAATCCGTCCCGACCCCTGGTTGCAAACCGCGGATTACGAATATCCTTGGTCAAAAAATGCATATTTCCCAAACCACCTTTACCCCCTTTGAGCAACAATAGCGGCTTAGTAGTTGGTTTATCTAAATCCAATCCTATCAAAGGAAATTTGTCAAATCTTACTTCCGACGCAATGGTTTCATAGTCGTACTCAATCACCTTCTTGTTCAACTCGTTAAAGTAATCTCGCTCTCTCTGATACTCTTCATCTTTCTCTCTGAATATCCACCCTCTTCCGGGAGCGTAGCTATTTCTGAAGAACTGAACATTGTCAAACTCATCACATTTTATCTCCAACTTGATGTCATCGATGCTCTTTCCTTCTCTGCGTGACAAATACCTCTTGAGAATAAACGGATCGGGAATCCACCGAATGGTTGTACCCACAGGAACCTCAATGATCACATCGTCACCTCGCTTACCATCCAACTGGCTCCCTTTTCCCGGTGTACCTGGCTTGGCCTCGTATGTCCGCTTCAATTTGTGCAACGACGACAAATTCTTGTTCACCACATTGATGTACACATCACCTCCATCACCACCATCACCTCCATCAGGGGGACCTACTGGGGCATTTGCGTCCCGAAAAAACGCAACACAGCCATTTCCTCCCTTTCCACTGGAGATTCTCAATAATCGCAAGTCGACAAACGACCGATTTTCCACCTTTTTCGCCTGTTTGGCCAAATTAGACTTGGTATTGTAGAAAACATGGTGGGTGTGATGGCTGTTCCCAAAGAAATACTCTGCCAACGAGACTCTGCGGGGGTTAAACTGAAACTCGTCCAACCCCAAATCCACGTATTTCATTTCTTCCTTGCCTGCCTTGACTGTTTTGATATCTCCACTGGCCCCAGCATCGTCTACTGAAATAGTATAATTTATCGTGGGGAGAAAAGGATGGTCTGTGTCTACGTCTGTGTCTGTTTGAGTGTGTGTGACTGCTTGATCCGTACTACCCATCCCACCAGAGCCAGAATTAATCCTTCCAATACTATCATTTTCCACAGAATCAAAAAAACTCCCACTCTCACTACGCCCTAGTGTTTCTTCTCTATTGTCTTTATCACCACGAAACTCGTTCCAAACACGTCCAACCGTGCCCAATCGTCTGATGCTCCTTACACTCGCACCACACGAAATGCTAGCCACACATCGAATCGACATCATCACAAGCTCCCGCGCCAATATCGTTCTATATTGGTGCTAGTTGCCTCCTTAAATATAGTTAGTCGCTTGTAATTTGCGACATTTGAGGAAAAATGGGGTCACGTGAAAATCTCGAATTTTGATTTTGCGATGAGATGAGCGCCATGAGGATAATTTACTTCTTCAGCAGAGAGCCAGTTGGAGATAGCGACGAGTTCACGCGGAGATCATGTCGTTTGAGGAACTAGGAGTGTCGAAATGGTTGAGTGAGGCCCTCGTGGCCATGAAAATCCACACCCCCACATCGATTCAAACCGCGTGTATTCCCCAGATACTAAAGGGACACGATTGTATTGGGGGAGCAAAGACAGGTAGTGGTAAGACAATAGCGTTCGCAGCACCAATGCTTACTCAGTGGTCGGAGGATCCGTTTGGTATCTTTGGTTTGGTTTTGACGCCAACGAGAGAGTTGGCGTTGCAGATTGCAGAACAGTTTGCTGCTCTCGGAGCGTCGATGAACATCAAGATATCTGTCATTGTTGGTGGCGAGGACATTGTTAAGCAGGCGCTTGAGTTACAGAGGCGTCCTCATTTTGTCATTGCCACTCCTGGCCGACTTGCGGACCATATATTGAACTCAGGTGAAGACACCATTGTGGGGCTCCGAAGGGTGAAATACCTAGTACTAGATGAAGCAGATCGTTTGTTGAGTAACAGCTTTAGTGGTGATTTGGAGAGATGCTTTTCTGTGTTGCCAGCAGCCGAAAAACGGCAGACTTGCTTGTTCACTGCTACGGTAACTGACGCAGTACGAGCATTAAAGGACAAACCAGTGCCAGCAGGAAAGCTCCCTGTGTTTATTCACGAAGTGGACACAGTGGACAAGGTTGCGATTCCCGCCACCTTGACGATAGAGTACGTTTTCGTCCCGTCATACGTGAAAGAATCATATTTGAATATGATATTGAAATTGTTTGACAATGTCACTGCGGTTGTATTTGTCAACCGAACACATACTGCCGAAGTTCTTCGGAGGACATTGAGGAAACTCGAGTTTCGAGTGGCTTCGTTGCACTCAGAAATGCCCCAAACAGAAAGAACCAATTCTCTTCATCGATTCAAGGCTGGGGCAGCAAAAATCTTGATAGCAACTGATGTAGCTTCTAGAGGATTGGATATCCCCACGGTTGAATTGGTGGTAAACTACGATATACCGGCAGATCCAGACGATTTTATCCACAGAGTAGGAAGAACTGCGAGAGCTGGAAGAAAAGGTACGGCGATCTCGATTGTAGCAGAGAAAGATATTGATAGAGTGCATTCCATTGAGGATAGAATCAACAAAAAGATGGAGTTATTACAAGATATGGACGACGACAAGGTGATAAAGGACTCATTGGTCGAAACTACCAGTGCCAAACGTGAAGCTTTGATGGAGATGGACAAGGCGAATTTTGGAGAAAGAAAGCAGATCAACAAGCGGAAGCACGGACTCGATCGGTCTGAAGCCAACGAAGTGTCCAAGAAGAAGAAGAAAAAGGGCAAAAACTAGAACTTTTGAGGTAAATATATATACTATGTAAATATTAGAATAAGCACTAGGTAGTAGAAATAAATTTATTGAACGAAATTAAAAACACAACTAAAACGATAAATAAACCAATAACTAATGGCCAGATAGTACTATACAAGCAGCCAGCACTCAGTACGATTTAACCCCAGGTTTATGTGCCCAACGCAACCATATACAATAACTCCAACGTATCAACTCACGTAGCCCTCTACTAGCAATAAGATATTAATTGCAAACAACAAAATAACTAGTCCCGTCATTAACGTGATGGTAACAACATCGTTAAACCCATGAGTAATAATATGGTGATTTGCGTACCGTTTGACTGTTCGGATATAATCGTATCCTGCAATCAAAAGAATGGCTACAGCAAACCCGAGTAATATATATGAAATAATGGTAGAAGTGATGGTATGGAACGGTTTGTGAGTATCGGGAGTTGACGATCCAGAACTGTCGATTCTGAAATTCAAAATTATCCCAAGAGCCCCAAAGAAAAGGGTGGTTGAAAACCGTATAAATGTCAAGCAGGTTCTTTCTGACTGTAGAACGTCACGAGGCTCAGACGAGGTGATGTCTAGAACCAAGCTATAGGGAAATCCGCCCAATAAGTAGGTAGTTTCGTTCACTTCGGCCTCATCATTGCACAGGCTAAGGATTGGAGACCGAGAATCTACCGTTGTTTGATCAAGGGTGATGAGATTTGAAGACAACGATTCCATGTGGCGAGATCGCAATAAACTAGCAGTACGGAGTCGTAGACTGACACTTTTTGGTGCGACAGTACAAACAGGCAGAAACACACCGCCAGATATCGCTAGATACGCACGGCAAACTACAGACTTGGATGACCTACTGAAAGAAGAGGGAAACTGGAATATAAACTGTGGATCCTTTTGGCTTGGGTCAAATGCCATGGTTGGGGTTTCGGGTGTGGCTACCACGGGGAAAAACACACTCCACCACCACGGTCGTGCCACGGCTTAGCACCATTGGCCGTGGCACATGCAACCCGTTATCCATTAGACAACTTTGCCAAAACTAACCGTACAACACCACAAAAAAGACAGACATGTAGTCCAATTCCACCCCAATAACCCAAACCACCGAGACTTCCAAAACATTTTCTCTTCACTTCATTCACTGCCCCATCTTCTTTTGGAGTCTCACGTAGTGCGTATAGCGCGTTTTTTTACAACCTACAAGATGATAACAAAAGTAAAAACGATTTCAAACATACCAACCATGAGCACAAGGATCAAGAGAACAAGGGCCTGTACTCATTGTGGCCACACAAACTTGTCGGTCGACAGGTACACCCCGTCAGGAGACATTTCCTGTGAGCGATGCGGTACGGTTCAGGACGAGAACCCCATTGTTAGTGAGGTGCAATTTGGAGAAAGTTCTAGTGGTGCTGCCACGGTCCAGGGGACCATGGTGGGTGCTGACCAAGCCAGAGCGGGATTTGGAGGCAGGCAGAATGCCATGGAGTCCCGAGAACAGACTTTGATGAACGGGAAACGACGCATTAGACGTATAGCCATCGCCCTAAAGATCTCGGACCATGTGGCGGAATCGGCTGGTGAATGGTTCAGATTGGCATTGACGAACAATTTCGTTCAAGGAAGACGGTCGCAGAACGTTTTGGCTGCGTGTTTGTACGTTTCTTGTAGACGTGAGAAGACGCACCATATGTTGATAGATTTCAGTTCGGCACTACAAATCTCGGTATTTTCCTTGGGGGCAACTTTTTTGAAGATGGTCAAGGCTCTACACATTACGAGATTGCCACTTGCTGACCCGTCACTATTCATCCAGCACTTTGCCGAGAAATTGGATTTTAAAGACAAGAACGCCAAAGTGGTTCGAGACGCAGTAAAGCTTGCTCAGAGAATGGCTAGCGACTGGATTCACGAAGGAAGACGGCCGGCGGGGATTGCTGGGGCATGTGTTTTACTTGCGGCGAGAATGAACAATTTTAGACGGAGCCATAGTGAAATCGTGGCTGTGGCCCATGTAGCTGAAGAAACAATTCAGAGACGATTGAACGAGTTCAAAAATACCAAATCGGGAGAATTGACGATTTCAGACTTTAGAGTGTCGGAAAGTGTTGAGTCTTCAAACCCACCGTCGTTTGTGAAGAACAGAGCATTGGAAACAAAGATTCAAAAACAGGTTGAGGAGAGAGATAAGAGACTTCGGAGATTGAAAGGATTGTCGGATTCGACGCTAGTAGAATTAGACCTGGAAAACAATAAGGCAAGTAAGAAAACTAAGAAAGTCAAGTCACCCCAGCAAGAAAAGGAAGAATTACTTCGAACGATTCTACGCGATTGTGATCTTTCAGAAGATGCTATCAATCGAGAGTTGACCCGCATCATCAATCGAAAAAAAGGGTCTCTCGAAGATGCGTTGTATCCTACACCGCACGAAAAGGAGAATATTACTGATTTAGAAAGACAAATCGAACTAGATCGTCCTCGAAATCTCGTTGCAAATAACCCTAAAACAAACGAGTTGCTAGAAACCGTCAATTCTAATGTGGAGTTGAACTCTGACGACGACGATGAAGAGATTCTTTCAATCAAACTCACACCATCAGAAGTAGAACTAAAAGAAAGAATCTGGACAGGATTGAACCATGATTTCATCATTGCTCAGGAGAAGAAACGGTTAAAGCAAGAGGCAGATGAATTAGCTGGAAACACTTCGGCAACCACAAGGAAGAAAAGGAAAACGGCTGACAGCGATTTCAATAAAAAGTTGAGAGAATTCGGTGTTACTGACATCGACGAGCCTTCTTCGGCAGCAGAAAGTGCTAGTCAAATGATGGCGAAGAAGTCGTTTTCGAAAAAGATCAATTACTCAGCATTCAACAACTTTTTGGACGGCTCGACCCCGGGATTTTGACGGAAATTCCTCCTTTTCCCTACTAGACTCTCCAATTATGCATCTTCATTTCTTATTTGTAATATTTAGACCGGTTTGTATTGTTTAACTGTGATTATACTAATGAAGACATTGTAGAGACATCGGAGACAAGCACAGCATAGCAAAATTATTATAATCAGAAGTGGTGGAATTAAAGCAAGAGCAATAAGCTTGGAAGAGAACCTGGCAAGGACCAAGTACCGTCAAAAGTCTACGAGTTGTTCAAAGCAGCCCCTCTATTGATCCCATTTAGGACCTGGCCATCAGTAATTCAGCAATAAAATCCAAACAACAAAACGACGAATTACTTGCTCCTTCTAAAATTGCACAATCTGGTGTGTTTGAGTCCCTTGCTCCTTCTAGTGCCCATTACACAGCTGGTTGTATTCGACTTAGGGTGCCAATGGCTTAAGTATGGCGGCGTGGATGTCCCGCTTTTGCGATGCTCATCGCGAATTTTATCAAAAAATCCAAATTGATTTAGTTTACACAACCACCACAAACACCATGGGGAAGAAAAGAAGATGCGCCGTGTTGCCGACCAACATCATTTTGCTCCAGAACGTTGTTCGTCGTGATCCTGAGTCGTATCACGAAGAATTTCTCCAGCAATATGCCCATTATGAGTCGTTACGTGATATCTTCTTGATGAACCCTTCAGGAAGCGAAAAAGGAACCGAGTTTGGGGAATTGATTGGGTTTATGTCTGCTGTTTGCGGCTGTTATCCCAAGGAGACCGCCAATTTCCCAGAAGAGTTGAAGAGCATTTTGTTAACAAACCACCGTGACTTGTCCCCCGAACTAAGAGAGAAGATCATCCAATGTTTAACCATGTTACGGAACAAGGATATCATCTCGGCGGAGTCGTTGATTCAGACGATTTTTCCATTGCTAACGGCGTATTCTGCTGCCAACGCTACCCAGGGCCAACATGTCAAGGCACTAAGAAAGCAAATTTATAGCACGTTAATAGCATTATTGAAGTCGGTAAATTCCGGGGCAAAAAACCAGAAGTTGAACCGGTCAACCCAGGCATTATTGTTCAATCTATTGGAGCAGCGTGATGCCCAAGGATTGTGGGCTACAAAACTCACCAGAGAATTATGGAGAAGAGGGATCTGGGACGATTCCAGAACGGTAGAGATCATGACCCAAGCAGCATTACATCCCGATGTCAAAGTTGCTATTGCCGGAGTGCGATTCTTTTTAGGCGCAGATAAAGAGAGAGAAGCCAATTTTGAGGATGATTCGTCCGATGACGAAGGATTTGACTTGAATGCATTAAAACATAAAATGACCGTGAACAAGAAGTCCAAGAAGAAGGAACGAAAAATGGACCAAGCAGCGAAACAATTGAAAAAAAAGGCCAGTGCGAAACACTCCGCCACATACTTGAACTTTTCTGCCATTCATTTGTTGCGCGACCCCCAAGGGTTTGCCGAATCGTTATTTGATATTCACTTGAATGGGAAGAACTCCAACAAATTTGACTTGGAACAAAAGATCATGTTGATGAACTTGATCTCCCGGTTGGTGGGTACTCACAAGTTGACGGTATTGGGTCTTTACACATTTTTCTTGAAGTATCTTACTCCTAAGCAAAGGGACGTTACTCAAGTCATGGCTGCAGCAGCACAAGCTTCTCACGATTTGGTACCACCAGAATCGATTTCTGTCATGGTGAGAAAGATTGCTGACGAGTTTGTTAGTGAGGGTGTAGCACAAGAAGTTGCATCTGCTGGGATCAATACCATCAGAGAGATTTTATCTCGAGCACCATTAGCCATTGATGCTGCGTTATTGCAGGATTTGACCGAATATAAGGGTTCCAAGTCGAAAGCGGTGATGATGGCTGCAAGATCGTTGATTTCTTTGTATAGAGAAGTTGCACCAGAGATGTTGTTGAAGAAAGACAGAGGTAAGGTTGCTAGTATGGAGATTCAACGGGGAGAAACCGGGGGATTACCACAATTTGGTAATCAGAATGCTGTCACTTCGATTCCAGGATTGGACCTCTTGGCTAAATGGAAGAAGGAACAAGGGTTAGAAAATGGGGACGAAGATGATGATGCCAACTGGGAAGTGGAAGAAGACGAAGGAAGCGATGTAGAAGGAGACTGGGTCAATGTTGAATCTGACAAGGAATACAACATTTCAGATTCTGAAGACGAAGATAAAGATAAAGATTCTAACAAGGAGAGCAAGGACGATTCTGAGGACTCTGATTTGGAATTGTCTGACGACGAAGAAGGTGACAAGGTTGAAGTCGAGGAAAGCGACAGACCCAGCAAGAAGCAGAAGATATCTGCCGAGGACGACAACGACAAGCAGAGTACAGAAGATAGCGAGAAAGCTATTCAAGAGCTTTTTGGTGGCAGAGTTTTGACCCCAGCAGATTTTGCTAAATTGGAAGAGTTGCGTACTGAAGCAGGACTTGCAAAGATAATGGGAGGAAAGCAAACCAATGAAGATACCGTGGACTCTACCACATTGGTAGGAAAAGTCAAGTATAAACAATTGAGAGAAGAGAGAATAGCTTTGGCTAAAGAAGGAAAACAAGACCGGTCTTTTGGATCTAGAAAAGGTAAGAGAGACCAAGCCCATTCGACTACCAACAGAGAAAAGGCAAGAAAGAAGAATTTCGTCATGATGATCCACAAGAAGGCAGTTCAAGGAAAACAAAAGTTGTCGTTGCGTGACAGACAGAAGGTGTTGCGGGCCCATATTGACAAGCAAAAGAAGAAGGGACATTAGGCCTGGTGTATATTAGAAGAATGCAAACAGAAAATGGAGCGAAGCATGTGTAACACTCCCCAGAGTGAAAGAGTGAATCACAAGATAGAGTAGACAAACGAGAAGCTGCATGAGAAGCCGTTATGTAGAAAATAATAGTTCCAAGGTACTTCAATTACGTATCTTGTAGTAAGATGTGAGACTACATCAGAGTCTTGTGTAATTGAAGTAGTTTTCAATAATGTAGAATGTAAGGGCCATTTTGCAATATTGAAGAATGGTAGTAAATGTGACGTCTTTAAATACAAATAAGACGGGGTAGCTGAGTACATTGTTCTCACACAAATGCAGTAAATAAACATGTAAACAAGGTAGTAAAGAGAAATACTAGTGACAGTTGAAAAGTAAGAGAATAAAAATTAGGAAAATCTTATATTGGGGATTTCATGCAATGCCCAAGATATCAGAGTCGAAACGCAATATTGCTTTACTACTATTTGATGTAGTCCATGATAGTTAACCTAGATTTTGGTCACAGTACAACTTTAGACCGGCCAAAAGAAGTAGATTACATTTGAGACATTATACTACATTCTTCTCTAGTGCAGATTTATCTTGCGGCAATTTGCAGCCACTGATGAAAGACTGGTACAATGCATTGAGGCTAGCTTCTCCACACACCAACTTCTCCAGCAACACTCTCATAGAACGTACTCACCATTACGAATGGTTGCAGTGGAAGTACTCGTGGAGCAATTAGAGCATTCGAGAAATGGAGATGCATCTTGTGTAGATCGTGTTGGTGGAAACAAAAGCTGTTTTCGCGACAACTTCGTAAGTGAGATGCGGAACACTGTGCGTACTTGTTTGTGATGCTAACGATACAACCATGAATCGCTGCCGTGGTACACACTACAAGAATGGTACGGCAGTAAAAACCCCAAAATAAGATACACTTCATGTACTACTACTTTGGGTACATTCGAAGCTATCATAATAACGTTCATTCTACATCATTAAAGCTGTTGAAATCATTGTGATTAAATGCTAGTGCATTACAGCGCATTACAGTACATTACTCGCACGTCATGGTGCGCTGCAGTGCATTTTAGTACCTTGTTGCACAACGAAAAGATCTACAGCATTACACTACCACTATCTGAGTAATCGAGGGTTAGATACCACTGGTGTACCACGAGTTTGCAACCCATTTGCGCTCCTCGTTCCAACCACCTCCCACTATCACGTTTTTCAACCGCACACCGACCGTTGTGTACCACCACCGTTCGTGTCTCACCATGGGCAAAAACTATGGTAGTGCGTCCTAAACTCCCACCTAGTGCCCCACCACACCCATCATTACAAAATACAAACGCGTGGAACCAAAATATTGATGCTACAGCATATTTTTTTACGCGAACAAAACATACTGACATTCGATTCAATAATAATACACATCATGCTCTTCACGAGAAACAAAAAATGAACACAACTAAAATTCACTGCCATCACGGCCACTGCAGTAATAATACATAAAACCTACACATCAGTGATTTACAAGATTGTTTTCAACTGATTCTTTTCCTTCTTAGCCTTCTTTTCGGCCTTTCTTTCTGCCTTATCACCCTTTCTCTTCTTCTCTTTCTTTTTGTTGATTTCTTGAATTTTTTGTTCGGGTTCAGAATCAGAGGAATCATCAGAAGACTCGTCAGACGACTCTGATTCCGATTGTTGTGGTTGCTCTGCGTTACCGCTCTTGACTAATTCTTCAGCTTTTTTCGCGATGGCGACAGGAATTTTATCAGATAATTCCTTGGAAGTCTTGTAATCTTCCTTTTCCTTTTGGTAATCTTTGAGCTCTACAGCATATTTTCTTTGCCATTTGGCCTTTTCCTCAGGAGAAATATTGGCCCACTTTTCTCTAATGAGTTCGTTCATATCGATGGCAGACAAAGATGGCAAACCTTTACGCTTTCTGTCTTCACTAATAATTTTTCTAGTTTCGAAAGAAAATTGAAAGTAAATAGTCAATGGTTTCTTGGGAGCATTAGGGTCTTTTTCAACCTTTTTTTTAGGCTTCTCCTCAGACTTGAGAATAACACCTTTGCTTCCATTGGCAGCAGCATCGACAGCATGAGTAGCATCAACAATCGATTTCAATGCGTTGGATAATGAAACCAATTGTTCACCGTGTGGGTCTGATGACGAGGCATTGTAGAAGTTGATGGCAGCATTGGCGGTTTCGTTGGCGATTTTGGACAATTCAAAAAGAGAACTCACTAATGAGTCCTTGGCAAGCTTCAATTCAGACATATTGCGATAAAGTTGGTGTTAAACAGCGATAAAAACAAAAAAACTCACTAACGTCGTGGTAGAGTTTTTTTTCGTCGGGGGATTGCCAGGGGGGTTCCGTCGACGAACTTCAACTGAAATTTTACTGAGGCGCACACTATGTAGTGACGTGATAATTTGCACTACGCCGGGCCGCTGCCCCACGTCGGCAACCGACAAACGGCGGTGAGGACATCTTGGACAAGAAAATAAACAAAGGGCAAACTGGAAACCGTGACATTCTACACCAGAATATCAACCAGCCCCTTTTACTGAGGTACCAAAGTCTTCTTTCAGGATGTTCTAGGGACTTTTCCCCATCTCTTCACCTACCATTTAGGAAATTTTCACTGTTTGTTTACATTTACGAGGAACAACCAATCCGGCACTGGGCTGGTGCGGCCGGAAAAACGGTACGGCGCCAGCCTAGACTACCGGGGTGCCGATGATTAAACATCTAGCAATAACCCTCCACGTTGTAGTGCAATCGCACGCTCAAGAGTGCGGATTTCTGCCTGTCGGCCAGAGCCAGCCAAGTGCACACACCAGATTGGGTAATACGGTTCCACCCTAAACAGGTCGTACAATGCTTCCACGGGAGTACACATAGTGGGCATTGTCTCCTTGGCCAATCGCATCGCCGTCACCTCGGACTGGACCTAGACTGCACACTGCACCAAACGTGAAAACTGTGATCGTTTTGCCCACTACCACTACCGTGTTGGTTATGGCCTTACCCGTTTATTCAGTGTGGAACTGAGGTTGATGTAGAAAATGGGTCCACTAAGGTGGACTCAGTACAGTACTGGTCCAGTACATCGTAGACAGTGTATGTAGGCAGTAGCTGGACACACGATCCGTAGACAGTAGATGGACCCACATATTAGTGCGGTGCCCTCACGACATGTTGAGTAATCGGCCAACCACTACATCCTTTGTTACGCGGTTAGACAGATGAGCTCTTGAGCATATACGACTTGTTCTAGCACCAAATTTGTTCAATCCTGTAAGTGCACACTTCTCACCTCATCTCCGCTAACCACTTCCCAACAAAGTATCCAGATCTGGGGAAGTGAAAAATTCTCGATTATGCTGTCGAGTTATCATAACGTCATGAATAGAGTATTTACCAGGTCGCTATCATATGCTGTGACTTGTCCAGGTCAGGGAATTGCCACTCTGGGATTGTTATTACCATATAAGCCATTTCAAAATACGTTTCAGTCCGAATTAAACATCATTGACGAAAGTCTAGGCACTAAGTTCACACAAAAATTGTTTGATGCTACCGACAAAAATTGGTTGTTGCAGACATCCAATGCCCAGCCCGCGATCTTGACGACATCTTATATCATATACAAGATCATTGAGCGAGCCCACGACGTAGACTTGGTTCAGAAAGCAAAGTTTCTTATGGGCCATTCGTTGGGAGAGTATACGTCGTTGCTTCTATCTGGAATCATTGATTTCCCTACAGCAGTGTCGCTAGTGCGAAAGCGTGGGGTGCTAATGGAACAAGCTATCGCCAACTCCTCTGGGAGTTACGGAATGGTAGCTTGTCTAGTGGGAACGCAGGCTAATAGTGAAAAAGTCATCGATGCAGCAACACGAAATAATGTTCTTGGAAATATTAACTCTGATCGTCAGATTGTCCTTTCTGGAGAGTTATCGAAGATCAAGTCAACAATAAACGAGTTGAATGCAAGCAAGAAAGTTGTTCTTAAGCAAGTATTGTTACCGGTGAAAGTCCCATTTCATTCTAACATACTTTGCGATATTGCCGACCAGCTTCGCCCCATTATTTCCACTATAAATATCCAAAGAGTGCCAATCATCAACAACTTGACGGGACAGCCTAGCACGGATGCAACCCAAACACTTGAAAATACCCTCCAATGTAACCACAAGCCAGTTCAATGGGCCAAATCAATTGGATATTTGCATGCCCAGGGTATCACTCATACGGTCAACCTTGGGCCAGGAACAGTGCTATCTGGGTTCAACAAAAGCGGTACCAATACGAACTTGGACCAGCCTAAGTCGTTTGGCGACGTGGAATCCGAATTCGGAAAAAGAAGTCATGATAGCGAGGACTAGAAAAGGTGTAAACGCAGAGAGCACCACAATTCACTATCAAAGCAACCAGTGAGCTAAGAGAAATATATGGAGTCCAAAATGCATCTGCTCTGTAAAAATACCACACAAACCAACATTAGTATATGTAATTTGTGCAAGAGTGCAACATCACCTGTGCTACATTTGAGGAATCGCAAAACAAGTCGTAGGCTGCTGCTGCTGCTGCTTCTGTATTTGTTGAAGGTGTGAATCTGTAGATTCGTTTGTCTGAGGAAAGCTGGCTGTACAACAACGTTTATAAAAAAGTAATCAGTCCATTTATTAGCTCATCAAAGAAAACTGTTCACCAAAGCATTTCCACTGTCCATGTTGCTGCACATTAATCAAAGATTAGACTCATTTTTTGCAGCAATGGTCATAGCACCCCTGCAGTATTTTACACCAAAAGCATTTTACTATAGAAACACGTTTGTAGTGGACTGTAGTGGACTGTTGTGCAGCCTCGTAAATTCCCTGCAGCGGTGTGTAACACTACCACTAACTTATACCCCACCACTTGTGTGCAACGTGTTGCTTGAAATTACCATCCTGCACTAGGTCCTACTCAGTTACAACCCCTCAAAAAGCACAATTCCTTGTCCAATCAACTGCTTCAACGATATCGCCGAACATGTACTCTGAAAAGCGATATTAACACAGATAAGCCTTAATTCCATACTACCACGACCCATTGTGACCGGCAACATGTACAAGCACCACGTCTATATAGCTCCACCACGTCTTGAGTGTAATCATCCGTACTTGCGCCTCTTTTCGAAATGGTGTAATCAGTACATTCAGAACATGTTCCAAAATAGACAATTGTGCAAAAGGAACAAATCGAATTGAAAATTCATTATTGCGTCAATTTTCCTGGGTTGAAATGCTGAATGGCACATCAGTATCACTGGGTTGCAAATAGCCGTAGTTTCTGTCCCCAACGGGCTTCAGTATGCCAACTGTTGTCATTCTATTGATTGCACACGAGGGCCGAGTCATGATGTAATTCGAACTAGTGAGTCATGGCGGTGGTTGTAGGTCGATATGGTAGTAAATCTAGGGCGATCACCGCGTAAATTCCAAACGCACGCACGCACTTCAGAGGTCAAATCTTCCCCACGGTGCAGGTAATTAAGCACGAGTCAACCATGTACATACCATATAATATTTATCAATGAAAAATCATTTCTTCCAACTCTCTTCTTTTTTTCAACAACTACAATGGTTGCTACTATTATTGATGGCAAGGCAATTGCCCAGCAGATCAGAAGCAATATCCATGACCAAATCAAAGAATTGCAGTCGAAACACCAAGACTTTGCTGCCAACTTGGTGATTCTTCAAATCGGTGATAGACCTGATTCATCAACATATGTAAAGATGAAGTTGAAAGCCGCTGAAGAAGCTGGCGTCGGGTGTGAGCTCGTCAAGTTACCAGAATCCACAACTGAATTTGAGTTGCTTTCTGCCATTACCAAGTGCAATGAAGATATTTCTGTGGATGGTATTTTAGTCCAATTACCATTACCAAGTCACATTGACGAAGTCAAGGTTACCAACGCAGTACTTGCTGACAAAGACGTCGATGGTTTTGGTCCATTCAACGTGGGTGAGTTGGCCAAAAAGGGCGGTGAACCAAACTTTTTGCCTTGTACCCCAAAGGGTATCTTGGAATTGTTAGACCACCACAATGTCTCAATTTCCGGTAAAAACGCCGTTGTCTTGGGTAGATCTGACATTGTAGGTAAACCTATCGCATCATTGTTGACCAAAAACAATGCTACAGTTACCACTGTGCACTCTAAGACTCCCTTGGAAGACATCAAGTTGTACTTATCCAGAGCAGATATTGTCGTTGCAGCCATTGGCCAACCTCAATTTGTCCAAGGTGAATGGTTGAAAGACGGTGCCGTTGTTATCGATGTTGGTACCAACTTCATCCCTGACTCCACCAAGAAATCTGGTTCCAGAATGGTAGGTGATGTGGAGTTTGAATCCGCTAAACAAAAAGCTAGTTTAATCACCCCAGTTCCAGGAGGAGTTGGTCCAATGACTGTAGCTTGTCTTTTGGAAAATGTCATTTTGGCTGCTAAGAGACATTACGCTAAGAACAACGAAACTACCACTTTTTCGACCCCTCTTAAGTTGAACTTGCTCAAGCCAGTCCCTTCCGATTATGAAATTTCTAGAGCCCAACAACCTAAAAAAATCGATCAGGTTGCTTATGATGCTGGTGTATTACAATCTGAATTGGAATTGTACGGTTCGTACAAGGCTAAAGTATCTTTGAACATCTTGGACAGATTAAAACACAAAAACAACGGTAGATACGTTTTGGTTACTGGTATCACCCCAACTCCACTTGGTGAAGGTAAATCCACTACCACTGTTGGTTTGGCTCAAGCTTTAGGTGCTCACTTGCAAAAGAATGTCTTTGCCAACGTCAGACAACCTTCCATGGGACCAACTTTTGGTATTAAAGGTGGGGCCGCAGGTGGTGGTTATTCGCAAGTCATTCCAATGGACGAGTTTAACATGCATGTCACTGGTGATATCCATGCCATTACCATGGCAAACAACTTGTTAGCTGCTGCTATTGACACCAGAATGTTCCACGAAAACACCCAAAAAGATGGTCCATTGTACAAAAGATTGGTGCCAGCAAAGAAAGGTACTAGAAAATTCCCAACTTGTATGTTGAACAGATTGAAGAAACTCGGAATCGACAAGACTGACCCTGACAGTTTGACCGAAGAAGAAGTCTCCAAGTTTGTCAGATTAGATATTGACCCAGATACCATCACGTGGAGAAGAGTCGTTGACTGTAACGATAGATTCTTGCGTGGAATCACCGTTGGGGAAGCTCCAACCGAAAGAGGTATGACCAGAAAGACTGGTTTCGATATTACTGTCGCTTCTGAATGTATGGCTATTTTGGCCTTGGCCAACTCCTTGGAAGACTTGAGAGAAAGATTAGGTAAGATGGTTGTTGCTTCGTCCAAGGCTGGTGAACCAATTACTTGTGAGGACATTGGTTGTGCTGGTGCTTTGACTGCGTTATTGAAGGATGCTATCAAGCCAAACATTATGCAAACTTTGGAAGGTACCCCAGTGTTTGTCCATGCTGGTCCATTTGCTAACATTTCCATCGGTGCATCTTCGATTTTGGCCGATAAAATGGCATTGAAATTGGTTGGTACTTCTTCAGACTTAGCTCCTGAGGAAAAATCTCAACAAGAAGGTTATGTTGTCACCGAAGCTGGGTTCGATTTCACCATGGGTGGTGAAAGATTCATCAACATCAAATGTAGATCTTCTGGATTGGTACCAGACGTGATTGTGATCGTTGCTACCGTTCGTGCTTTGAAAGTTCATGGTGGTGGACCTGAAGTCAAGGCTGGTGCCCCATTGGCTCCAGAATACACTCAAGAAAACGTTGAATTATTGAGAGCTGGGTGTAGCAATTTAGGTAAGCACATTTCTAATGCTAAGACCTATGGATTGCCTGTCGTTGTGGCTATCAACAAGATGTCCTCCGACACCGAAAAGGAACACGAAGTCATCAGAGAAGAAGCTTTGAAATACGGTGCCGATGATGCAATTGTTTCCAATCACTGGGAAGAAGGTGGTAAGGGAGCCATTGACTTGGCTAACGGAGTTATTAAAGCAGCTCACTCTCCAGAAAAGCATTTCAAGTTCTTGTACGACACCGCTCCAAGTGTTGAAGATAAGATCGCCACCATCGCCAAGGAAATGTACGGTGCTGGATCGGTTGAGTTTTCCGAAGAAGCTCAAAAGAAGATCGATACTTACACCAAACAAGGATTTGGAAACTTGCCAATTTGTATCGCAAAGACCCAGTACTCATTGTCTCATGATGCGGCCTTGAAGGGGGTTCCAACGGGATTCACTTTCCCAATTAGAGATGTTAGAGCCTCCATTGGTGCTGGGTACTTGTATGCATTAGCTGCTGAAATCCAAACCATTCCAGGGTTACCAACACACTGTGGTTTTATGAATGTTGAAGTCAATGAAGATGGTGAAATTGATGGATTATTCTAAACAAAACAACTTAAAAGTTCAACACTTATGAAGTTACGATTTAATTTTATGTGCAATTCAGTTCAACACCCAATAATAGTATAGATCTAGAGTATAATCAATAAAAGCGATTTGAGAAGAATATCAGGAAGAAAGGTATCATATCATGGAAAAGGAATTTGGACTGTAGTGGTAGAAGTTGTAGGCAAAGTGAATTCGAACTTGGCAAAGGGAGCTAGAAACGTCGTAGGCTAAAATAAGTTATTGGGTGCTCGGAAGATTATAGTAAACTCAATGTTGTCAACTCGCAGATTGTTGATACTCGCATAGTGGGGTGGTTTGCGCACAATGGCAAACTAGCAATGAGAAAAGATGTATAACACGAAGAATGCGCGCCTTATTGAGATGCTTTAGAGGCAAAGTCTGAGTACTAACATGTAAAAAACGAGTGCCAAAACACTTGAAGTGTGTGCTAAACCGATGCGATCGTCATGAGATTGGTGCTCCACTGCGACTGATGGCAAGGCTTTCTTTGTTATGTTCAAAGTTTGTCTCAAACAAACAAGTTTTGCTAGCAAAGACCACATAAATAAGATTTTTCTTTAATCAGTGCCTAATAGGCACTAAATGCGTGGTAATGACTCAAACTCACTCTTTTTCAGCATACCTTCACATATTTTGCAGCCATAACATTGAGAGTAATTACCATAACCCAACTACCAAAACACCATCAAACACAACAGTCTCCTGTCTACCATTCCAGCAATACTTCTATACCTTATTCCATCAGCCGTTAGTTCAAACTTCTTTCCAAAAACAACGACAGCAACTACTCAAAAGATAAGCAACACTGAAACAGAGAACACTGCGAAAGGTCACGACACATCAACAATCAAAGGCATCGCACCGGTCGATTCGGGTATTTTGAACTCACGGTCCACCAAGTAGCACCGTTGTGCTCATGCGCTCACATTCTGCCTTACTTGCTCATCTTCAGTTCACTAGAGATGGTGTAAAGAATTGTTGCAAAATGCTCTCCTCACAAAATCTCATCAAACGCAGCGAGGCCGTTCCCGGGTCCGCCCTCCCCTCTTCCCCATAAACTTTCCTACCATCTCCGGAACCGTCCGCTCGCACCATCGCAGAAAAAAAATTAATTGCCCAATGTCTCCACATGGTAGCACGGTGTTTTCTGGCGGCCAGGAGGGAAAAAAACCCATGGCAAATGATGAATCACAGTGATATCTCAGATAACGATACAAATCATTTGTAATTGAGGTGTGATGTTTGTTACCAAGGGTTTGAGGCCATTAGCGGTTTGTGCTGGCAGATATGGTGTTGCCAGACAACTTTTGACGCAGAATTCCCGGTTCTCTACTTTGGCATGGAAATCACTTGATTTGCCTGCCGCCAGAGTAAATGTTAGCTTCACGAGAAAATACAGTGTGTTGTCACCCGACGCTGAAGCTGAGATTGTCGATTACGACCAGATCAAGAAGATCGCCACCCACCCAGAACAATTTGCCGACACCGTTTTGGTGGACGTTAGGGAGCCTGTAGAATTCCAGGACGGACATATTCCCGGGGCCGTCAACATCCCATTTAAGTCATCACCGGGGGCATTGGACTTACCAGAAGAGGATTTCAAGGAGGGATTTGGCTTTGACAAACCCCCAAAAGACAAAAACTTGATTTTTTATTGTTTGGGTGGTGTGAGATCGTCTGCTGCTGAGGAATTGGCCAAATGTTTTGGGTACAAGAGAAGAGGAAACTATGTCGGGTCGTGGGAGGACTGGACGATCCACGAAAACAAACAATCGTAGGGTGTTTTCGATGTCATTTGTGGCGTTTTATCTAATCGTGGGTCACCGTCTCCCTTACATCCCACGTTACATTTGTGCTTCATATACATAGTTTGCCAGATGCCGCTGGTTTGTTGTCCCAGCCGCCATGCTGTTTACCAGAATTGATCATACCATGTAGTTTATTAACATAACTAGTTTATATAGATAATTAATATTGCAAGAAAAGGCTATTGGCAAGAGGTGCCCCATAACCAATCCTGTCTAGTGTACAACGACATGAAATATGCCAAAATGAAGATATGGGGCAACCCATTCAAAGATCTCATTGCTGTGGCCGGTTGAACTCCAATTGCCGGAACTCCTTTCCCAATCTTTTCTTTCTCTTCCGCTCCATGACTTTTTCTCTCTGGTTGGCTTTCATGGAGTCGAACCTGGCCTTTTGGATCAACTTACGCTTTTCGGACTTCTTGAGGAAGTATGGTCTAGACTGGCCACCTTCCTTAAATTTGGCCATTTGCTCACGCTTGTGGTCGGATAGAATCTTGTGCTCCAAATCACGATTTTTCATGGTGTCTAATCTCGATTTTAACGACTGCAATTGTTGTTCAATGTCTTGTCGTTCTCGCTCACTCAACATATGGGCCGTTTTCTTATCTTTTAAGATCGATTGCATCGATTGGATTTCTTGTTGACGATACTCATCCAAGAATGCGTAATTTTTCCTCGTTTGAAGCAAGTCTGCCTTACCATATGTGGCATCAAACCTGATATCACCGTATAAGTTCGACAGAGAGTATTTAGGATTGGGGTCCAAACCGGGAATTTTTCGGACTTTTGAAACTGGATTCTTGGAAGACGCCACCGTAGGAGCATGCTTGTTCTTTTTCTTCTTAAGATCATGCTTATTGTGCTTTCTGGTGGAACTTGATTTTGGTGGTGCGTCAGAATCAGAGTCTGAATCTGACGACCAATCTTGTGGACCGTCACTTTCTGAGTCTTTTTCGCTAAAAGAGTCGTTATCCTCGGGCGACGCATGCTTCTTTTTTCGCAATTTCGTGGTTTTGCCAAGTTGCCTTTGAGCTGAGTTCAATGCCCCAAATGACACCGTGCTTATATCATCGTCATCGTCGTTGTCAGACAATTTTTTTTGCATCAACACATTTTCCAAGTTGTTATCTTCATCATAGTCATCATAAACTGGCCGGAGAACCTTTTTCCGTACACCCATAGCTCTATCAATGGGATGGATTTAAATATTTATCGTTTATGCTGCGATGCGATTATAGCATCGCAACCTGCATGTAGTATATGGTTCTTGCTGCCATTTTTGAAGAAAGCTTCATCCATAAACGTTGACAACGGCAAAGATTTGAGAGTTTTAGAATGTTTCCAGATGAAATGAAAATGTCAAACTACTACATGCGTTTTCAAATTTTAAAAAAGACGGCTATTCGTTACTTTGATAGTAAACTGCCGTTGTAAGTGCTTGACATTTTGTGATCGAAAGTCAATGCAGAGAAAGTCGTGGAGCGTGTTAGTGGTGACAGCAAATGAACAACTTGAATGATAAGATAAATTGGGGAGGATCGTGGTTGTTAGATGACAGAAGAAGATAGAACAATTTGGAAAAGTAAAATCAAATGCATCTCACGCACTGGTCCAGGCATTGAAAAAACAAGAGATTAGTTTCGAGGTAGCTGCAATAGACTTTGAAGTTGCAGATCAACGATAAGAAGCATAATTTTCATTAGTGTATTTCAAGCAGTTCAAGAACTGTATTTGTGCGAGAAAGCATATTCTACATGGGAATCAAATGCTTCTAAGTGAACTTGATTCCAATCTCACCTTGAGCCTTTGAACATCAAATCTAACTAGTCAGACAAACTATTCAAACAAGACCTTACTATGGTAGTTTGGTGGTTCTTAAAGTTCCGAGCTCAAGTTTATTTCTTGATCAGGCTGATCCTCTAACTGGCAAAACTCTGATTATCAAAGTGAACTTATTGCCCTCCAACTTTCTGGTCTATTAGTTAGCGTAACACAAGAAGACAAAATCAAACAATGGGACGTATGGCCAATCCTCGTTATTCACAAAAAACATTTTTGAAACTTTCGCTTCTATGAACAACAAACGTCATTTTTTTATCTTTATAAAGCCACTCCGATAGCTACGGAACTATTCTATAAGCATAGCATTTGCGACCTTTCCAGTGGATCGTGCCTATAGACATTTTGCACCCAAATGTGACACATGCATGCAACATTACTACATGCAGTCGTAGTTCAGGGCATTTGCCAAACTCGGACGAGAAAAGACATGGACTTCAAAGCAAATGCTTATGGTTAGTGGGCCCTCGATCGGTGCAAGTCATCGGATTGACCAGATTTGTCGACTTTTCCAATTTGGATTTTTCAACCAATGATTGTTGTAGGTCTAGTGCAGTACATGGCTCATTGAAGCGAAGATCGACGTTTGCACAATTCGGGGTTAGGAGGATATGAAGATCAACATGTATATTTACAAACAAGCAGTAGTCATGGACGTACCCGGGTTGCGTACTAATTAAGCAGCCGGATTGTGTTGACTCCTTGGTTCATAACTACTGCACATGCTCTTGCATGTTCTTTTTTAGTAGTAAGGGTCCCAAGTAGTTCACGTCGCAACTATAACCACCCGTAGTTTAATTACTACAAAAGATCATTACGCAACCCATGACGACAAACATTGACCGGAGCTCCTGTCGCTTCTGTGGTTTACCAAAAAGACACAAGTAGTCCGTGCAAGGAATAATGAAACGGTTGTGGGAGTGCACATGAAACGTATGGGCAAGGTACAGTACGTCAAACGGCGTGGGACACCTAATTAGAAAAGACCGTTGAAGCGACGTGAACAAACTCGGGTAATTACCACTTGGTTTCACTACTGAAAGCGAATTTTCTCACTAGACGACTCGTCATACAATGAATCAGTACGGTGCGGCCGGGTTATTGATTTACCGAGAAATGCAGCTGGGAGCCCGTGGTGGGGCAGATCAGTGGATCAGCACGAACCAGAGTAAACTACCTGCAGAAGCGTACCATTACCGATCCGGAATATATCATTCCCCTCATTGTTTGCGAGGACCACGCGGTGTGGTGACACCACCCCGGTGGGTCCGCAGTGTGGCCCTGGTGGTGGAGCAGCTGGTGCGAGTGGCAGTATCCCGTACCGTGCATTTGCATCGTTTGCATGCTGCGGGCCCAAAGTTTAAAGATAAATGAGGAAACATCCGAGAATCGCCGAGGTACTCCCTAACTACAACAAGTTAAGAAACTAGGCAAACTTAATTGAAAACAACATAGGGCCACAGTAACGTTTGTTGCCATACAGCAAAGCCATAGCCACGTTAAGATCTGTACCTCTAGTGTGTTTTTTCCCCTGTGATTCTGTCGGGATCTACTACTTCCCATCATGAACGATATATGCACTATTTCACTCGGACAATTCCTCACCGGAATATAAAGGGTACAAAAATTTACTGCGTTTTCGTCGCTTTATAAATAAATATTGTGATCGCCCCGGTTTATATTTGAAATCACTAGCGCAATGTTATCCAGAGCAGTCCTTAGAGCTAGAGTATGTATTTCTAAGCGGTGTAACGACGACAATTGCGCGTCTAGCAAACACCTTTCCGGAACCGTTTCCTGGTGGTGTCTTGTACCACCAACCATTGAGAACAAGGGGTATGATTGGTGTAAACCCAATCATGGTGATGTGGTGGGGACAACGTGTTCGAATCACGACGAATATAAAAAAACTCAACCAGAAACCGCGTGAACCAAGCGAGAATCAGCGAAAACTGCACCAGTGCATTTGACATACTCGGCACCACATGGGCACTGGGGTTACCGAATGATAAAGATGTCTTCTTCGAAACGCGAGCCAGAGTGTCCTATGGCTAAATGTAAAACAATTGTGCGAAAACGAACCAGTGGTGGTAGAAAGACCTGGTAAGTCCCCCGCATTACCACTTCAAAACATGGATGAAACCGAAATTTGAACACATATACTAACTACTAGCCTGTTGTGTCTAAACGTTTCCTTTCTCTTCATGAATACAGATCGGCCCAATTATTAAAGTCGTACGGTGTTGGTGTTCCAAATGGTGGTGCTGCTACCACTCCAGAAGATGCCTTCAAGGTTGCCAAAGAATTAGGTACCAACGAATTGGTGATCAAGGCTCAAGCTTTGACCGGTGGTAGAGGTAAAGGTCACTTTGACTCCGGCTTACAAGGTGGTGTCAAGTTGATTTCTAGTGCAGAAGAAGCCCAAGACTTGGCTAAACAAATGTTGGGTCACAAGATCATCACCAAGCAAACCGGTGCTTCTGGTAAGGAAGTCACTGCTGTCTACATTGTTGAAAGAAAAGACGCCAGAACCGAAGCCTACGTTGCTATTTTGATGGACAGAGCTTCTCAAAAACCAATGATTGTTGCTTCGTCCCAAGGTGGTATGGACATTGAAGGTGTTGCTCACGACACCCCAGAAGCCATCAAGACTTTCCAAGTTCCATTGGAAGAAGGTGTTTCCGACAAATTGGCCACCGAAGTTGCCAGCGTGTTAGGTTACACTCAAGAAGCCATTCCAGAAGCTGCCAAGACTATTCAAAACTTGTACAAATGTTTCATTGAACGTGATTGTACCCAAGTCGAAATTAACCCATTGTCGGAAACCCCAGACCACAAGGTGTTAGCCATGGACGCTAAATTGGGTTTTGATGACAATGCTGCATTCAGACAAAAGGAAGTATTTGAATGGAGAGACCCAACCCAAGAAGATCCAGCCGAAATGGAAGCTTCTCAATACGGTTTGAATTTCATCAAATTAGATGGTAACATCGCTAACATTGTCAATGGTGCTGGTTTAGCCATGGCAACTATGGACATCATTAAATTATACGGTGGTGCTCCAGCTAACTTCTTGGACTGTGGTGGTACTGCTACTCCAGAAACTATTCAAAAGGCATTCGAAATCATCTTGAGAGACTCAAATGTTAACGGTATTTTCGTCAACATTTTCGGTGGTATTGTCAGATGCGATTACGTTGCTGAAGGTTTGATTGCTGCTTCTAAAAACTTGAAGTTGGAAATTCCAGTTGTCGTCAGATTACAAGGTACCAAGATGCCAGAAGCCGTTCAATTGATCAAGGATTCGGGTTTGAAATTGTTCCCATTCGAAGACTTGGACCCAGCTGCCGAAAAGATTGTTGAATTATGTCCACCAAGAAAATAGATTACTTGCTAAAATAGTATTTATAGCAATACGATAAGTTATAAACAACACTGTTTACTTGAATATAACGAATAAACAACTATAATTTACCTTGTTCACTGTTCTTCTGGATGATTTCAACAGGATAATCCTTAGCCATGTTAGCTCCCATATGCCAGCTACCACCATCGACCACTAATACAGTACCAGTAATGTAGTCACCAGCGGGACTGAACAAGAAGACCGTAGATTCGGCAATATCTTGGGTGGTACCCAATCTTTGCAATGGAATCTTTCTACGGGCTGAATCAATATCCCTCACTAATCTAGATAAACCCTCTGTACTTCCAATTGTACCAGGGGCAATACAGTTTGATCTTATACCCAAAGGACCTAATTCTGTGGCCAAGGCGTTGGAAAGAGCATCAACCCCGGCTTTAGCCGCACCCACATGGATTTGGAAGGGAATACCGTAGTAATGCAATGTAGCACTAACAAAGAGGATAGAACCCTTGGACTTTTTCAACTCTTCGAAACATGCCTTGACAGTATTGTACGACCCCAACAAGTCAATTGCAACCACGGATTTGAATGCATTGGACGATAAGTGGTTGAAATCACTCAAAAAGTTACCAGCAGCACCGGCAATAACAAAGTCGATTCTCCCCAATTCGGCCACAGTCTTGTCCACAGCTTGTTTAAGAGAGCTGACATCTCGAACATCAACATTAGGACATGAGATCACCTTGGCTCCTGGTCTCAACCTGGACAACTCTTCAGCAGCATCATCGGTCTTCTTCTTGTTTCTACCAATGATGGCAGCATTGGCACCTAGCAAAATAAGTGCCTCAGTTTGAACTTTACAAATGGTACCAGCGCCACCAGTAACGAACGCAACCTTACCAGCAAAGATATCTGGTTTCCATACACTGTTTTTAACCCAGTCTTTATTCAACGTAGTCATGATGGCAGCGTTGTAACAAAAGCACACTTGTTGCCAAAATGATTTGTGCCAATCTGCTCGGTTAAATACCGAGGTTAATTTTGCATGCAACAAACCCAATATTTTGTGGGGTACTCTGCGCCCGCGCCACAACTAGCTTGCTGCCGAGGCTAGTAATCGGCTTCCGCCGGGCGCTACCATGCAAGTGTACTACCATTACCGGGACTACCGGGGTGGAGTTTCTGGCGGGGTCCATGTGTGGAATGCAGTTAGGCTGCAAACCATAATATGATGTTTGCAATTATCCACGGTAGCGGTTACTAGTCTTAGTAAAACAAATGTTTATTGTTATCAATGAGAGGGTTTGTTATGGTTGTTCTGCGAAAACTCTGGGGGTTGTTGTCCTGCGGTTGACGGATGCTTTGTAATGAGTGTTTTCGTGAGTTTGTTTTTGCTTTTGCAGCAATTCTATTCAAGAGCACCAAAATAGTAAAATGGTGTTAAATGCTTCCATTCCAAGTGTATTTACCATGTGAACGATGTCTTTTCTTTTGCATGGCATTCCTGCCACTTAGAACAGTTGAGCATATTCAGCTTTTGAGACGTTGTCTATACCATCTTTATGATCTCATCGTAAGATACGTCATTCTGGAGCAAGCATGTCAATTGCTTCACAGAAGGATTGGAATGTCGAATTGTCTTCAAAAACTCTATAAATCTGCACAAGGTCACCGTTGGAGTGACAGATTCGGTGAAGTAACTGTACACCTCAAAGTACCTGTTGTTAGTGTCTTGAAGTTTGAGTGATGACAAAAAGGTACTTACCAACAGATGACTTGTGCTTCATGCTCCATCATGATCGGCCGAATGCGATTCAAGTGTTGAATTATGACTTGTTTATTCATATTTGCGAATTTTCTCTTGTGGCACAAACAGCGAAATTAAAGTGAGTAGAGGGACTCGCATGTTGGGTACACAAATGAGTAGTAAAGCAAAATGTGTGGTATATGATAGTTTTGTGTTCGGTTGTATTATTCAAGAATTGTCTACTTCAATGACTTTGATATACATTGCTCATTTGATTTCCCAGACTCATGAATCTGAAGTGTGCTCAAACTTATTCCTGTTTTGCTTCCAGTCGGGATAAATCAACTGCGTGTAATAAGAAGTTGTCAACGTCACAGTTTTACAATTCCTTAGGTCTCAACTATCACATCCTACAACCGACGTTACTTGGTTATCAAGTTAGTGTTTGGTCGATTCCTGATTTTCAAATTCATTTGAATTATTGATTTACAATGTGCATTTACATTCATTTAACATTAATTATTACATAACAATCAGTTTTTTTCAGACACCAGTTCAGCTTCTGCTTTGGTGGATTCTGGTGCTGCTGCTTCGGTTTTGGCTTCGGTTGCACTACCAGCACTTGCTTTTGCATTGGCTTCAGCTTCAGCATTCTTTTGCAATTCGGCCAATCTAGTGGCTTCTTTATGAACTTCCTGAACATCTTTGGCAAATCCTTGATAAAATTCGTGGATTTTGAGTCCATAGGGATGAGAAGTTGCTTTTTCGAAATATTTCGATAATGTTTTAGAATACTTGTCAGTCAATTGAGTTTGCAAGTCAGACAATTTTCCTTGCGCAGAAACTAAGTTTTTGTTGGCTGTGGTACCAGGAACTTGCGAATGGATGTATTTTTCGTCTAAGTTTGTGACAAAATTGTGGAATCTGGAAGAATACCCATTCTTTTTGTCAATTTCAAGTGCACGGCCGATGACCTTGTCGGAGACAACGTACCCATTAGCTAATAATTGTGCCATGATGGCGTACTTTGGCTTTTCTTCCTGCGAAATGTCATCGTACTCGTCATCACCAGTTTTGGTGGATTGCACCTTGTGGTCACCGGTGACGTCTGGCTTATTTTCTCCTTCCACATAGGCAGGAGGAGGTCCTGCGTTGGCCTTGAGGTCGACTGGTTTTTCCACAACCTGGATAGAAGCACCGTCTAATTCAGCGTCATTCAATAATAATGCGGTAGATAACGCCTTGGGGCTCTCGAAATGAATTTCATAAGTGTTGGTCTCAGATGAAGAATCTGGCCGGGGTGTAACTGAATCAACCTTTCCGCAAAACGAAAAAAAGTTGGTCAACTTTTCAGTGGTAACTGAAGCAGGGACTTTCGAAACAGTAATTGTCGACATCTTTATACTCAAAGGAATATAATACAAAAAATGTTCAGCTTGAATTTCAGTTCATGCTTCCCTTACCTTTTATAGGGGGTGACAGCAACACAATCACGTGGAAATCTATCTTATTTTATTTCAATCAATACTGAGCTTTCTTGTGGCAATTTCTGCGATAATTATTGCCAGTTATTTCGGTTATCGGGAAAATGAATAGCTGAGTGTCCTCGGTAGTTTTGTCATGGGCAAAGGTACCTGTAAAAAAGGGTTTGGAAAATTGAACCTTCTGTGTCAATCGCACAGAAAAAGAAAAGGCACAGAGTAGGCACAGGGCAGGCACAAGGTGGGACGGCTGCGAAATACGATGCTCCGAACTTATGATGTTCATCGTACCTCGATAGTTTTACATACTTGTGATTTTATCAGCTGCATATCCATGCCACGTCCCTTGCAAGTGTTATTATCACCACATGCCATGCAAAATATTATTTGAATGGAATAATTATATCATCGATGCAGTTTGCACGACGAGGTTTTGTGCGATTATTCTCTCGTGGGTAAAAGGATGATCAAACCCATAGATAGGCACACAGAAACAGGATTTGGTGCTGAATCCCGTGTTTGTTGATGACTGCAATAGGAAGTGGTTTTTCGTCAGTTTGAAGATGCATACTTGGTGGGCATGTGCGATGGAATGAGAAATGAGATGATATGCACAAGATCGTGCGTTGTGCAGTATTCATTGCATCGAAGCAAAACATGAACCTTGCATATTCACAGCGATTTGGACATGGAGTTGCGTTTGTTCTACTGTAAGAATCGGTGCTAATGTTTTGTGTCTATTTTATGTTTATTTATACATCTAGATACATTGAAAGTCGTCGAAGTCGTGAAAGTTGGCCTATAATAAGGTTTGGCCCAAAGCACATCTACCAATGGCACAGGCCGCACTGACTGTGTCTAAGACGTGTTCTTCAGTTTCAGCCAACATTGGATTGGTTTCCACAATGTCCAAACTGGACAATAACCCAGTTTGGGCCACTTCTTCTGCAACAAACAACCCTTCACGTAAACTCAAACCACCTTCGACTCTTGTACCAGTAGCAGGGACAAAAGATGGATCGATAGCGTCCACGTCGTATGACAAGTGAATTGGTGCCGATCTGTCTGGGTTAATTCTGTCTAACGCCATTTCAATGACTTTCCCAATACCGTATTTGTCGACATGGTACATGGAGAATGCTGGAATTTTGTTTTCTCTCAATATTTTCTTTTCACCTTCATCCACATCTCTCAACCCAATGTAGGCGATTTTATTTGGTTTCAACACCTGTGGCACCCATTCAAAGTCTGGAGGGTACGATTCGGCGTCCAACCCCATGACAAAAGACATTGGGCATCCATGCAAATTACCGGAATCGGTGGTTTTGGGAGTGTTGATGTCAGCATGAGCATCGATCCACAACACACAGGTGTCTGGGTTATGGGTCAAGGCTGCGGCCACAGTGGCAGTTCCCAACGAGTGGTCACCACCAATGGTTACTGGCAATCTACTTGCGCTCAAACTGCTCGAAACGGAGTCGAAGATCTTCTTACATGATTCCGATACAATGGCGGAATTCTTCACACCGTACGAGTCTTTTTCGCTGGATTTGAGTGACTCGTAGTCGGTACCTTTCAAAGGGTTATCGATGGTGACATCCCATCCTAACGATTGGACTTGTTTTTCGAATCCTGCCTCGAGGATGTACTGAGGTCCTAACTCGACACCACCTTTAGGTTGACCTCCCGAGAATGGAGCGGTGATAATGGTTGCTCTTTTATTTGGATGGAATTTGTAAGTAACTGACGTTAGTAAAGAAATCACAATGAACGGCAAAATATATGGTGGGCTAGCTTACATACTATCAGACATGATTGATAGAAAACAGAGAGCGATATTTAGTTCTAATCGTTGATACTTATATATTACCGATATCGATGAGGATGACATAAACGGAAAGTCTCCCCGACGCCTATTTTCCACCTTGGGGGAAGTAGATAGAATGAACAGCGTGGACCACGAGATACATAGGGCAGCTGAATGCGACGGCTACTGGTATAATTAGTGGGGTATCGCATGCCGTTTGGTAATACCGTTTGGGAGTCGAGGAGACGGAACCTATTTTGGTGACCAGATGAAGCACAATGACGATATTAGGCAATGCGGAAGCCTTAATGATCACACTCGGAACAACTTGTGGGTCATCAAGAGTAAACTACAACACGACCCGATGATTTGCAAACGGTATCCAAAAACGGTATCCAAAAACGGTATCCAAGTTGTTTCCAATTGAAATATGTTTGTGTTGTAAGTAGACGGAACCATATTGTAGTTGTACTGAGTACACGTGTGCATTTGCGGAAGACTTCTCCGATGGTGTTTATTTCTTCGCGGTCAATTGCCGAGGCGCGGCAACGGATTTCGCACTGAGTTTCCGTATGCACCCAGGCTCTCTCGGTAGATGGTTATCTACAGAGTGGGCGAAGCGAGATTGCCATTCTCTACATCTAAATTAGTGCCATACAGGGCACGTACCTGTGTGGCCACGGGCACGGTGATCTGTACCCTCGAACAGGTGACAGTAACCAAATCGATGTGCGGGAGACTGCACTGCACAAAAACTTGCGATAGAAGGCATGCTGTACTCAACAATAGTAATTGGTATTATCGGATGCGGTATTGTGTACCTGTGGGCTTTGAATAATATACAATTTGCCTAGAACACTGCGATTTGTTTGTGGTCTACACGGTGTAATGGAATTGACAAAGAGGACCCATGTTGACAAAACACGTAACTTGCTCTCGTAGATCTTTTGAGTTAAGCTTCAACAACGAAAAGATTGGCACCTGGAACAATGTAATTCGTAAATGATTCTCACTCCAAATGACTCAAAATACAGCTTAGTTGAAATTTCAATTGGTAATCATGTATCAAGGTAATAGAATACTCCAAATCCCTTCGTTCGGGTTCTGAAAATATTCATTCTTTTTGAGCAGCACAAATATGTATGTTGGAATACTCGGCCGAATGTCACTTGTGGGCTTCTTTTGGTTTAAAAAATATTGTCTGAAGTGCCTGAAAGTTGATACTTTATCGGTAATACTATCCTCAGGAGTCCACACATCAAATAGAATAAACTGCTAATCTCATGTGGTTGCAAGAATACAATATAATGCGAACACAATCATCGAATATAATATAGATACGATCATAAAATACACTCCTTTCGCTGTATCAATAGTTGAACTTACCTGAAAAGGAGCCAGCAAGCCGCCAAAGGAGACGTCACCGCTTATACTCGACAAATGCAAGTTCATACAATGTATTCAAACGCGGAAATGCGATGATCGGAAAGTGTCGATTGTTATCCCCAAGACACGTAGAACGTCACCTGCACTTTTCTGGCGTGTTTGACATGGTGAAGAAAAGACGACACTATGGAGGGCTGAGATGGGTGGTAAACCTATAAATAGCCGGAAGTCACATCTCAGGGTCGCTGTGACGTCATGTATTGAATGAAACCCTGGATAGCATATAACTTCAGAGAATGTTGTACCTCATGTATGCTTTGCTGTAGGGTCTTTTCTCACTTGCATATTAATGCACAATTTCACAATACAGAGCACGTCTGAATATTTTGTGTCAAAGTATCTCCATGGAGCCAATTACATTCCATCCGCTCATCAATTTCTGGTTGCAATTATCTACTTGTGCGTTGCTGCAATTTTGCCAACTTTTATTGCCAACACTTTCAAAGCCCAAAGTTACAAACATAATTTTATCCCACAATTTTGACTTCCAAGTGTATTTGGATATAACACTGATATTCCTAACTCGTACCTTAATATGAAGATGTTAATCTCCGTTACTTAACGTGCATATTTAACGGTGCGACCTTTTGCTCAACGATTATTTTTAGTTGCTGCATGCATATGTGCGTCGTATTTATTACCTTGTAGTTGATGCTGCTGTTCTCGACTGATTTTCAGGAATGGTGGTTCCTCGGTAGACTCGACTGCTACACATCCACGGTAACTAACGTTTGCCAAACAAAAGTTAATGTGATGAGCTAAGTGTATAAATATCCTACATTTTCCTGTTTATTTCTATCTCATTATCATCTTAACTATGTTGTTAAAAAATATATTGCTTCCAGCTGTGGCTATTGGTTCTGCCTTTGCAACTACAACAGTCAGTGAGAATACTGTGCAATCAGGTGCCATTGACATTTCCATTGGTGACATTACCATTGAACCAAATGTGTACTGGTCGATTTGGAACAACGTCAAATCTCTCCTTAATGGTTCCTTAAACGTCGGTAAGGATGGGGCGCTTTACATTACCTCCAACAACAACTTGTGTGCATTGATTGTCAAACTCTTAGGTCCTTTGAATACCATCACCAACGAGGGTATTATTGCTTTTAACTCTATTGATTCATTAACTGCCCCAATTTTCAAATTGATAGGACAAAAGTTTACCAATAGTGGTTATATCTTCTTGGGTGGTGATGGTTCAGTGGGAGTCCCATTGATGGCAATTACCGCACTTACTTGGGAAAACGATGGGTTCTTAACTTTTTATCAAAAGACTAAATCCACTGGTCTCGTTACTTTAGGTGCTCCTTTAGGTACCATCACGAACAATGGTGATATATGTTTCTACAACCAAGTTTACCACCAAACATCCGGAATCTTAGGTAAAGGTTGTATTCATGCTCAATCCGACTCTACCATTTTCTTGGACAGCCCACTTTTAGGTGTTGATACTACTCAAACTATCTACATGGAAGACGAAACTTCTGAACTTGTGGCCAGTACTATTGGTGCTGTCCAAACCTATACTGTCGCTGGTTTTGGTAACAACAACTACATTGGATTGAGTTGCACCATTTTCGACTGGAATTATTTCCCTGATACTGGTATTTTGACTTTGTACTCAGACCCTCTTCATCTTGTCTCACAACAATTCTTGATTGGTGGAGGATATGATCCATCCTACTTCAAGATTGTTTCTCATCTCTTCCCTGGTTTGTCTGCTCCACTCAACAACGCTATTCAATACGTTAATCCGGTTCCAAACCCAGGTATGCCTGCTGGTTGTCAGCCATGTAAAGCTGTTCCAGATATTCCTCCACCAATGTAATCTTCTGGCTTGCAATAGACAGCACCTTAGGTCTATAGCAGCACTGGGGGTGTATGTCATGGTACGAATATACTTATTCGGAATATTGCTACCTTTTTTTATTTCTATGCTTAATTTATATTGTGATATAAGAGATGATTTAGTACAGTTCCCTCGTAGTGTTTTATACTCTCGCCAGAATTGACGTCCAATGCTTGTACGTCTTGTGTTGTGCGATTTTCACCACAATAAGCACGAAAAGTTACAACGTCGTACTAAACGCACTTATGTTCATGTGCGGCATGTCTTCGTTGTGTTGCACAAACATTGTTGTTTCGCTTGTTTAGTTGATATGGCATACTCTGGAATGCTCTTTGAATTTGAAGTAATATTTTGCTGTTAAGTAAAACTTTGCATAATTTTGCATCCTTTGACCAAATTAGGCAATTGGATCAAGAAAATTTAACATTGACGATCTCACACTTTCTGCTCTTAACCACAAATAATGGACCATCATAGCCTATACACCAATGTAGCAGTTTTAAAAGCTACACTATCATTATGTCTACGCAAAAATCCTCGCTTAATGTGAAGTTGAGATATGCGTCAACTTATTAGCAGTGCACCAGGTTACGAGCTCGCAAAGCATTGAAACCCACAACACTATTTTGCTGCTGACAGCAGGGATAGAACATTGTATTGTTGAGACAGAGCCGATTCACCAATACTACCACAATACCACAGTATCTTGGTAATACTACAAACTATATATTTTGTACATATGCATTGACAAAAGGCAGAGTCAAAGTGGTCAAGTGAGTAGTTTCGAGTAGGATTGTGCATGTCGTTCGCCATGGCAATCGTGCTACCCAGCGTTTTACCACTTCCCACATGGCCGGCGCTCACTCCACCTCAAAAAATCACCAATTTTGGCTGCAAGCCTCACAAAGTGTTACAACATGCACCATGCACAGTCCAGCAGAATAGAAAACCAATCCCTATAGATACCACCACAGTAGAATCTAGATTAGTGATTGGTTGGCCAAAACCACCTCAGATCGCCAATGCACCTCATCGCAGTATGGTGACTTATTCTTATCCCCAATTGCACCACGTTTTACGTCAAATAAAGATTACCACGGAACAGACTTCCGAACCCCATCTTCCCCTCCGCATCTCATTCTCAGCCTACAATACCGTACCAACACCCAACCTTAAGGTGGAGGTGTGCCGCAAATTGTTCTCCGGCTATATCGGCCGTAGTCACGGCCCTGTTTTGTTCGCGGTCAGACTCGGTCGTAGAGTCAACCCCACGGGCATTCTTTTCTTCCGTGGCATTGGCCATTGTAAGCTCAAAACATCGCTGCACGTGGAGCATCACGAAATAACCGATGTCATTTCGCGTTGTTTGCAACTGGGTAATTTGCAACTTATTTGCAACTTCTTTGCACTATTTGGCACTCCCGCTACATTTGGCACTGCACTGCTAGACTGCCATAGTGGTTTAGTGCAATGAAGTTTGGTAAAACTCTTGTTATCCACCAAATTCCCGAATGGTCAACTAATTACATCAACTACAAACAGCTCAAGAAGATCATCAAGACGATTGGTGTCGACGACGGGCACAGTCTCGACGACCATGATGCCCTCGCACTGACGCTCTCGCAGTTCTTTTTTGAGTTAGACAGAAACATCGAAACTGTGGACGACTTTTACAATACAAAATTTAGTGAATACAACCGGCGGTTGGACAAGATCGTGTCTGTGCTTGGATACAACGACGGTACCAAAACTATTGGCCACCATGTCGATTCCCATGACGAATTGGACGAGGTTGTCTCCATTCTTTTGGAGTTGCGGACTATTTTCCGTAACTTGAAATGGTACGCAGAATTGAACCATCGAGGATTCGTCAAGATCTTGAAGAAATTGGATAAGAAACTCACGGCGTTGACACGCGATTTGGACATGCCGTTACCAGACTTCTCCAATAACAACAAGGATGCTTACTTGCTGACAAGAGTGAACGCATTGCCTTTCGCTAATGGTCTGGATTTGGTATCGTCTTTAAATACCATTTCGACAATTATCAAGCAGTTGAGTGACATAGACGACTTTCCCGATAAGTTGACTGTAGAGAACTTTAACCGTCTCAAGATTGCCAGAAAGTACTCATACGACCAAGAAACTTTGGACCAGTTAGTATTGTTGATTAACGAGAACAATTCCCAAGAACTAGCGAAACAATTGGAACTGAAGAATCAGTCCTTGAAATTTTTAAACTCGCTTTTGAACAAGGCTGCGTTGATCAATGCTACGGCATGCATTGACGTGTTGTTGACGGTTTTGTTTGCTCAGTATGAAAATCCATTGTACGATAAATCGGACATTTCTGGCCGGAATTTCTTCCATCAGCATTTGATAAGTTTGGGTAAAAAACAACTTAACATTAATTCAGACTTTACTCCAGGAGAATCCACCGATTTGAATCGGTTTCTCAGAACGACAAACTCGCCAGAAGCACTTAATGAGAAAGTTTCCATCGACGGTTTGATCTACATCATTAACCACATTGGTGAGAAATACAAGCATTTATTGGTAGAGAAGGACAACTATTTCAGAACTCCATTGCATTACGCAGCCCAATATGGTCTTGCAACCGTTGTTCACGTGTGGTTAGACCAGTTGAAGGATGCACAATTGCTCCCTAAAAATATTTCTATCGACAACCTAGAACATTGGGGAGACCAAGAAGGGCTTACACCATTGCATTTGGCAATTATTGGAAAACACCCTAAAACTGTCAAGACACTCGTGGCAAGCCTGCCTTTTCCGTTGTGTTCTCCGCAACTCTTGCTTATTGCGGTGAGAATGGACTCTACTGAGATTTTAGATTGTTTGATCAGAAAAGGAGGGATTAATATCGATTACACAGATTTAGAAAACCACCATGAAACTGCTTTGTACATTGCGGCAAGATTGAATCTTTATGAAACCGTGGAGTTTTTACTAACCCATGATGCAAATGTTGAGATTGGCGAGTCTGTGTTTGGCTGGACCCCAATATTCATTGCAGCGAACGAAGGGTTTGAATCGATTGTCAAGTTATTGTTGGAATTTGGCGCAAAGTACGACGAAGTGGATGATTCTGGGTGGTTGCCAGTGGAGCATGCCTGTTTACGTGGGCATTTAGCTGTAGCCGATTTGTTAAAACCACAAGACCCCAGCATTTTGATTTACGATATGTACCATCCAGAGAACAATGCTCCTAGAGTTCCTCCAGCAAGAAGCGAGTTGGTGTTGAGCAACAAAGAGTTCATCAAGTCAACATCATCCATTGAAGTCCTCCCAGAACATTCTCGAAACGCAGTTGACAAAGTTTACAAGCAATTGAAGAATAGCAACTCTTCAAATAGCCGAAATTACGAGAGTATCAAACCACTCAAATCGTTTGGTCATCGGTATTTGAACCCAGACGAGTCATTAATCTTGATCACTTTGGGTACAACGGACTTACGAGACGATGTTGCACCAGTTGACTTGAATAAGTTGTCTTTAACCAAGACATTTAATACAGAATTAGATACTGCCTTATCATTGTTGGTTTCGTGCAAACTGCAACGGAATAATTTGGAAGTTGGACCACCAGTCATCATCGATTTGCCATTAGAAGACAACCACGGTAGTGCTACTGACCCCATCACCTTCAGATTACCTGATGGATTATCGACAGAAGACCTCGTGGTGACATTTGACTTGATTCCAACGTATCAGTACCCTTCAAATCAAAAGGGAGGAAAGTTATTTGGTAGAGCAATTGCGTTATTGAAGGATGCCTACACTAATGTTGGCCCAAACTTAAGGTCTTTGAACAACAAAATCTCGATTCCCATTTTAGAATCCATCAAGTTGGATGTTTTGGGTACGATTCGGTTTGAGTACATGCTTGTAACTCCATTTAGCCACCCAGATATGAGCATTACTAGCTCCGAGACATATTGGAAGCAATTGGTTTCAACGAGAGTTATTGGCCACAGAGGATTGGGGAAAAATGTAAGTGATAAGAAATCGTTGCAATTGGGAGAAAATACTGTGGAGTCGTTTGTTGCCGCAGCATCATTGGGAGCGTCGTATGTGGAGTTTGATGTTCAGTTGACAAAAGACCATGTTCCAGTAGTTTACCACGATTTTACGGTTGCAGAGTCGGGAGTAGATATTCCGATGCATGCACTAACAGCAGAACAGTTTTTGGGGTTGAAGGAAGATGGTAAGAAGGCCAACGACAAGGATAATCGCTACGAACCCAAACGTTCAATGGACGATTCGAAAATACGTCCCAGATCCATGTCTGCCTATCCATCTGCGCCAAACTTTCATTTTAAGACCAATGATGTAGATGACGATGAAGACGACGCTATTGAAAAAGAGTTTAGAGATCAAATCAGTAGAAGAATGAAGCTAACCAAAACGTGGAAAGAAAAGGGATTCAAAGGAAATGCTCGAGGCATGCAAATTGCGTCTGATTTCGTTACGTTGCGAGACTTGTTCAAAAAACTACCAATGACAGTAGGATTCAACATTGAATTGAAGTATCCTATGTTGGACGAGGCTGAACAAGAAAGCATGGGAGAAATTGCCATTGATCTCAACGTCTATGTGGACACTATATTAAAAGAAATTTACGATGTAAACACCAATGGAAGAGACGTCATATTCTCATCGTTTCACCCTGATGTTTGTGTGTTGTTATCGTTGAAGCAACCAACCATTCCCATTTTGTTTTTGACTGAATCTGGAACGACAGATATGGCTGATATTCGGGCTTCATCGTTGCAAAATGCCATTAGATTTGCGAAAAAATGGAATTTGCTTGGGATTGTCAGTGCTGCTGAAGCGCTCGTGAAGACTCCAAGATTGGCCCAAGTTGTGAAATCGTCAGGATTGGTGTGCGTCACTTACGGAACGCTCAACAACGAGCCTGAACTTGCAAAAATGCAAATGAAGGCCGGCGTTGATGCTGTTATTGTAGACAGTGTGTTGGGAGTCCGTGAAGGTATTAGACACGAGCAGGAGGCATTGAACCAGCTTGAGTTGGCCACAATGGCCACATCCTTGTCAACGTAGGTATCATGATAGCACCACTAGCTACGGTGATTCCAGGACCAGAAATAGTCTTGCAACACGAAAATTAAGCGCTTCAGACGTGAAGCCCTCAGAATGATAATGCCCTTAGAATGATGAAATTATCATCATAAACCACGATGTGCGTAAATATTAATAATTAGAAAGTTAACCATAGATATCACGAATACAAGATTAGAGAGAATGGGTAGTTCTACACCCGCAAAATACAATATAGTTTTCACAAAGAAAACGCAAATGTAGCCCAATTCACAAATAAAGACTATCAGTCAGCTCATCCCATCCAGTTTATACACTAAATTTGATACTATTTTAGTTTTGTTTACGTAAAATATTTCATTGCACAGATCTTTTGGATTATGGGGTATAATGCGAACCCGAAATTTGAAAAATGAAATGTGGTACCGAGCATCAAATAGTAGTCCGAAATTACCGGTAAATATGTCGTCAGGCAGTGATTCCAGTGGCTCTAAGGAGACTGCTGGTACCAAAGATGGAGACAATACCAAAAAATCAACCGAAACGCGGTTCGCAAAGCCTAGTTCGACCGCCCCTTTGCCACGAGTCTCGGGGATTCAAGCAGTGGAAATCAATGCAGCTCGAGAGATGGTGCTGTTGCACACTCGGTCAAGGGCACCTCCGCGTGGCACGTCCATTTCCGAACGGTCTATGGCAAGAAATATCACCAATCTGACATTTCAGACCCCAAGTTCTACAAGAGGCCTGGCGCCCACCACGTCAACGACAGCAATTGGCACTAAATTGACCTCACAAAATACATCTTCGGCTCGTTCGAGTGTTTCAGGACAAACGTCGTCTCATCCCAGTGCAAATTTGCCCCATTTGGCGTCGGTTTCTGTTCCAGCAAGGGACCACGATGGCCACTGTAGAAATCCCCAATGCCGCGATTGCGGTCTGGTAATCATTCCATCGCCACAATCATCGCTTCCTGTCCAAGACAAGCCGTCGATTACGGTGAAAAACTGGAGCATTTACACCATAAAACAGCCGATTCTAAGTTCCCCCGAATTGGACAGTTTGGAAACAAGATACAATTTCCCATTACCGGAAATGATTTTCGGTAATAACACCGTACGACTCATCAATGACGAAACCGGGGCCACAATTGAATTCAATGCTCTAGAGGCCCTAGACACCTTGGACGAAAATTGTGATTTGAAGGTAAGCTACCACGACGAGTGGCTACAATCACGGAGGGCCCGTGATGCCCCAGAAAGTGATTCTGGAGAGCACGACTTGAAGCGCCTTACTGAAGTGGATACGTTGAAACCGTACGATTGGACATATTCGGTGAATTATAAGGGAACATGCTCGAACGTAAAGTTTGAAGAAACTAGTGAGAGATTTCCAGTAGACAAACTATTGAAGCCAGACCCCATACTTTTCTTTGACGAGTCGGTGCTATTTGAAGACGAATTGGCCGATAACGGCATCTCGATGTTGTCGACCAAGATTAGAGTTATGCCGACTTGTATGTTGTTACTTTGTAGGTTCTTTTTGAGAATCGATAATGTCATATTCCGAATCAGAGACGTTCGGATATACGTTGATTTTGAAACGGACAAAGTGATGAGAGACTACAGAGAGCAAGAGTACCCTTATGATGATTTGTACAGCAAAATTACAAGCAACAAGTCGTTGAATGATCCTAAGAAGTTGTTGAGAGACCCCAATTGGGTGAGTCAGAACATCCCTGTGGTGAAGTCGTCGATCGAGCTCAATGAGGGATCCAACGTATAGATGAAGATGAGCTAAACGCACGCTGGTGGTAGCGAACCGAGCAATTTCATGGTGCTGATGACACATGCACCAAGTGGGTGTTAAATGGAGAAAAAGTTTCGACCCTAGAGGCAACGGCGTCGAATCTACAATGTGTTGTTATCTTCGGTATCGCGACATGGCATCAAAGTAGCACTGCTGTACTGCATTGCATGGGTTCTCTTAATCTGCATCACATACTTTATTTGTGAGTGAGAAGGATATTTTGCTAAGGATTCTTGACACTCGAAGTTGCTCAATATGACAATAGCGTCGACATATGCGTTTTCCCGTGGCTGCTTTCGTAGTTTTCAATGTTCCAATCAGCCTAGTAACTTTATGAACAAGTGACATGACGCAAAAGTCGGTATTTCTCGATAAGTGTGATATTTATTTTGTTTTTTTTTTATAGGTACCAACAACTAGATCACATACATACACTAGAGAGATATCTCAAACACGCTACTATACTAATATTTCGTCGTTTATAGCCCGTTTCAATAAACATTTAAATCTATCAAGAAGATCCTGCAGGATATTTCAATTTTTCAAGCGAATTTTTCAACTTCTTTTGGCATAGTGAAAAGTACCAATACAGCCCGCCAAAATGTTCAGAACTACCGGTAGAGCCTGTGGAAGAGTGTTCCAGCAGCTTGGGGTGGCCAGTAAGAGGCAGATTCACGAGGTTCCCGTGTTGAAAAACCAAAAGTCGTACGAAAAAAACGGTATAGAAGGATTATACTCGTCCCAAGGATTCAATGATGCCTGGGTAAACTACCAAAAATATTTGACAATGAACTTGACATTGCAAACCAACGGTACTGAGAACGAGTTGAGAAGTCCGTACCAAATCTTGTTGCAGACTGCCAAAAAGACCACCGAACAGCACATTTTCCACTATGCGTCTCAAGCCCACAATAACCATTTCTTCATGGAGCAATTGTGCAACAAGTCGGACGCGGCGTTGACGAGACCATCGAAACAGTTAATGGAGAAGTTATCTCATATTGATATTCTTGATATGGAAGCTTTCAAACAAAAGATGTTATTATTGGCCGATTCATCATTTGGACCAGGATGGGTTTTCTTGGTGGAATTGCCCAACAAGTCATTGAAGGTTGTCAGATGTAATGTCGACGGTACCCCCTACTACTACGGAAAAAACCAATCTCTCGACTTCAATGGTGGTGCTGATGAGGCCAGCTTTGAGTACTTGAACAATTTGAAGGATATGGCCGAATCTAAGCAAAGAGACTGGACTTTGCCCATCTTAGCAATCAACTGTTGGGATAGTGCCTACATCACCGACTATGGGGTCACAGGAAAAGCCGATTACTTGACAAACTTGTGGGATTGCATCAACTGGGAAGTTGTCAACCGGAGATTGTTCCAGATCTAAGGGTCATAATCATCATTATTGTGCCAGTTCTAGCGAGACCTGGTGACAAAGCACGTAAATTCGATGGAATTTGTACTTGTATATACGTAATAGAACAGAGTATTCGTTTTGATAGAGGAAGTTATTCAGTGTCCATGTCGATTTCCTCAAAGTCTAGAAGTAACAATTCCGATAACGGAACCTCATCAATTGTATCAACATTGATAATCAGCTGGTATTTTGCTAGTTTCGATGCGTACGTCTGACATTGGTTCACGATGGAAAATAGTGCTTTTTCAGTGTACCAATTTACCGATAGATTGCACACCAACACTGGCAAAAACTCGCATATCTTCGAGAGATAGCGCCATTGTTCCACCAATTTGCCATATGTATCTCGTATCGTATCGTCCACCGGGGCATTTTCCAACTTTGCGGACTTCAGTCGGATATATTTTGCATTTGCTTCGGCCAATTTCTCGTTTAGTTGGGTAAATTGGGTCATTTTTGATTCTAATTGTGTAAGTAAATGTTTGAGTTCGGTTAGCAGGTTTTGGTAATGCAAATCTTGTTTCGTTTGAGCAGTATATTTCTTCATGATGTCAAAAGTGGAGCCTGAATCGAGGCTAAAATTGCGTTTGAGGCCATCTAGGATATTGGACTGAATTTCTGACGAGTCTGACGAGTGGATGGACCGGACAATTGGTAGTATTACTTGCAAGTAGTTCGCCAAGAGGTGTTGTGTCTTGACTTTGTTTTGGGATGAGAGAAAAGACGGCAAGTCGCCCGAGTCAAACAATGGGAACGCCTGTGTAACATCTGCAAACAACGCGTTTATCTCTTCGAGACTTCCTGCTGATAACTCCTTCAGTTTATTCAAATATACTACGGTGTTCAACTTGTCTAACAAGGTATCATAGTGGTGAGCGTATTTCGCGTGTAAGTCGGCCAATTCTCCCGCCAGCTCGGTGGAAATAGGGGGAATCCCGTAGTTGTGGTCAAGCAATCGCGTGGAGTCGACCAAATGAAGACTTGCTCGTAGTAATTCGTGGGACATGGTACAAAGTAGAATAAAGCAGTTATGTTGTAAAATGCGACTATTGAAATTTACCAAGAAATATATATTGCGATAAAGTAATAAGGTGGTCAAAACGAGGAAACTCACATAGGAAAATCGTATATTTAAGTGCCGCGATGGACGTAGAATTGGTCAAGAACAAATTGTTGTTAGTGTCGGCGCACGAATCGTTTGTGGGGTTCAGCAATGACCAGTTGATGGAATACGTTGATGAGACCAACGAGTTTGTACAAAATCATAGTGACAGTTTGGACAACATCGAGCTATTCAGCTTGTACCAGTTGCAATTTTACTTGAACTTGGTCACGATGAACGATAAGCAGGCCAAGACCGCGCTAGATACTATTGTGAACCAGTTTGGGCAAGATGGAGATCAGTCGCAGAGAATACGGCTTTTAAGGTCGATGTATTACGAAGCCATGGGGGATAACACTAAGGCCCAGGAGTTATTGGGAAAGAACGCGGACGAGATGAGATTGTCGCGAAGATTAGCGACGTTTCTGAGGAAAAATGGCAATTACGTTGCCAACCTTCTCTTCTACTTGGACCTCCAGCCAGCAGATATAATTGCGTGGGCAGAATTGGCCCACCAATACCACGAATTGGGTCACTACGACAAAGCAGTGTTTTCGTACCAGGAAGTGTTACTCCACCAGCCATTTGCTTACCCCATTTTCTACCAGATTGGGTTGAACTACTACTACCAGTTTCTACAACTGAATCAATCCAAACAAGACAACAAGGCCAAGTACGTCGAATTGGCCCAATTGTTGACCAATGCTAGAGATAATTACTTGCGCGCAGTAGAGATATTCCCCGAGCACGCCAAGGCGTGGCTCGGTATCAACATCCTCACGAAATTGCCTGTCAATGACAAGTTGGCCAAGTTGAAGTTGGCCAAGGAGTATTTGGACAACAACGACAAGTTACGGGACATTTCCGCCACCAAATTGAAACAATTGTCAGCATCAGATCCCACATTGTTGCAGGCAATAAGCAGTAACACATTTCTGAAACATCAATGATACAAATTCATCAGGTACAATACAAAGACATGAATTACATACACATCCATATACACAAATAAAACATTAAATAAACACAATCGTGGCTACAAAGAACGCCACACCATCTGTCAGTGACGTCGTGGCGGTGGTCGCGATGCAAGAATAGATATTCGACAATGCTATAGCGCACCACACCGCACGCCTCCACAGTAATTTGCACCGCTGTGGTTGTAATTCCTCATTACTTCACTGACCGTGACCGCTAGGGTTTATTTCTTGGTGCACCCGCTACACGAGCAAGAGCCGCTGGTGCAAGTGCACTTTTCGCCAGAACCGCTACAAGAGCACGATTCAGAGTTGTTAACTAATTGTTGGATAGATTTGGACATTTCGTAGATGAGGGATATATTTGTACGTGACGAATAATTGGTATTGCTATATATAAGGGAAATTGTTCATGGTAGCGCGGATATATTCGGGTGCTACCATGAGATTATCGCTACTGTTTGTGACCGAATTGATCCTGGAAGTATATGATGTTAGAGCTCACTACAATAGGGAACTGATATTGAGGTCTGCAATATTGACATCGGCGGTATTTTTCGAATTCTCCTGCAACCAACACCCACCTGTCATTCAATACATTAATCCAGGGTTCAAATAGCTGTTCGAAAACACAGTGTCTGTGTCCTTGTACTAGTACAATACGACTAGACAGAGTAGCTTGAGCCGGTAGCCGATTCGAAGTAGATAGTTGTTGGCTTACGCTGGTCCTCTCGAATGGTAGCGCGTTAAACATGAGTTTTGATCATCCTAAACCAGTGAAAGGCATTCGAGTGAAAATGATCTAGTATTAGATACACAAGGTTCAAAGTCTTGGTTGACAGCATCAGTATCTAGTGTCTGATTAATGATCGCTCGCATAAAGTAGTTTTGCAGAATTTTAGGTGGTAGCGCTGTAATTTATCACCAGACAGTTACCGATGTCAAACAGGTGGGACCCCCCAAATGTATTGCTGCCATGTACTAGAGATGTGGCTGACAATACAGCCAATTGACAACACCAAAGTCAATTTACTTGTTTTTTTAGAGTTCCGTAAAAGGCAATGTATTGTCCCTATTGATTATATTCGGGCCAACATATACGACTACAGTGCTTGGGGTCTATTATGTAATGCAAAACAATTATTATGAATGGTAACTAGAGTACACTGGCGCATTTAGAACTCGCCGCCAAAGTTCAAGTCGTCACTGGACATGATTTCGTCCAAGATTCCTGCTGATGCAGCCACCAATCCCAAAAATGGTCTTGATGGATCTAACACTTTGGATAAATATTCGGGGTGGTATTGAGTACCAACAAAAAAGGGGTGATCTTTCAACTCAAGGATTTCCATTCTGGCCTCGGTTTCGTCCTTACCAATAAATCTCAATCCCTTAGATTCAATCTCATCAATCAATTTAGGGTTGACTTCGTATCTGTGTCTGTGTCTTTCCAAAACTTGGTCAGCACCACCGTAGATCTTTCTCAATTTTGACCACTTAGAGTCTTCAACAAACTTGGTGGAGTGAATACCCAATCTCATGGTACCACCTAATTTGACCTGGTCAACATCTGGCATGTACACCACAGAAGCAGTTTCTTCTGGGGTGTTTGGGTCGAATTCCATCGACGTGGAGTCCTTGTGTCCCAACACGTTTCTCACAAATTCAATAACGGCGATTTGCAATCCCAAACAAACCCCCAAGTATGGAATCTTATTTTCACGAGCATATTTGGCAGCAGCAACCATCCCTTCAGTACCACGAGAACCAAACCCTCCTGGCACCAAAATACCATCGGCTTGGCAGACGTAGTGCCATGCCTTGTGGTATTCGCTCAAGTTTTCGCTCTTGGCCGATTCCTCCAAATCACTGGACTCAACCCATTCAATCTTCAACTTTCTGTTACACCTCATGGAACTGTGTTCCAAAGATTTAATCACCGACAAGTACGAATCTTTCAAGTTGGTGTACTTACCAACAAGAGCAATAGTCACGGTTTCAAATGACTTGTCGTGGGTCAGAGTTAACTTCTTCCATCTCGACATCAATTTATCACCTCTGGCAACATTTTCTGGAGTCAAGAGGTGGCCATCAATGTTCAATTTTCTTGACAAAAACTTCATGATCTTTTGCTCTTGTAATAATAATGGAACGTGGTAAGTAGATGGAACATCATGAACGGCGATAACTTGCTCTGGTCCGACGTGACAGAACATTCCAATTTTTTCAATAGTAGAAACTTCCAACTGTTCTTGACATCTGCAAGCAATCATATCTGGGGTCAAACCTAACGATCTCAAGTCCTTGATTGCAGCTTGAGTAGGCTTGGTCTTTTGTTCTCCGTGGATCACTGGCACCAAAGACACATGGATTAATGCAAAGTTTTCTGGACCAACTCTGAACTGGAATTGTCTCAAAGCTTCAACAAATGGGGCAGATTCAATGTCCCCAACAGTACCACCTAACTCGACGATACAAACATCGGGTTCGTTGCCGGTTTCGTCAACAGGGATTCTGGCAACACGTTCAATCCAGTCTTGAATGGCCCCAGTAATATGAGGAACAACCTGGACGGTTTTACCCAAATAATCCCCATTTCTTTCCTTTTGAATCACATGAGAGTAGATCTTCCCCGTGGTGATGTTGTGGTCTCTTGAAAGAGTGATGTTCAAGTATCTTTCGTAGTTACCCAAATCCAAGTCAACTTCACCACCGTCGTTTAACACAAAACATTCACCATGTTCCAATGGCGACATGGTTCCTGCGTCGATGTTCATGTAAGGATCGATCTTGATGGAAGTAACGCTCAAGCCAAGGGTCTTGAACAACAACCCAGTGGATGATGCTAACACCCCTTTACCAATACCAGAGATAACACCTCCAGATACAACAACGTATTTCATTATGCCACAATAAACGATTTAACGGAACGTATCTAAACCAACACGATTCAAATACCAACTAGAAGCAAAAAAACACGCGAGAATTCGATCAATTGGAACTAACTGAACTTACCGGTTGGAATTTCAATTGGGATATTGATGGATATTTTTAAATGGACAAATAAAACTGGTGAAATATCAACGTTTTATTATCTGGTACAAATGGATCGCACACTCCGACAAGATCTATGTGTATTAATCTATAGATTTGCCCCTTAAATGGTTTAATTAAGCGGGAAGAATAAAACGTTCTCATCTGGCGTACGCATTTTAGTTTATATAGAAAAATTTTGGCTCATCGGGACTGTACGGACTCGATTTCTTAAAATGGAAGTACTCTGTGGTTGAATTGTCCATTTGTTTGACTTGATTTTTTGCTTTCGCTTTGTAAGTGCGCAACTGGCTAGACTACTACTTATAGAATGTGATTGCAGACAAGGTCTGCTTGGAATTCGCACCATTTGGTTTACTTCAGTAAAAGGTTTCATGATGAAACCAGACTAGTATCTCGTACACTCAATCCCACACTACTTTGCATGTTAGCTGTATTATACACCGCTGGACGTAGTCGCGTGCACCGATTCCTGATCAGCTCGTTATTTCTCTCTTACTCTCTGCCTAGTGGCCCTAGTGAATCTATTAGATAAACAGGTGCTCCCTTGGCACGTCAAAATGCAGTTGAGTTCTTACAGTACCATTGGAGTATATATTCCCTGTCTAAGTATTGCTACAGGGCTGTCAAGCGTGTCAATTGCACCCACTCACCACTGGTTACTTGCGGTAGTAATTTTGCAACAGCACTCTTACCGGGATCTGACCAAACCTCTACTGTAGTCAAGTATCTTACCTGAGCAGCCAACAATGGCACTATTTGTAGGTCGTTTCCAACTAACGGTGTTTATTTCCTTTTCTTGGGCCATGTTTCACACTATCTTGACCCCACCAATTTCATTATTTTCGTTCATTAAAATCTGGGCCCTCCCTGACTTGATAAGGACATCTTTGATCACTTTGATCAATAAGGCTTCATCCATATTGAACAAATCTGGAGGGAGTCCAGAATCATCATTTTTCGTCAACTCGTACACCGTCAATATCGTCCCTAATTGACCAGTTTCACTCACATATTCGTAAATGAGGTCGGCCCACTCTGATAGTGTCCGCCAGTATACAAAAATACCCAATTGGGGGGTTTTGGGATTAATATACTCCGCTCTTTTACCTTTAATCAAGTGATCAAATATGTCTTTTCTGAAACTGTCATTCACCGACCGATTGGTTTCAGCATTACTGAATAATTCTGGCAATTTAGATGCTGTCACACTGGGATCCTGAACATATTTCGGTCCTCCCGTCAAGGACAATGATGTGATCTTGTAATATTGACAATACTTGAGAATGATATCCTTCCACGACTCTAATTGGTTTGATAAAACAGTCAAGTTGGGTTGCTTCGTATACAATGGGGGAAACGAGTGGATTTTGGGAAACTCAAATCCTACCAGTTTATCATCTGTGGCCATGCCCTGGGACCTGTAATTGAATGTGGAGTCAAGATTTTACCAGTTTTGGGCTAAAGAACACAAACACACACGCAAAACTCACTTTCGGTCTAATTTAAGCGTCAAGTACACCCTCAGTACTGAATAATCGTCAAATGTCCAAGTTTCGTCTGGTTTTGGTGATGTCAGTTATGGCATAGAACTTTGCTCACGAAACCACAATAGCAAAATCGCTCAGCGCTACCATTGATTTTTTTTGCAGTTATCACATTAATCAAAGAACGCAAACAAGTTCCGTCAATGGCCCCAGATGTGAACTTGGAACACTGCCGCTACAGAGATTCAATCTACAGAAACTGGATACAAATTTTGATGTACTATTAATGATGATTTTGTTATATAAGAATACATAAGCTTAAGCTTCAGCCATGTCTCTCAATCTTCTAATAGTAGATCTGACGGTGGCAGCAGCAGCAGTAGAAACGGTGTAAGCACCACCAGCGACGGTTTTTCTACAAGACTTACAGTTCCAGATACCAGCAGCACCTCTTTGAACGGTTCTCTTACCACAGAAAGAACAGTCGTATTTAGCATGTTGTTGGATTTCCAACTTCTTGGTTTGTTTTCTTAAAGAAGCACCATATCTGACACCGAATTTACCGGTAATTCCAACCTTCTTAGTTCTTTTAGTCCTACGTTGTTAGTAATTGTCCAATCGTTGAATCGCTTGAAGTTCTAGCAGCGCCACTCTTTTTCACAATACAACTCATGAGGTTGTTGCTCGTTGTGTCCTTTCAGTGTTCTGTTGTTTCACATTCTCGGTACTTCGAATATCTCCTTTCCATCGAAACTGAAATTTTGTCTTGATTGACATTATACCGCTTTTGGGACGACATTCACAAACAGTTCTTTGCTCTTGAAACGCTGAGATTAGCGTGCGTGGACTCTCTGCTATTCATTCACTCTCTCTTCGACACATACATTATTAATTATATCCGTGATTAAAATAAATCCAGTAAATTAATTTCTCAAATTTTTTCACTTTCACCATAGTAGAGTTTGAAAAAATTTCAATTTCTGCGTTTATATGTCGGAAAATAAATTGTCCAAATTTGGTAAATGAGGCTCAAAAATTAGTCATGTGATGCTATCGCATATGTGGTAGTTAGGGCTCGTGCCCTGAAAATTAACCACGCCGAAGCTACACAACAATATCAAACTGTTTTGGAACGGTGCAGCAGAATGAATCTGGAACCAGCAATCCCAATGATTCACGTATATTTCGTTTCACAATGACAGCTGTATCATATTTTCCATTTGGTTGGTGAGACTTGCTACGTTGTTTTGAAGACAAATTTGGGTGCAAAAACGGATCCCACAAGGTACACAAACACATTAAGAGTTCATCGTGCTAGCTAGTTTCATAGTAAATTCTTATATTTCTTTACATGTGTCGTCAGACTGACTCTAACGCACGTCTTTCGCTTCTCTACAATTTCAACTCAAGTTGTTCAGTATGCATTGGAAAATATCAAATAGTATCTACCTACCGGTAAATAATCCTTCAACAACTTCCATTTCAACATCTTCCTCCTCATTTAAGATTGGAATTTGTTCTTCTCCATTGGGGAAAACAGCCGGCTGTGCAATTTGTGGAGCAAACTGGGGATTTTGTTCTTGAAATTGTCGTGGTTGTGGATCTGGTTGAATGAACTGGCCAGGTATGACGGGAAATTGTACATCTTGTCTGGCTCGTATTTGTTGGAACTCTAAAAATTGATTTTGTTGTGGCTGTTGAGCACCATTAAAATTAAATTCGTCTCCATCATTATTCACATTTCCATTCGCAATCCAATTTCCGTTCCTGCCACCATTATCTACCCCATTTCTTATATTAATGTTGCCATTATTGGCATTGTTTCGCTCCTCCAATCTCCTTTGATGCTCTTCTATTCTCCGTTGATGATGTTGTCTTACCAATCGTTGATAATGCTCCCTCATATCCTCGGGGCGCATGTTTAGGTTGAAATCGTTGACTAGGTCTTGATTTATTTCGACTTCGGGATTTTGTGGCAATTGGATGTTATTATTATTATTATTATTATTATTATTATTAATGTTATTATTATTAGGTATTCCCAATCCCCGATTAGCCCACAAATTCAACTCATCATCATCCAAATCCCTTCCTTCATTCAACAAACGCCGTCTTCTCTCTTGAAATAATTGATGGATGTTGTCCTGATCAATAGAATATGTGTTCTCTTCCATGGTTTGCATCAAGTAATTTCTTAGTTGATTCACTCCGTGACCACTGAAAACACAAAATGAATTCTTCTGTTGCTCAGTAAAATCCACAGGAGGATCACGACAATACTGAGTGATTTCTCTTCTCAAAAATGCTGAAATTCCTGTTAATGACAAATGGGTCAACTTTGGACAATTCTTCAACAAATAGAAAATTGGTGGAATTGTCAAGTTGGTACAGTACGATAAATGGACTCGCTCTAAACAATCGTGTTCACCTCTTCTACTGACTAGTTCAAGTATGCCCGCATCAGTGATTTGATTGCATTTCACAAGTCCAATTCTTCTCAATTTTGGTAGTCCTGCTAACTCAACTAATGTACCATCAGTCAACTGAGAACAACATGCCAAGTCGATGTATTGAATTCGATGGCACGATCTAACCAATGACGCCACTCCGAAATCGGTAATGTAACTACAGTGACCAAGATGGATGTAGTGTAGGCTTCTTCCGAGTTGACTTAATGCCCTCAACGACACGTCCGAAATTTGCATGCATTTCGACAAGACAACATTACGTAGTCTAGGGGCACAAACAACCAACTTCTCCACCAATTTATCGGTAATGGCGTTACATCCCGTAATGTCAATGATTCTCAATTTCTCAAGATAGAATTCGTTTGGTAATAACTCAAGTAGTTTATCGGTTATACCAGCAGCATTACTAATCCTGAATTCTCTCAATTGACTCAATTCCAAAAAAATCAATTTCAAATACTGATCAGTAACATTTGGACAATTGTGTAAATCAATCTCTACCAACGATTTACAATTTTCGTAAAGAGCAAGGATCGCTTCGTCGGTAATATTATTCGAATTGTTGAACTTGACTCTCTTCAACATAGGGCATAACCTTAGCAAGTTTATTATCGCCGATTGTGAAACTTCGCTACACCCTGGGGCATACAATCCCTGTAATCTAGGGCAGTTTTTCGCTAAGGCATTTATGATATCATCGTGAATGCTTGAGACCCCTGTCAAATCGATCGATTGTAGCCTTTCGCAATTCTGCAAAACTTTTGAGATTGGCTGGTGAGTTAGTTTTGTACAGTTTACCAATGTCAATCTTTCCAACTTTGGACATCCAATAAAGAGGTGTAGCAAGTCATCGTCAACAAGTTTGGTCATGAACGACAAGTTCAATCTTTTGATGTATTGACGATAATCCCAGAATGTTTGGTCTCTGGGTAGCTCCATGATGCCTCTAATTTTCTTGAAACTGGAATCGTTTTGCATGTTTGGTCTAAACCAAAGTATTTCAATGATCAAGTTGGCAAAGTCTTTGCACACTGTTAAAAGATTAAACAAATCCTTCCTCTCGATCAAGTTAAAAATTTGAAGGAGGATTTCAGTGGGCAATCGCAACATCGATGTCTTGTCTTTGTATTTGACTTGATTGAAGTTGTACTTATGCTTGTGGTCTATTATGGACTCGGTGAGGTCGCGATAATCGTTTTCTTCATTGTCCATGATAAACTCGTCGTATCGATGATGACGACGTGAATGATGGTCGTACGACATGACGATATTCGAGCTCTCAATCAACACACTAAGGGGCAACTGCTGGACGCCAATACTCAGATCAACGCAGACACAGATTAGCTGGATGAATCAACCTCTTGGCTGGTATATGGAGTTTGCTCAAGGAAATGATACCCCTTTCCTAATTAGCGTAATATTAGGAAACAGTCAATAAAGAACCTCACCACGCGATAATCAACACTCTGGTGGAACAAACACGCTTATTCGGGATAACAAAGCCGTCTCCAGCGAACCAGATTGTTTGGAAAGAAAGTTTCAACTATTCGATACTAATCACGATCGCCGTCGTCTGTCCCGAAACAATAACAAGGACTAGAGAGATGGATCACCACTAAACCAAATATTACCAATTTCGATCAAGTGTTCTAATTGACCTAAAAGAACCGATCAATGCAATCTCACGTCAACACACCAGGGAATGTCGTGCAAGATTCTGTTTCAAATCGGTTTGGAAAGAAAAGTAGTTTCCCGCTTAAGTTTTTCGTGGTTTAGCTACTACGCCGTTATCACAAATATACAGGCGTGGGGCGGAGAGCCAACCTTGATCGACATGAAATTGGGGCAATGTTTGTATGGAGAGCAACGGGTCAGTTGGTGTTGGTGAGGAGTTCTTGTGGTTCTGGTGGCATGGGTGTATTTTGGTGGCGATACCGTTGAAATCGAATGGATCTTAGTGGGACATTGTGTTTGGCCACTCTCAAGCAAAAATGATGACGAGGGTTGCAATATCTGTAGAGAAGAAGTAGGTGGTGTATTTGAGGAGGCCAGCCGTTTTTCAGAAGTGGATTTGGTGTTTCATTGTTCAGACTGCGGTGGTTGTTTTCAGTATGCGAGGTGCTATGTATATGAGTTTATGAGTCTACGTGGTGTTTATGGCTGCAAATATTGTGTCGAAAAAACGGCTCAATTGACGTAGTGTGTTGCAGCCTGCTTAGTAAATACGGACCTAGTGATGGTATTCTACCACAACTGACACTGGAAAAGGTCATTTTCTCCAGTAGTTGGTCCCCTTTGCTGTATGCGATAGTGGTAGACGACATAAAAATGACCCAGCCAACACTTCGGCCAATAACAACGCTAAAAACATCCAGAAACCTGGAATGAATTCCAGGTTTCCAGGTTTCTTGACAAACTCACTCTATTTACAAAATCTCTTGGATTCTTTTTATGTTGGCGTGTTTTGCCGGGGTTTCACATCTCGTGGTTGAAGGCTGCAAATTTCTACAGGAAAAAACCAAACAGTTAAAATATTCAATTTCACGAATTTAGTCAACTGGGTTTACAGGTGAAAAACACCGCATGAGTGATCTAAATAGCTTTGTCCAGCAGTGCTCGGCTGCAATCAACTCTCAGGATGGCGAAAAGTTGAAAATGTATCTCACATTGTACCCTCGCAATGGCGTTCCCAATGGTTTGGTTCAAGCCAATTTTCCAGAACCAAGTGAATTCGATTTATACCAGCTCGGTGATAAGTTTAGACCGGTGGTACGTAGTCATTTGAAGATGATGAAGGCAATCTACATTTCTAAGCAGATCAAAACTACATTTGACGAGTTCAATGAGATGTGTAACCACTTGATAAGAGCAGCAGAAGTGGAGACTAATTGGATCAATGTGCCGTTGACGGCGTGTTTGACTGAGTTATTGGCTGTTTATAAAGTGAGGCAACAGTCTTACCCTGAAGAATTGGGGGACTACGACCAAATATCGGGACAAGAGCTAATTTCTGGAAATACTAAATTAACGTCGATTGAGAAATTGGCCAATACTTTGAACAAAGCATTCAAAATCTCGCTCAACGACAAGAATGTTGACCTCTCGTTGAGTAAGCGGTGTGATATTTACTTCTTTATGAGTCAGTTGATGAAACTCTATTATAGTATGAAGAAACTAGATCTCGCAAAATCAATCGAAAAGGCTATCAAGGGTACTCGGTTTTCCATGCCCAATATGAAGAAATCGGTTAGGAATCGAAAATATGTTGTGACGTATCTTTACTACTCGGCAAAAATTGCACTTGATGACGGTGATTTTCAACAAGCACAGATAAAACTTGATGAGGCAATCGAGATTATTCAATACTTGAAGAGCTATCAAAAATCGCCCCAGTACGAAAAGTTATTATTTCTAGCAGTTCCTCTAAAAGTGTATTTTGGACAATTACCCAAGGAAAAACTATGGAAATACAAATCATTATCATTGGTTTTCAAGGACCTCATTACCAGTATAAGGACGGGAAATATTTGCATGTATCAGCGAGAGATGAAAAAATTCGAACTTGTGTTGTTGAACAACCACTTGTATTTGTTGATGGAGAAATTGAAACAGTATGTCTACGTGAACTTGATCAAGCAAATAACTAAGATTGTGCAATGTCAAGAAGACTCCAACCATATTATTCCCTTGAGTTCGTACCAGATTGGATTTGAATATTCCCGATTTAACGAATCAATTTCGTGGAACGATCATCATCGGAACTACGAACAAAATGAAATTGAGTGCATAATTGCTAATTTGATTACTATGGGGAAGATCAAAGGTTATTTGAGTCATCGAAACAGGTGTCTTGTTTTATCGAAACAGAATCCATTTCCGTAGATTCAAACCATTTTTGGGCCATACAGATTGGTGATATATTAGATTTGCAGCACCGTGGCATGCAGCTTTGTTGCTATCATTTAGCAAGCTTCTCGATCCGTGACGTGATTTGTGACTATTGACGAATCTGTGCGAGAATAGCAACAGCAACATTAAAATCTCTGGAACCAATGAGAAATCGTGGGAAGTCAGTATGTCTCCGTATGTCTCTGTACGTCTCTGTGGGTTGCAGCATGATGCAGTGTGAATGTGTCTCATTCTGCACGATAGTGGTGCACTGGAACCCCCATGCTTGATCTGAACTGATTATACGGTGAATTTTGTTATTTGTGATACAGTTGCATTAACGTACAAATATGTGCTGGTGATAGTGATTACGGCAAGTATTTGGTGTGCGTTCTCGATTATATAAACTCGCTGGGAGTTTTGAGTATCGTCAGTGTGGTAGAATACTGTGTGACACTTGCACAGTGTTTTGGTAAGAATAACAATAAGGAGCTAATGAATTGAGTGGAAAATAACCTCGTATCGGTTATGCTAAACTTGAGTGCTTTGTTGGCTCTACTACGTAGCCAGACTCAATATAGAGTAATTGACTGAGACATTCCATCGTTCCAAAAATGTGCCCTTGTGTAGTGAGATGAGATTCTTCTAGTCGAGAGACTACATTATGCAGATAATAAACAACATCACGAATTGTAACGCTATAAATTCTCGCTGGACCGGTGCGGTTAGACTCCCTGATATATTTCAATATGCCATTTCTTCTTGAAGCTAACAAAAAATCAGTAAAAGTGTGTCAGCATATGAATCGGTGATTGAAAAGTAAATCAAGACAAAATGAGCTAAAAAGGTCCACGAAAGTCATTCCACAGCTTTGATCCATTCGTTAGTTAATTAGTTAAATACCTGGAAGTCTAGATCTGGAAAGATTAACCAACCTGAAAATCCAAATTTGGAAAGATTTACTATCTGAAAATCCGAATCTGGAATGGCTGATTGAGCCATCCGTTGTATTTTTTATCGTGACGTCATCTGAAACTGCGGAGGTGAAAAGTTTCATTTCGAGCTGGGGGTATGATGACACAATGAGAACTCATGGAAATGGGGGACAATCGAGTATTGCCTAATGTTCAATTCAACATTTGAAATTTTGGTTATACGACAACTTTTTGTATTTGTCCCAATCTCCCCTTTTTGGAACACATAATTGTTCGGTATCGAAGAAGATCAGCTTGTAGCTGAGGATTTGCACGGCTGCCATTATCAGTGGATATCGGTCTGGAACGTTTTGTTCTGGAATTTTAGGTTTGAGATCCCATGTATCTAGTGTGGTGAGGACAAATCCGGAAGTGAAGTGAAGCGAACAAGTACAGCTCGGGTAATTTGAAACTTTGAGAAGAAATTTATCAAAAAGTCCCTTACTTATTCTGCTATGTACTGCGCAATGTTTTGTTTTGTCAAAGGTGTGTAGGTTTCTAGTGGTAGTCTAGTGGTTTCCTGGTGGATGTACTGTGCGAAAAGTGCATCATGTACAACAGCAATGCAGCATCATGGTATTCACCTCGATACAGAGCATTGTAAACCATGGCCAAAGAGTAGGAAATCGGAATTCTCATAAAGCGAACAGGACAGTGTGTAGTTGCAACTTATGGAACGTTGTTGCAACTTCTTAGAGTTATGCACCTTATGCACCAGTATGTAGCAATTGCAAAATAATGTCAATATAGCATATAGCGAGCAGCAGCATGTTGCAACTAAAAATAGCCAACCCAGAAGAGGAACGCAATGGACATTGTGGGGGTTTGACCCAAGATGATATGATAGCTCTGTAAAACAACATGAGTTGGTGAAGCATGTCAAGAAGCGTTTAAGAAAGCAGCTCAAATACCATTGCGGTACATATAGTCATCAAAGGTACGGCATAGTGACCCAAGCATATTCAAACGCAGCTAAAGAACGCAGTGTAGACGGTCACAACAAGAGGTTGAGTCTGTCGTTGCATCCTCATCATTCAACAAGCCACGTTACATCGAGCCCCTGTTCTTCCAAACAACAACCTACTACATTTCACATAAAGCCACTCACGTGACTACCGGATATGTCGTCGTGTCCATTGTGATTCAAGACAAATTTCACAGTGTTGGCTAGCCCAAACTGCTCGATTGTTATCATCAGAATCATCAGCAGGTCCAAAACGCGCACCACCAACACTCACTCCAACCCCTGTCCCGTCAGCACAGCCTATGCGCATGGGATTGTCTACCTATTCCATAACGGTGCGATTCGCGGAGCGAATTATGTGAAGGCACCATGGGTGTACAATACCGACAATTCCGTGGTTCCAGTCGCACCAGAATTCCCGCAATGGCGCACGATACCACGTCAGCAACCGCGGTGTGCATCCCATTAGGTGAATCACCTCCTATTTCTATTCGCCCACCAAACATATTTCTCTTTCCACCACCAAAACCAACTCTCATTTTCAACGCCATATTCGCCCCTGTTTTTCGTGCTTCGTGGAACTCGTGCAATTGAATCTGTCGTTCTTGTCTACCGCCGTTGGATTCATAAACATTCCTGTTTTTGGCTTTCATTTTATGGCCAATTGGCACTATAACTCTAAGTTTGTGGTGTTATTGCGTACCCGGTTTTGCTAGTTTTTACCAGCTTGTTGCCATTTTGCTGTTTTTTTCAATACTCCCTGTTGACTTGCACTGTCGCCATTGCTAAAAACCGCATTGTTGCTGTGGTTCCATGAATAATTTCACCAACCCTAGCCCTCCGTTGATTTCCCTCTCGTCGGCAACGAGGTCCAACCGGTCGAGATCTGGCACGTTGCCGTCGTCTGACTCCATGAAATCACCTCTAGTGTCGACTTACGACTCCTTGGGCTTGCCTTCCATGGAAACCATCCCCGTCGACATTCCATTGTCCGCAAACAGAATGAGATCAGGGTCGCTTTTCTCAACAAACTCCATCTGGAACGATGGGTCGTCGTCACCAAACTCGTTCTTGGGAAACGACGACTCGCTGCATTCGATTTTTGACCAGAACTTGAAACTTCACTTGAATCCCTCGAGAAATAGATCCTATACTACCACCAACCAATTCGATTACAAGCCCATAAAGACCGATATAAATTCTCTTTTGGACAACCTCATGGTGGTAAATGAGCAGAACGACTCGCCAAGTGGGCGTATCCGGTCACAAACGTTTTCTGGGTCTAGCATTCCAGAACAGAGCCAGTATCTCCCTAGCCATCAATATGTGCCATTTCTTCAGGATGATTTCGATTTGTCACAACTATCCATCATGACGAACTTTGAAAACCCTAACTTGGGACCTCAAAAGAACATTTTGATTGACAATATTCCTTTTTTTGTCGACTCGGTCAAGTTATACTCAATTATAAATAATTCTTTGAATAATCAGAGAAATTTTGCTGCAATTAAATCGGTTCGTTTATCAAACGCAACTAACTCAAAATTGGCCTTGGTTGAGTGTGTAAATCTCGACGTTGCCATGGCTCTTAAGGCCAGTTTAAACCATTGCGAGTTGGTTCCGGGGATAACATTGTACGTGGCATTTGCAAAGCTTGCGGACGATAGTCTTAACGAGCCTATCACTCCTCCAAAGCAACAATCGCAGCCTCAGTCGCAATCTCAACAACCTTCATCGCAGCCACAATCCCAAACTCTGTCTCAATCATCTCATAGCCATTCATCCAAAGCGGAGCCCGTTAAGCCGGTTCCAACGGACTTGGTTACAATTCAAGCATCTTTGCTTGATTCAATTGCAAAACTAACAAATACACCAATTGACGTCAAGAAAATCATTTCTATCATCAACAAATCCATTGCCTATTCGAACGACAACTACCAGGACAACTTTGGGCCATTGCCAGATCCAATTCCCTTGAGACAATTTGACTCTCCAAAATTGCGGGAATTGAGAAAAACGTTGGAAAGCACCGAATCATTGCAACAAGGAGATAATGACGAACCAGCCGATGGCGAAGTTGAAACTTTTTCGCAGTTGGAATTGGAGGAATTGTGTTTGGCCATGTTGGACGAGTTACCAGAATTGTGCTACGATTATCTTGGTAATACGATTGTTCAGAAATTATTCGCCCTAGTCGAGTCTCCATTAATCAAGTTGATGATGGTGAAGGAAATCTCCCCGTATTTAACCCAATTATCGATTCACAAAAACGGGACTTGGGCCATTCAAAAAATCATCAACGTTTGCGACGATGACTATCAGCAAAAGTATTTAATTGGTGCGTCGTTGAAACCATATGGAGTTAAACTTTTCAATGATCAATTCGGAAACTATGTAATTCAAGGGTGTATCAAGTTTGGGTCTCCATTCAATGACTTCATTTTCGAAGTGATTTTGGACAACTTTTTGGAGATTAGTTTTGGTAGATTTGGTGCCAGATGTATTAGAACCATTTTGGAAACAGCTAATGATGGAGGAAATAGTGATACCAATTCAAACCACCAAGTGAAACCATCCAGTTTCATTACTGCAGAACAAGTGATGTTAGTTGCGGGATTGATTGTGGAGTTTTCCAATGAGTTGGTTGTAAACTCCAACGGATCACTTTTGGTTACATGGTTTTTGGATACATTTAATTCGTATGAAACGAATGATCGCAGATTTGATTTGGTGACGAGAAAGTTCCTTGGAAATTTGGAGACTTTGTGTACTCACAAGTTGGCAAATTTGACAATCTTGAAGATCTTGAACAACAGATATGATTCTAAATCGAAACAAGTGATTATGGACAGTATTTTTGGAAATTTCCACGAGTACGAAATGATATTCGATGACGATCAGGAAGTTTCGCCCACTCCAACGAGGTTATTGGAAGCAATTCTTTCAGAAAACCCAGACAATAATGGTGCCGGTCCGATATTCATTTATAAAATCTTATCCAACCCATTATTGTTGACATTGAGTGACAACGATGTTAGCAAAAGAAATCGCAAATACCATGAGTATGTTGTGAACCAAATCAAACGAGTATTGTTGGAGGTCAATATCTCCAATTTGCAGCCATACAAGAAATTGATGGACGAGGTTGGATTGCCAACTTCGAGACTTAATAGATCCGGGTCACTTAGTGGTAGAAGAAGCAAGAAATTTTCCAGTAATGGTGGTAGCCATCAAATTAACAATGGAATCAAGTCTCATAATCAACCAGTATATGGAAATGGGAACATGTATAATGGTACCACGACATTCAATGGAAATGCTGGGTTAAATGGGACAAACAATTATAAAGCACCACCACCACCATTTCCTATGACGATGAATTATGGCCAATCGCAACCAATGATGATGAATGCACCACCAGGTGGCCCACAATTGGGGTACCAACAGCAATTTCCTGTTGGGATGAGCTACCAAGCACCACAAGTAAATCAGCAACTACCACCTCCTACTCAGCAAAGAGGTGTACCAGGACAGAGTGGTCAAGTTTTCCCGCAACACATGTACCAATATTATCCAACTCAGCCACAGCAGCAGCAGCAAGATCAAGATGTCATGCAACAATTGGAGCAATTGTCGTTAAGTTCGGCTGCGTTGGGGTACAATTCGAATCCGGGAACTCCATCGGTGTCATCGAGTCAAAGGAACCAATTTATTTAAACGAATCGCAGATTCTACTATAATGACTTAAAGATTCATATACATAACATATAACTAGTTTATATAACGATTAATATCTAATATATAATATATATAGGGAAGAAAGTAGGAGGATATTTAGCATATAAAAGATACGAAAAATACATGAAAGCAATGAAAAGAATATGAAAAGATACGAAAATCACATTAATTACTAAGAAAGTAGATTGAGTTTCTCAATCTTAATTTGAGTTGAATATAAAACCAGGTTATTCGGTAACGGAAATTTCAGAACAATGTGTAAAGTAAAGACAAAACTTGTCTTAGTACAATTGTTAGGATATTAGTGGTCTAGAAGGACTCAGTCTAGGTCCATGTTGGTCATTTTCTATAATCTATTTCGTATATTTGTATAGGTGATAATGTGGACCGGCCTGTATCGAGAGTTCCACAGTTCAGTAGTTTTTTTACCATGGGCATTCAAACACCAAAATAGTTGGTTTCAGTCGGTTTTCTCGGCTTTCTTTACTACTATACACTGTTCCTGCCTCTCTTGCTTGCAATAGATAGCTCTCTGGGGCCCCTCTTCCTTTTTGGCAACAACAAGTAGCCTCGGTCGGTCTTGGTGTGGTTAGCGCTACCACGTCTCCGTACCACGAGGGTCCCCCTGTGGTATGGTGGTAAATTTGCGACCCTCGCGGCGGCATCGACATCACCTTGAAAAATTTTTGCCTTTAACTCAAGATCGCAACTTGTTACCATCAAGTATATGAATACTCTAAACAACCATGTCGTTCATCAATATCTGTCGTGAGAACACCGATCCGTTCTACCGGTACAAAATGCCGGCCATCCAGTCCAAAACCGAAGGTAGAGGTAACGGGATCAAGACATTAGTGATGAACTTGAGCGATGTCGCCAGAGCATTGAACAGGCCGCCAGCGTACGTGTTGAAGTATTTCGGTCACGAATTAGGGGCGTTGACGACAATCAAGGAAGAGGAAGACCGTTACTTGGTCAATGGTGTCCATGACTCCAACGAATTGCAAGACTCATTGGATGGGTTCATTAATAGATTCGTCTTGTGTGGTGCTTGTAAGAATCCAGAAACCGAAATCCAGGTCAAGGGAAAAGACGAGTTAATCAGAGACTGTAAGGCTTGCGGGAAGGTTTCTCCCATAGATATTAGACACAAGTTGGCTACTTACATTTTGAAGAATCCTCCCAAGAACCAAAAGGGAAAGAAGGCTGCCACTGCCACTGCCAACGTTGTTGGTGGGGGGAAATCGATTTCTGATATTGTTTCTGGGAAATCTCAAGCTGCAGTTGAGCACGATGGAGATGACGATGCGTTGACGAAAAAGATCAATGCCGAAGCCGCACAGTTGTCGGAGCTTGAAGTGAAAGATGATGAATGGGCAGTTGACATGTCGCAAGAAGCCATTGCAGCCAGAGCCAGAGAATTGGAAGGGGTGCGTTTATCGGATAACGAGGCCAAATTCAATGATTTCGGAGAATGGCTTTTGAACGAAGCCAAAGATGGCAAGGAAGACTTGCCATCAGACATTGAAATTTACAAGAGAATTGTCGAGATGGAAATTCAAGATAAGGAAGAAACCGTGCAAGTTTTGGCCCAGACGTTGTTTGACGATGATATCAAGCAACAGATCGAGCCTCATGTGGGGTTATTGGCGAAGTTGATTCATGGAGACCAAGACTTTGAAAAGGCGTTTTTGGGTGGTTTAGAACGGTTTTTGGGATTGGAAAAACCCGACTTGATTCCACAAGTGCCTGCTATTTTGATGCAGCTCTACGATAAAGAGTTGGTATCGGAAGAAGTTATTATCAACTGGGGTAGCAAGGTGTCAAAGAAGTATGTTCCTAAGGACGTCTCCAAGAAGGTCCGTAAGGCTGCCAAACCATTCATTACATGGTTGCAAGAGGCTGAAGAAGAAAGCGACGAGGAATAGGCGACAGAGTTGACTATTTGAGTAAATAGGTGTAATATACAAAATGTATTGAATTGAGTAGTGGGCATGTATATATATGGACATTTATCCTAATCTCAATGTAAGATGAAGGCATCACATTGGTTGGTTGGCACACCTTTGATGATGATGTGAGAAGTCAAACATGATGATAACAATGAACTGTTGGTTGGTATAGTAATTTAATTCAGATTATTAGTTGGTCTAGTTCTAGTTGACATTAGTTGTTAGTTCATGTCGATATTGGATTTATTTCACTTTGAATACTCATCGTTCATGCAATTATGCAACTGGAAGGAACCAAGACATGCCATTGGGGCCATTTGGTTCCTCGTGCTCTACTAATAGCACCTTCCGTTGAGAATTTGGACCATATTCTGAAACACTTCTACATTACTTCCACGACGAGTTCTGTTTGGCATTGTACGGCTGTTTTCCTGGCATGGTTGGCATCGGCATTGGTGGCATTCCTGGCGGCATGCTGGGCATCCCAGGAGGCATGTTTGGCATGTTGGGCATATTGGGCATGTTTGGCATTGGGGGCATTCCCGGGGGCATCATCCCCATGGGCATCCCTGGCATCATAGGCATGCCCGGTGGCATCATCATCGGCATCCCGTTCGGTCCAGCCTGCGGAGGTGGTGCGCCAGCGCCTGACTTCATCAACTCGGCAAATAATTTTTGGGGGTTAAACTCTCCTCTAAGCTTGTCTTGTTTGGCAGTGTAAGCCGTCCAGGCAAACTCGTCGAATCCGTAATTAAAATAATCGGAAATGTCGGCCCCCGGAGCTCGCCAAGGTTTATCTTTGAATGTGGAAAGATCTATTTGGGTCAAAGGTTTTCCTTCGTACTCGGCAACGCTGTTGACGTCTATGGTGGTGGTGGACTCAGACAGGTCTTTGGCGACGATGGTGGTGGTAGTTTTGTCGTTGCTGGCAGCGCCGTCGCCATCGTCGTTCTCGGTTACTACTGTTGGTTTGGCGGTGGTGCCGTCGTCGCCAATGATAATGTCAATGTCGTCGTCGGAGTCTTCGTCGACGCTGTCATCGTCTTCGTCACCCGATTCCTTTGCTACCGAGGGACTTTTCGACTTGGTTTCCGCGACTTGTTCGGTCTTTCCTGGAGTCTCGTCATCTGATCCGTAGAGATACGCATCTTCGTCGTCTGAATGGTCTGCCATGGTGGTGATGAGTATCTTGCTTTAAGCGTGAACCTGGAATAATGAATTAAGTTACGTAAGGCAGTAGTAGTCACGTGTTTAATCACGAGATCGTGCTTATGTAATCGATTAGTTTAATTTTCGGTTTTTTCGTTTTTTTGACAGGTGCTAAAACTCTTCCTAACTGCACGGCACGGTTGCAAAATCCTGGTTAGGAGGCACAAAACGTGAAAGTTGAGCTCAACTAGGCTGTTGCACAAAACGATTGCTCTGTTTATCTAGTATCGTTCTTGGGATCGTACATACATCAGACTCATTGTTGTACGAACCAAAACCCCGATATATCGAGCATTGGAACCATGAAAAACATCCTTTAGTTTGTTCACATCCCACCTCCGGAAAATGAACTATTCACCATATTCATTGCAATACAAGAAAACCAAATTCTTGTCTTGGTCACTGTCGCATTGTTAGTTATCTATTATTTTCTTCTTCTACAGCGAAGAACTCATATCCTCTATGTTCGTTTCGTACATTTTTAGTAGTATAATACAGTTTATATGAGTGGTTTTGGTGTTCCCATCTTGTAGTTTTGCGATGCTTGCAACATCAATTTGACCCAAGGTTGGCGACGGAACTTGTTTCTTGTAATGATGGTTTCTATGAGTTTGATCCATTCAACTTTTTCATGTTGGTTGCTAGCCCCAAAACCAATGATTTCCCCATTAGCAAATTTGATCTTGAATGCATGGTCTAAAATGGCAAAGTCACTAAAGTTACGGTACTTTTTTAGTGTATCAGAGTTCTCCTGGTCGATGTATATCACCTCGACAACCTTGGATAAGTTGATTTTAGCTCGAGACTTATGGGAAAATTCGCTATGGGCAATTAACGACGTCCCGGTCAACTTAAAGAATCTCCGTTTCCAAATGTCACAATCACCACCTTCTTGGTGCATGTATCCCTCTTTGTAGAAAGCGGCCTCTTTTTTCAACTGTTCTACGTTTTCAACCGCGTTTCTCATACTAGTGGGTAACACTTCATACCCATCCGATCTTGGAACATATAACATCTTCACCTCAATTTGACCAATTGTATATGGTTTGGCTTTGACCCGTTGCTTGTTTTTGTCCAACACAGTTTCCCATTCATTGAATAAGTTGATGTTGAATGTTCCGATCTTCCCAGTGATACTATCTTTGTATTGTTCCAAATCAATGTAGCATCGAGCAAATGACCCGTCTTGTGCAAACTTGTGCTCCCAGTCATCACGTACATCAAATGGAACAAATCTCGTCGTGGTTATGATATCTTTCTGCCCTAACATTCTGCTAAATCTGTTTCTCGATTTTACAACTTTTCTCTCCCTCACCTCTCTCAAAGTTCCTGTTGGCTTATCATACTTCATCTTTAATGTTAAGATGAATTGTAATGATTCATTTACAGTCAATTCAAATTCTTTTCCAATCATTACATTGTACGATGACATTTTGTAAGGTGGAGTTCTAATCGAATGTACTCCATTGTCCAACGAAAGAGTGAACTCGGCATTGCGATCACGGAAATCTTTGAGGGCAACGTTTTTCATGCCAACAACCCTAAAGAAAAGTCTTCCGCTATCAGGTAACTCTTCTGGTTCGTTGGCACCTGCTGAACGATAATCATGTGTTGGATTCTTAGCCTCGCTACCTTCTGTTTCAGTCGACTCGGTTACCACTGTTGGAACAGAGACAGTACTTGGGACATGTTCTGTTTCTTCTGCAGATTTCGATTTACGTGGAGAATCACGAAGCTTTTGATTTATCAACTCTCCTCCTTGAATATCGTCAACTCTCGTCTTCTTTGGCGATTCAATTTTAATTCCCTCTTCATTCTTGGTGATCTTTATTGGGGATCCAATTTTGATAGGTTTCTTTTTTGGAGATTGGGTTTTGTTGTTTAGTTCACAAACCTTTTGCTCTGGAGTAAGTACCTTGGTTAACTCGGCACCAATATCAACATTGGAGCTTGGAAGAGTAGAGAATTTCTCTTTAGTGGCAAGTTGAACATTTACTTCGTTTGCTTGGAAAGTTGCTGTGGGATGTTTAGTTGAGATTTCGTTTCCAGTACTGGTATAATCAACAAACATTGGGGCATTTTGTAACACGTCAACAGACATCCTGTCTGTGTCACTATTGACATCTGGTTCAACATTTCTTGTCACCGATGGCTCGTCTGCTTGTTGTGACTCTAGGTATGATTTGTAGACAACAGAGCTGTGTGAGACATCAGAACTCCCACCATTTGTTTTATCCTTGTTGAATAGGTCGTAATCATGGAAAAACTGATCAGATGAGACCAAAGCACGAGGAGTCTGCATCAATTGTTGTGCCACATGAGATGTTTGCTCTTCTTCCATTGCATCTTTGTTCAGTCCAATAGTAGAAGATTCGCAGATTGATGCATGTTCTTCGTTGTTAAAGCTAGGTATGTTCACAACAGAGCTCTTTTTGTTGTCAACCAACTTCAATTTTGAATATTCGTCTTGCGATATTGCACGTTTGGCATTCAAAATTCTCTTGACGTCCTCGTGATCCATACTTGGCAAGGTTTTCATTCCGTGCGCTACTATCGTGGGTTTTTTGATAGTGTCTTCGAAGATATCGTTATACATATCTCTGGTGGGCGACAATACTGAGTCAGTTCTTTTGATCTCAAAGGAAGGAACCTTGAATCTTGATTTAACAGCAGGTTTATGCTCCGCAAATTTGAGAGATCTTGGAGTCATCATATCTGCTTTCATTCTGTATGAAGAACTTTCTTTTAAAGTTTTAGGATTCAATGACGAGCGGGATGTGTTATAATCTCTGCTTCTCAAGACGCGTCGAGTCTTTATGCTGTGATTGCTGAGATCTGAGTTAGATGTGTCATTCTGTTTACCAAGAAAAGAGAAATGGCCCTCCAATCCTGAATCCTCCGAAAGCTCAGGTAAAAAGTTAGATATCTGTAGATCTTCAAAATCAGGACTTACGACTCTTCTTGACATCACATTTACCTCGGTGAACTTTTTGTCCTTCATGGAATTAGGTATGGGTATTTTTGCTTGTGTAGCTTCTTTGAATTCGTCTCGATTAAGAACTTTGAAATACTCTTGTGATCTTGATTCGGATGCTCTCTTGATCTGTTTTTGCGAATGCCATATAGAAAGAAAGTTGGGTGGAACTTCTGGATCTTTGTCATACTCAGCTGACAACATCTCTTCGTATGAATTTGCAGTTTCGTTTAAATTTTTCGTAATGTCTTCAAATGAGGAGTAGTTGTCGGCTTCGATGGGTGGTAGGGTTATTTCTTCAGGTGGAGCAATGTTCGATGAGTTGGCAAGAACATTCAAATCTTCTCGATTAGAATCCAGAGACATATTATTCATTGATGCTGATGCATCCTCAATCTCCTGGGAATCATTTGCTGTCGCTCCTTTCTCTGGGGTGGAATCCATGTTTAGTTTAACCTTTTCGCTTGCAAAAGTTAGGTCATTATTTGTGCATTCGTCATTGTCTTCCCTATCACCATCATGGCTGTCCTCCAACTTCCAGTCACTATCCATGTGAAATCTCATCGATTGCCTACTCACGTCATTATGTTCATACTCTTCGTCATCTTCCAATTTTGAATTCGAAAACAACTTTGGTGTAAGACTGATTTCTTGTTTAGAACGGTTTGTAGACACTAATTTCAACGAAGATGATGAACGGCCAACATCGCTCACTGAATGTACATCACCATAAATTGCGTCATTCATGTCCTCCACCTTAAAATTCTCCTCTTCCAGGTCTGTTCCTGTTTCAGACTTTACTTCAGGATCTATTGATTGCGGGCTACCAAACTTCTCTTTGACTGGACTAAAATTGAAGCTACTTTGCTCTTCATGTTTTATGGATGTACTTTCGGCTCCAAGGAAGACGTTTTCGGGTTCTTCTTGTTTTATTTGTGAAGTTTCCTCAGACTTGATTTCAGGTTCTTTTTCCGTCATTGTTGGTAAGTCAAGGTTCGACACACTGTTTAATAAATTCATGATTGACTGCGATTGTGAAAGATACGATCTATCAAACGAGTCATCTTTGTCATTTTCTCCAGGGTGGCGTAGTTCATTAATTCTGTTGGAAGAGTTCGACCTTGACCTTTTGGGGCTCTCGTGAGTTGTGGGAATGATTTCTGTTGCCAATTCATCGGAGAATCCTTTAATTCCATCATTGAATTCTAATGGCTGACTTATTATAGGTGTGTTGTCTGACTGCAAAACACGGTTGCTATCTCTTAATGATTGTAGAGATGACTGTGATGACCCACTCAATTGTCGTTGTATATCTGATTTCAAATGATCGCGTGGCGTTATTTCACGCTGTTTCAACAATGCTGCTGATAAGTTATTAATGTTTGACGACGTGTTTCCCTTTGCAGCAGATTCAAGGTTGGACAAATGAAGATCAAGAGAATTATGGTTCATTGACTTAACAACTCCATCCTGCTGATTTAAAAACAAATCCAATTTCTCGTTCAATGACAAATTACTAAAGTTATCGTGTTTCAACTTTATATCGGTGATCATTGAAGAGTCTGGGTTTTGACTGAAATCATGGTTGGAATTGCTATTCAATATGGTTTCAAATGTGCTGACTGTGTGTGAAGGAGGTAAGGGAGGAGTTGAGTCATCAGAGGACAATTCGTTCCACGAAGTCTCAATTGGTTTTTGGGGGCTGATTTGGTCCGGTTCGCTGGAGTTATCGGACTCTCTGTTATCAGGATAATGATGTACTTCTGGGTCTGACTTCAAAAATGCCACTTTCTTGGGGGACAAACTGGAAGACTTTTTCAATGCTGATTTTGAGGGAGACTTTGACATTTCGTTGGTGTTGTCTTTATTGGTGATATCGTGGGTGTTGTCCTTCCCAATCAAATTGATGGTAGAGGTTATGGGAGTGGGAAAATGGTCAACGTTTACTTTGGTTCCAAAAAACATCTCGTCTACTTCGCTGGTGTAAGTATCTGAGCTTGAATCTTTGTCTTTGTCTTTGTCTTTATCTTTGTCTCTGTATTCGAATTTCAACGGTTTAGTGGGAGAAGAAATAAACGAGTCTTTCTCGAAACTCACGGTGCTAGGATCTCGGTCCATTTCTCTAAGTAATCTATCGACCGATTCTGAGTGTTAGTTATGCAAAACAAGTACTAAAATGTGGTTATTCTGGCAATACAACAACCCGTGTAGGGAGGTGATGAATCAGTAGCTGTCGTATCCAGATAATGTCAAAGCAAAAGTGTTGGCAAAATTACATACCGTTTTCTACCTTAAAAAGATCGTTGGTAGTAGTCATCATCGTCAGACGGGTTTAGCGAAAGTATATGTCTTTAAAATCGAAAACAAGGCAGTATAAATCTTGTGTTTTGATTTTTCGTGTTTTTTATTTACCTAATGCAGAAGATCCCGTGATTGTTTGTTTTTGTATTTAAGTTCCCCGGTTCGAGTTTGGGATATGCAATTGGTTCTTCAATGGTGGAAACAGAGAACCATGCGAATGAAGTACAAGTGATTAGCAAGAAACAAAACCAATATAAACGTAGAAAATATGGTATGTTTTTCCTATGCTGTCTGACTACGAATCGTGCCATTTTTATAGGCTCCGATTAGACTTTCTTGATGTTTGGAGATTTACAAGATAATGTCTACTTACAGTGTAGAAGTACAAAAGAAGATGTCAATGCAGGTATAATGGTGGGTCTATGTGGTATGTATGGATAGGCTAGGTGTAAGAGGACTGGTTTGAGAAAGTTATGGTCGCGAAGCAATGTAATGATTTGGGAATCTTTGAAGCTTTTTGCAGAATTATTTGGAAATTCAAAGATTTCAGCACTTCTTGACAAATAAGTGAAAAAACCTAGTAGTAGAGGTATGTTGTATGTTATGGCGTCTACAAGGTGCGAGTTGTACACGGATTGTGTACTCTTCGTCTACTCTAGGAAGTCATAACATCCTACTGCAGTTTCACAAAGAATGGGCTAATTACTGTACTAATGCTGAATACGTAGGTTTTTCAATGTAGCATGTAGTACTGAGATACGAAAGGTTCAGGAGGTTGCAAGTTTTGCAAGTTTAAGCACGTCAAACGATATGCACTGGCATATTTTAGACAGCATTCTCTGCTTTTGGGTCTTACAGCCGTCCGTCAAACACGTCTGTCAGCCAACAGTTAAACGCGACCTTTCAGTGGTTGTCATGGTATTGTAATTTCAGTGCAGACGCATGCTGGCTTTAAACATGAACGCTACACAACGCGTCTGATTTTCAGGATTGTCCCAAATGAGTTCACCATCACCATAAGTCAATACTTGTCGTCCATTGATTAAAAGTACACACCATAAACAACTACGACTGTGAATAACTAGATGCTAGGGATAACAGCATCTTGAACCGAAGCAAGGGGTACTGCTGCAACGGATCAATTATGGAGATGTCTAAACCAAATAATACCCTGCAGGTGTTCTCGGTCGCAGTAACGGCTGTACGGCATAGTATGAATGACGAATCACGCTACCGCGTTATTTTCAGACTCAGGCGTTTTGGGAGCAGGAACAGAGAAGGGCAAGTAAACAAAACCACATGACAAAAAGAAAGCAACCAAACACCGTTTGCCAGAGATGCCGACAGTACGATTTCCGGCTTCAACGGTAACTGTCTCTTCGAGACATTTGTGTCGGTAGACTCGTTAGAGGGAAGACTTGCCAGACAGTGTTGAACGATCCACTCTAAGTAGTACTGAGCTGGACCTCTGGACCAAATCACAGGGGCTGTGTCGCGCATTCGTAGAAGCAGCTAAAATGGTGTCTGACGAATGATTGTCCTTAACGATTTGCACTATCGTGGCTATAAATGCCAGTAATTCCGGTTACACGCTACTACGTATGTACCGCTGCCAGATGTCAGAAGCCATCACGTTTCACCGTGTATTGTTTATTTCAATGTGGTATGGGAATCTTGTTGGTTGGATACAGGAAATTATTCCGGTAAGGCAGACTTTATTTTGGAAATCTGCCGTGATTATGTAGACAACATCCACTAGCACGCATCGCTGCAATAATATCGCTATTATTATTTTCATGGGATGGTGTTTATGTTGTGGTTATGAAAAATTACAGACATGAAATTATGTGTACGGAAAATTTTGATTTTTTATATATTAAATAAACTTCCATAAGTTACATCTACTTCTTTTGCTTCTTTTCGGTTTTGTTTCTTGTACCATGAAGTTCGTAACATTCGTGTCATTGTTATCCGGGGCGTTAGCGGCATCGTCCTCGGCCTCATGCTCGTTTTCCACCACAATCACCGCCGCTGCTGGTCTTTCTCAGTTGAACGCTTGTCCTACTTTGGATGGTGATATCTCTGTTAGTGGTGATGGTATTGGCGGTGCTGTCGATTTATCAGCTGTCCAAGAAATCAAGGGTGACCTCAAGTTCTTCAACTCGTCCACTGCCACTTCGTTGATCTTGAACCAATTACAAACTATTTCCGGTTCTTTGTCGATCGATATGTTTACTCAATTGTTTACTCTTGATTTCACCTCTTTATCTGAAATCAACGAATTGTCCTTGGTCAGTTTACCATCCTTGTCCACAATCAACTTGAACAAGGGTGTTTCCAAGGCCAACTCCATCGAAATCTCTGACACTGCCATTGGTAGTTTGCAAGGTTTGACCAACTACGACACCGTTGGTATTTTGAATATCAACAACAACAAAAACATTACCCAGATTGGCTTAAACTTGACTGAGGTCACCGAAAACTTGATTTTGTCTTTCAACTCCGATGACTGTGAAGTTTACTTGGACCAATTGGAAGTTGCTTCCAACTTGACCATTCAAGATGTTGCAGCTTTGTCGTTGAAAAACTTGACTTACGTTAATGGTACTTTCCAAATTGCATACAATACTTTTGAGAAATTGAACGTTGATACTTTGAAGCAGGTTGGTGCTGCTTTCCAAGTGTTTGCCAACGATGACTTGACGTCCGTCTCGTTCGCTGACTTGACCACCATCAACGGGGAATTGAGAATGAGCAACAACACCGTCTTGGAAGACATGAAAAACACTTTTGAAAACTTGACCACCATTGCTGGGGCTGTCAACGTTCAAGGTGACATTGCCAACTTCACCTTGCCAGCTTTGAAGAAGGTTGCTGGTGACTTCGATTTCACAACCACCAACGACAACTTTGACTGTTCCGCATTCGAAAAACAACAATCTGAGGGTTTGATCTTAGGACACAACTTCAACTGTTCCGTCCCAGAAAAAGCATCCTCTAGTGCTTCTGGTTCTGGAACTGCTACTTCCACTGGTAAAGGTTCTAGCAAGACTAGTTCTTCATCAGACTCTAGTTCTTCATCCAAGAAGAACGATGGTATGTCCGCCCACTCTGGACCGGTCATTCTCGCTGCCTTCTTTGGTGCCCTTCTTTCTGTTTTCTTATAGACTCCAAGTATATACTAATGATGTGAAATGGTAGGTAATTCACTAAACAACAGAGATGACAGTTTTTGATGAAAGTTTTGATTCGTAGTCCGAGTAGAAGTAGCAGGCTATACAAGTCAGTACTATGGAAAAATTACGATCGTGGCATGTTAGTATCTACAATGGCATGGTTCGCACCGAAAAGTCCAGAAATATAGACTTGATGGCGGTTGGATAACGAAACAATGTGATCTGGTTTCCTACGACACTCATTTCCCAGTCTCTCTATTTGCTTGGAGGTGTATCTCAGAGAATAAGGTACACAGAAAAGTAAGACTATTTAGTGCGTACCTGGGGATCCATCGACGCCAAAAGTCAACAAAAGGGTTAATGGCTGCAGATAGATGGGCCACAAGGTTAATGCAAGACAACATACAAGCGCAGCATTGATCAAGTGTCCCAGAAAATGGTATGAGGGGGTCACAAAAGCAGACTATTTAGTGATTCAAAATAAGCTAAACGATACTTAAATGCAAGAAAGGGGTTCAGTAGATCTAGATTAGCCAATATGTAGAAGTGCTGGAAACAGGGGAGAAATGTGGACAGAACCATATAATTGAGCGAATGCGTAACAGGACGCTCAAATACTACGTTTTTGTCCTAGGCATCATAGTCACAGTGTACCCGAACCATTCCCATTCCCGCAATCATCATACTACAAACGGTAACCAAAACAGCAACCACGATGTGCATAATCATTCATTCAATAGCGTGAAGGCATGTATTATACGAGGCATTGCCCCAAACTTTGTGTCTGCGTTAACAGGAAATTGTCTCGGCCTGCACCAGATTCAATATTTACACCAACACGCCTCACCCCGTCCCGATTCTGGTGACCTGGAGAGAAATCACCACCTATTTAGCACGAGGCTGTGCCAGTCACGGCTAAGTTCCCGCGACAGTTAGTATTTTTCAGCTAGACTTTGTGAGATACTTGTTGCCAGCCTTCGATCTAAAATTAGTGCACGCCTTGTTGACAAAATGTCCGAATCAGGTTAAATTGACTGCATTTGACCGCGGTAGATGACACAGTACTGACAGGTGTAAGGTTTGGAAGAAGAATTTAGTTGTTTGCTCCTCCAAGGGACAGATATTGATTACCAATACAGCAATACAACATCCCTTGACGCTAATAGAGTGAAGAAATCGTTTTCTCCCACAATTTTTGATGCATCTTTGCCAAAGATGTCTCGTCTAAAAAATTGTCTGCCTGCATGGTAGTTTTTCACCTCTCAGTATATATAGTGATTTCTGGAATTTACTATTCCGTTTTCTCTTTCTTTTGATCAACTATGACCACCTGTACGTTTGAATCTACCATTTCTAAGTTTACAGAAGCCAACCAAGAAGAGCTTTTTCGGTTCTGGAACGATTTGACTATTGTTCAGCAGAAGGAGTTTCACCAACAACTACTCAAAATTGAAAATCCAAGTAAGCTCCTTCAGACCGTCATTGATGCTATAGAATTTTCCAAAAACAACGCCAAAGCAAGAAACTTGAACCAGTTGCCACCACAGCAAACTGCATCGGTTGATGACATCGACCCAGAACTCAAATCCAAATGGTCACAGTTGGGTCTTGAGGCTATTGCCAACAGCGAGGTGGCAGTTATTTTGGTTGCCGGAGGACAAGGGACGCGTTTAGGCTCTTCTGATCCAAAGGGGTGTTACGACGTGGGGTTGCCATCGCACAAATCATTATTCCAGATCCAAGCAGATAAGATCTTGAAAATCCAACAACTAGCAAACAAGGCTTTCAACAAGTCTGGAAAGTTGAATTGGTACATCATGACTTCTCAACCAACCAGAGAATCTACAGAGAAATTCTTTGAAGAAAATGGATATTTCGGGTTGTCAACTGATCAAATCACCTTCTTTAACCAAGGAACCTTACCTTGTTTCGACATCAATGGGCAAAAGATCTTGTTAGAACAAAAGAACAAATACTGCGAATCTCCAGACGGGAACGGTGGTTTGTACAAAGCATTATTGACCAACGGTATTATGGACGATTTTGCCAAAAAGGGAATTAAGCATATTCACTTATACTGTGTTGACAATTGTTTGGTGAAGGTTGCTGATCCTGTTTTCTTAGGGTTCTGCATCGATAGAGAATTCGAGTTGGCTACTAAAGTTGTTACTAAGAGAGATGCCAGCGAATCAGTTGGGTTAATTGTAGTTGATGATGACACCAAGAAGCCATGTGTTATTGAGTATTCTGAGATTTCACAAGAATTGGCCAACAAAGTCGAACCAGAGGACCCATCAAAATTGTTTTTCAGAGCAGCAAATATCGTGAATCACTATTACAACGTTGAGTCGTTAGCAAGAAACATCAACGGGTGGATTGACAATCCAACATACTTACCATTGCACATTGCCAAGAAGAAGATTGCTTATTTGAACAAGGAAGGTGAGCTCATTAAGCCCAGCGAACCAAATGGGATCAAATTAGAGCAGTTTATTTTCGATGTGTTCCCTGCCATTGAATTATCCAAGTTTGGATGTTTGGAGGTTGACAGAAGCGATGAGTTTTCTCCATTGAAGAACAGTGATGGGGCTAAAAACGATACTCCAACTACATGCAGACAGCATTACTTGAAGTTAGGTACAAAATGGGTGAAAGAAAACGGAGGGATTGTACCTGAAGGAGAGCTAGTTGAGGTTAGTGGATTGACTAGTTATGGTGGTGAAGGATTGGAATTTGTAAACGGGAAGCAATTCAAGCATGGTGACGTCATATAGGGAAATCTAAATAATTGCAAATACAAGGAATAGATAAAACACCGTAGAATGGTCGTACCGAAGAACTAGTAGATCTTAAACAGATATAGGGTGAATTAACCAAAAAGTACCAGTGAAGGATAAAAAGTCTCCAGGTCATCAATAGTGTATGTGTTATGTGTATGACTTGAGGTGCGGATAGGAACAAGCATTGACGGAAGGCGAATCGGGAGGAGAATGTAAATTTAAATGAAAATATGTAAATCAGGGCAAATGCGGAAGGAGGGGCACGTCAAATCTGCAGGGTCCAAGAATCGCAAGTTTCACCAAATATGTGAATGTATGGCTAATAGTGAAATCCAAATCAAAGGACCATTGCGAAGATGACGACCTTTATTCTAGTGGAGCACGGCGAGCTGCAATAGCCGATATCTCTCGTAAGCGTAATATGTATTGACACAATAGAACTAGTAGATAACGATACTGCAGAGAGTCCAGAAAATTACGACCTGCTCCCCACCCATCATTAAGCTTTGCGTAAGGCAGCGACGGCAAAAAAGATGTTCTCAGAACGGTACTGGCACTGGAATCTGAGAACATTACTATACTAGGCGATGTAACCAGATAGGACATCAAAAAAACCTGGAAAATCTACTATCATTCTCAAAAACCACAAACGGTAGCGCAACGACATGCTAATTATCGGTACGTATTTTGCGATGAAAGAGAAGAGACTATATGTGGTAGTACATATTATGGCCGGGGAATACGTAGGACACACAGCAGCTGCAACCGCGATCGCACCGATAAATATCCCAAGCGAGGGCTATGAGAAGACTTGCGTCAAGCAGAACAACCAATGCGGCAATGTTGATGTGACAGAGCATACTCCCCATACTTGGCATGTTACACCAGCATTCTGTACTCGTAGAAAAGACAATTCATTTTGTTGTACCCTGAGGCCACACCGGGCACTTTATATTTCGTCTGTATGTGAACATAACAGGCAAAATTTTTTCACAGAGGTAATCTCGGCAATCAAACCAACAGCAACTACCAGACCCAAGGCGGGCCCGACGTGCGCTTTGCAGCTGCAGAAAACTGTACAGCAGTTGTACAAGCAGACTCTGTGACAACACATGAAACACCACTATGGCAATTTAGGCCCGCAACGACCAACTCGGACTTGTCCCCATGTTTTATGAGATGGCGATAAAATTAGTAACAATCAAGTGGGGTCGGCCTAGGAGGGGCTCAAGCCCACCGAGAAAATACACACGTAGCGCAACAGCTTTGTTCTTGTCTGAAACGGTGGGGAATGGCGGTGGTGGGGTGGGGCCGGGCTCGCGAAATCGACAAGTCGCGAAGTTGTTTGTGGGACCAACGATGGTGGGGCAGATTCGGAATGCTCGATTGGGAACAGTTTCTGTATGTAGGGCCACGCACGGCCTGCATTAGTAGTCAATATAAATAAATGCGGAATTCTAGAGATTCAAAAAAGTTTGCTGACAGAGATCATGGCCCGTAGAAACAGCAATGCTCCCCACCATCCGGTGGTGGCGACGATCGACATTGGAACGACGTCGGCCAGATCGATTTTGTTTGGTCAGAATGGGCAAGAGTTGGCCAAGCACCAAATTGAGTATTCGACATCAGCATCAGAAGCCCCGGCAGAATCGTCCAATACCGACCAATTCAGAAGAAGATCTTCTTTGATGAGACACAACCAGCCAATTTTCTCGGCTGCTGGTATTGCCATTTCCATGAGTGATAACGTTTTGATTGAAAACAACGCTGCTTCTGTTGGCCCCACGTTACGATTCCCCCAGCCTGGTTGGGTGGAATGTATGCCCGTTCACGTTTTGGCCAACGCCATCCAGTGTCTTACTGCGTGTTTGATTGACTTGCGGAAGTTGAATTTGGACCCCAACTTGAAAATCAAGTACAGAGTCAAGGCACTTGGGATCGCTAACATGAGAGAAACCACCATTGTGTGGTCGAGAAAAACTGGAAAACCGTTATCCAACGGTATCACCTGGACCGATACCAGAACGGCAGAGATTGTACAGCATTTGGAGAAGATGACCGACGAGGACACCAAAAACGAATTGAAACGGAAGACAGGCTTACCTTTGTCTACGTACTTTTCAGCAGCTAAATTGAGATGGTTATTGGACAACGACGACGTTATCAGAGAGAAGTACGAATCAGGAGATGGCGATTTGATGTTTGGTACTGTAGACACCTGGTTGATTTACCATATGACCAAGGAAAGAACATTTGTTTCTGACGTCACCAACGCTTCTAGAACGTACTTTATGGACTTGGAGACCCACGACTACGACGATGATTTGTTGGACTTTTGGGGAATCGACCCAGATAAGATCTGCTTACCGAAAATTGTGTCCAGTTCCGAGTTTTACGGCTCATTTGCGGCCCCAAACTTGTTGAAGTTGGGGTTCCACGATAAAATTACAGATGAAGCATACGAAATCTTGCGAACCATCACCGGAGTGCCCATCTGTGGGTGTCTTGGTGACCAATCTGCGTCCTTAGTTGGTCAATTGGCATTAAAACCTGGGTCTGCCAAGTGTACTTACGGTACTGGTTGTTTCCTTTTGTACAACACTGGGACAAAGAAGTTGATTTCTGAACACGGCACATTGACCACAATAGGATACTGGTTTCCAAATTTGTCTGGAGATGCTGGGAAACCTCATTTTGCCTTGGAAGGGTCCATTGCTGTGGCAGGATCGATTATTCAATGGTTACGTGATAACTTGAAATTGATTGAAAATGCCCAAGATATAGGTCCGTTGGCATCACAAGTTAAAGACAGTGCTGGGGTGGTGTTTATCCCAGCATTTTCTGGATTATATGCTCCATACTGGGACAGAGGTTCTAGAGGGACGATTTTTGGTATGAGTCAATATACTTCAGCATCACATATAGCTAGAGCAGCGTTGGAAGGGGTGTGTTTCCAAGTGAGGGCAATTTTGAGAGCCATGGCCAAGGATGCCGGTGCCTCAGAGGATTTCCTTGAACAAGCATTATCGAGCCAGGATTCCAAAGCACCGTTGTCCACGTTGGCAGTGGATGGGGGGATGTCCAAGGCTGATGAAGTGTTACAAATTCAGGCTGATATTTTGGGCCCATGTGTCAAGGTGAAACGAGCACAAATTGCCGAATGCACTGCTTTAGGAGCAGCCATTGCTGCTGGGATGTCATTCAAGGACGAAAGCGAAAGAATTTGGAAAGATTTTGATGACTTGAATGAAAAGATCAATGGTGATCCTAACAGAAATGTCTTTTCTGCAAAATTGCCTGATGATGACAGAAGAAAAGTGTGGAAGAGATGGGAGAAGGCGGTGGAAAGAGCTAAAGGATGGTTAGATGACGAATGATGAATGAATATATATATACACCTTGTAATGAGCAAAAGGTCTTAGAGATTTAATAGATAATTATTGTCAAAAATCGTAAAGGAATCAGTAGAAATGAACAGGTGTTGGAGAATCAATAGAGAATAATTGCTAAAATCTTGAGGGGATCAGTGGCGGTATTTCGTATTGCAAGTAATAGCTCTATTAGTCTATAATTCATCTTCGCTATTGTAATCGTCGATATCTATGACGTGAGAATCATCAGTGGAACAATCGTCGACTTCTTCAAGTAACGAATGTTCGTTTGGAGCATGGGGAAGACTTTCGATGTCAAAAGAACTATCAGCCAAATCTTCTGGTGGTGAAGGTTTGAACGACTTGTGTGTCTTTGTAGGAGTTTTTGTTGGAGACAAGTTGGAAATGGTGTCCAAAAAGGTTGTTCTTTTGGGAGACAAGTTGAACACTCCATTGAAGAATTGCGATGTCTTGCTATTGAGCTCCGAAGTCTTTTCACTAAAAAACTGAGATGTCTTACTATTCAATTGTGACGTCCGACTGGTGATGAATTGGGACGTTTTGTGGGAGAATTCATCGATTTCGTGATTCAACGTGGGTGGAAGTTGGAATATGCTGGAAGCTTTATTCTTCAACACAGATATATTTGAGTCTTCATTGAACATCATGGAAGCACGGTTTTTTAGCAACGTGAAGTTCTCATCCAACTGCTTTGAGTCCTGGAATATTGTCGATGCTTTATTCTTCAACGATTTGATAGGGGTCTCATCAAAAAAGGGCGACAGCTTCAGTTTGGTTTGTGGTTGTGGTGATGGAGATTGGAATGGTTTCAAAGTCTTTGTCGTCTCGAGATGGGCCTGATGGTACACATCCACCGGTCTCTTGTCGTTCAAAAGGGCCTGACGATGAGCATTTTCTAGCTTGATGGAAATCTCGTTCAATTCAAACTTCAACTGTTTCACTTGGTCCTGATGGTGCACCAACTGAGCGTGCTTGGTTGCATACTGACTAAGTAAATCCTGCTGTATTACCTCGACCTCGGGGTGGCTAGTAGTTATGGGGACTCGCACAGCGAGGCCCCTGGTAGGTGACGATTTCAGGGTGTTGTGGCCGTGGTGATCATGGTTGCTGTGGTCAGGTTTTGGTGCAAGGGAAAACTTCGCCAATCCCGTAGATTGGCTGAACTGACGATTTGGTAACTTCACATTCTTGCTCAATGGTGATCTTTGTGAGTTCACATCTATATTGCATGGTGAAAGTCTGGTTCCGGCTTCACCGAGTGGCACTTTCTTTGACTCGTTCAAGCATGAATATGACTTTGTCGACGAATGGAGTTTAACGGGCGAACATGGCTGTTGTGGGGAGCATGAAAATGCTGATAGTGAATATGATTCTGGGACATTCTCTTTGTTGGACATTTAAACGGAAATCACCCCAGCAGTATCGCAGTATTGGCAGGAATATCGCCCTATCGCGAGTGTTGGCCCACCTACCTATGTCTGTATCCTGGTGCACTCCACATTGATCGACAGCCATCGCTATCCTTCATACTGGTAAATTCCGTTAATGGCAATTTCCAAACATCATTGCTGCTGTGTGGCACCTGATTGGGATATACATAAACATTGTAGTGCCGTTATTGATAAATTATGTTCCTTCATGTGAAAGCAAAATCATCTTCTTTTTCATTCCACCATATTAGTGTGATTGTGGCCAACATTCGTCGCGAGAAATTTGTTGTTACCTATATATATTATCTTGAGTGACTGTTCTTTATATTGTAAGGGATTTTGATTTTCTATTTTTTTTCAATCAACAGTAATTGCAACCATGGCTTTGACTGCTGGAAAGGTTAAGTGTTATCTTTCATCAATCTTCTTGTTTTACGTGTTTTACTTGTACTACTACCAATGTGCCAAGTTAAAGGAATCAACGTTGGAGCACGTCGGTGAATCCGTTCTTCATCCTTTGACTCACCACCATTCTCAGGCTTGTGAATTATTAGCCAAAGGGGAATCCATTGTGCAACCTTACGTCACCATTGCCCACAACTGGTTAGACACCCACGTCCATGCGCACCCACTTTTCATCGAGTACAAGATCGAAGACAAGATTGCCTTCGGAAAGTCCCAATTTCACAAGTATGCTGACCCAGCGTTAGACCACATTTTTGGTCATGTTTCCACCGTGGAAACTTTGGTTTACGACCACGCAACCAACCATTATGCCAACCTCGTGAAACGCATCAAAAATTAGTGATTGAATATTTGCCTTTTGTCTATATGTTTAATATACCCTTTGATTTACTTTCAACCGACCATCCTACTTGCCTAGTTTCCATCGCCCCACGCGAACTGGCAATACGATCCTGGGCTCGTGAACCCTTGTGTAGCAACGGATACGGCGGAAACACGAAACCGTTATTTTTCCCGCCGTTTCCTCATCGAGAGTTAAGCCCTTCTATAAAGATGTTGATACTTTCCATCAACCAATTGTCTACTGTGGGTTAGTCATTACGACAAAAAGTGGTTAGCTGAATTCATCTAACTTATTATTACACTGACAATATTGTAATTTTTTGGGTTGGTTCTAATCGCAAATGAGCCCAGTTTTGACATTTGGGAGCTATTAGAAGCTTAAATGTTGATAATATTCTGTTTCTGCTTGGTTAGCTCACCTGTTTACTTAACAGCAAACAGAAAAACTACATCCAACAAGAAAATCAAACTTGTTCAACCATTTCTCGACACCTAGCGGTACGAGAACTGTGCCAATCGGTACAGAATCACACGGAGTCGCCAAATTCTGAACAGGCTCGTTTTATTTTGACTCGAGCAATTTGTGTTCTTTCCATCATGCGACTTATGTGTATAAAATTCGGTTGCAAATTATTAAAATTCAACATCTTTTTCTTTATCGTGAAAGCTGCCATAAATCCTTTAAGCGGAACATCTGCCAACCACAAACATTCATATAGCATACTAGAAGCATACTAGAAGCATACTAAGTCTTACCCCACGGCTTCTAGATACATGAAATTGTCGTAGAGAACACAACATAATTATCCTGGGATGAACAATGCCAACGAGGCAACTTCACTACTCCATCTGGCAAATGAGTCTAATGACATTTCATCTGTCGGAAACGTAAGTGGCCATGATGATTCTGGTATTGGTGTCACTCAATTTCACACTTTCCACTCCGAGACTAAAAGACTCTTGACATCTACCCATATCTCAATGATATCGATTGGGGGTATCATTGGTACGGGGCTTTTCATAGGTGTTAGAAATACCCTTGTCAATGGGCCTTTGTTTAGTATGCTAAGCTATTTGTATGTCAGTTTATTGTGCTACATTGTGATCCAAACGGTAGGGGAAATGTCTTGCTACCTTCCGATGAATGGATCCATATGCCAGTTCCAGTTTTATCTTCTATCGGACTCGATAGGATTGGCAGTGAACTTGATATACTGGCTAAGTTGGTCAATCACATTAGCATTGGAGTTAACATTGCTAAACTCCATTGTTTGCTGGTGGCACGATTTCGAAAGTCCAGTGATGATAACGTTTGCGTTTTGGCTCTTGTTTGTAGTGTTCAATTTGTTCGCGGTCAATAACTATGGTGACGTGGAATCTGGGATTACCCTTGTCAAAGTTGGGTTCATTATCACTTGGATATTTGTCAGTATTGGGTATATCTTTTCCAGCAATATCGGGTTCAAGAATTGGTCGCCAACAAACTCAACGTCGCCAAGTATCTACAATATGGTTGCGTCGTTGATTTCTAGCTGCTTTACGTTTCAGTCGATCGAGTCGATTGCAATATGCTCTGGCGAAATTAGGCTGCCGCAGAAAAACATCCCTCAGGCCATCAGATACGTTATGGTGAGAATACTTGTGTTTTATATCACCACGTTGTTGCTATTGACAATAATGGTCTCAAGTAAAGACCTCGGTTCCAATGACGACGAATCGGACATTTTTCAATCTCCCTTTCTTATCGGGCTAGTTAATTGTGGTATGTCTTCATCTTCAACTGTGCTTAACATTTTCAATTTGGTGATCTTGATTTCAATCATGTCAGCGGCCAATTCCAACATCTACTTTGGATCGCGTTGCCTCGTGTCAATTGCTGAGGCAGGCCATCTACCACAAGCAATTCTCAAGACCCGCAACGGAGTACCGTACGTAGCCATTTTGCTCACGTCGGTTCTAGGGTTACTATCACTACTACTAAAGTACAGATCAGTGGAGATCTTGTTTAACTTACTCATGAAGATCTGCTCTACAGCCGGTCTTTTAATGTGGTTGTGTTTGCTCACAAGCTACATCCGTTTCAGAGCGTATCTACAGCACAACGGGGTCAAGTACACCAGTCTACCCTATCAATCATCTCGTCCTGGAATCATACTAAGTCTTGCATATTTTGCAGCCATCAACATTTTCGTGATTATCTCCATCAATGGTGGTCCGAACTTGATCCAGTTTTCGTGGGACGAAGTAGTTAGTAGCTACCTCACCGTGGCAGTATTTGTGTGTCTCGTTGTTGGACTCAAATGGCATTGGAATCAACGGCTTTTTGTTCCAATTGACAGGATCGTGATGCCCGTGTACAATGCAGGAAGTAATACCGAATGGAATTTGTGAGCATTTAATGATATGAAACGAAAACTCAACTTTTTCTTCGTTCTTGCCACTGCTCTGATTGCAAACATGGTATCGTTTGTCTCGTTCAAGTGGATAGCATCTCTTGTGGTGCTATACTCCATTTTTACTTTTACTTATGTGTGTCCTGTGCTGGAACCATTATCGGCTGCTAAGTTAGGATCTTTGCCTCCAGTTCCTTACCACACATGTAAGATTGGCCATCCATATTTGCACCCTGTTGTCACGTCATCAGTTATTCCATTTTACAATGACAATATCAAACAATATGTTGAATTTGTGGACGAGAAGATTAATATTGAAGGAAACTTCCGGTTAGTTAGTTCGAAATTAATCTACTTGAATGACAAATACGCCATCTCGGACAATGTGAACAAGCAACTCGTTGCATTAAAGCAATTGTTGACTTCGTTATGGTCGCTGTCTGTTTCAAATGTAAGCCCAGAACTTATTAAGTCGTGGAATCTTTTAAAACAGAAATCTTTTCTCTACTTGAAGTTGTCGTTAGCTCAATCGAAGAGCTGCTGGGTTTCCATTAAGAACATCTTTGAAAATTCGCCATTGAAACCAAAGTGTGATCAATTGAAACGTAAAGTTTGTGGTTGGATCAATAATGCCAAAAAAATCGAGTTTGTGGCGTTATTGATTAGATGGTGGAATGATGCGGTTGAGGCAATTTTGAACACTACCAATAATATCTCCTTGCAAGAGAAGAAGAACTTTTTGAAACTGGAATTCGAAAACTTGACTAAATTCAATGGACTCTACAAGTTTAATGAAACTAGAAATGTCGTGGCTATTGTAAATCGTATTTTGCAAGAAGTTCAATCGAAAACAGATTCCGTCAAGGAAAAATTCAAGGATTTCAAAACTACGTCACCAGAAGATGAATCGACATCTTTAACAACTGAACCGTTGGTCAATACTGACTCCATTACTGACAACATCTTGAAATCTGCTGTCTCTTCAACAAATAGTGTGGCTGATGATTCAATCATTTCGGACGATAATAGCTCCACGCCTATCGACAAAGAAGAGGAAAAGAATTCAGAAGAAGACGGTGAAGAGGAAGATTCGGAAGACTATGACGACGAAGAACCACTTACAATTCACGTGACATCTACGTTAACTGTTACGCAAACCGACTCCACTGAATCTGAAACAAACGGAGTAAGTATTGAACATGTTGATCCCAAAATTCAAAAGTTGAACAATGAGTTGGAATATTGGGAAAACAAGGTTAATAAAACTCTCAAATTAGCTACTAATAATTTAGAAATTGAGATGAAACCAATAATAGATGGAGTTCTCCAAACAATCAAGCCAACCATCTCCAAAAGCTTGCAACATTTGCAAAACCTGAACCATAAGAACTATCAAACCTTGAGTCAGAAAATCAGTTTGATAAACAAGGATTATGAACAAATATATTTAACAAATGAAACTTCGATCGAAACAGTTACACGAGAAGAAATCAGAGCTGACATCAAGTACGGATACCAAGTAGGCGAAGAATCATCTAAAGAAGTCCGTCAAATTTTGTTTGATGCTCACGAAAATGTCTTGAAGGAGTATTTCCGAGTACTCCAAGACACGATTGATATTTTGGAATCATTTGCTGATAATACGATATCTGAGTTTAACAAAAAATTAACAAATTTGTTAGAAGAGTTGAGTTTGGATGACGACGAAGTAGCATGGAAGGCATGGAAAAGATTCCACAAAGTAAAAGAAGAGATTTTTGAGTTTAGGGATTTCATTTTTGACTCTGCTAATGAATATCAATCACAAGATGTTGATTCCACTAAATTACAAACCCTCGGATTGAACACATGGAATGAATATGTCAAAGAAATAGATTTCCATATCAATTCCCTACTCAGCGATAATGATGATTATTTGAAGATTTTCCGAGCTCAAGCCAATGTTGCTTTTCAATTAAGAGAAGAAATTGTGAATAGGCTTGAAATTCAAAAGGAGATGGAGGAACAAGAAAGAAAACAAAAAGAGAAGGAGCAAAAAGAAAGGGAAGAACAAGAATCTCAAGCACACGATCATGACGATGCTGACAGCGATGAGAACAAAGAGGAAGAGGAAGTAATTGATACCATTGTTGTGGAGGAAGTAGTCGTAGAAGAAGAAGAAGTGGAAGAAAAAGTAGGGGAAGAACAGGAAGACAAAGAGGAGGCTAAGTCAGATGTTCCACAAGAAGAGAGCGGCAAAGAATCTGTTGAAGAATTGTAGTGAGCAAACAGAGGAATGATGATAAAGGTGCTACAATTAATGATACCATATATCAAGATATGATATAGTCAAATATAATCTGATAAAGAATGCTGTAGTACATTGGCAGGAACTGAAAGGAAGATTTTAATTATATATAGATATATAGATAATAAATTAGTTTCGACAGTCCCTAAGTAGAGACGAGTTGAGTTGAACTCCGCAGTATCAATGGCTGCGAAGAGCAAACAATAATATCGTGCAGAATAGTGTCTGTGATGTTGGTGGCAGTACGTACCTCTAAATTAAGATGGAGTTCATAGAAGTTCGGCAAAATGGAAAAGTTCGACTTTTATTCGAAGGACTGTAGGTCTTGTGATTGCGTGTTTGGAACCAATCCCGAATTATTATTAACAGTAGCTTGACGAATTGATTGTTACATATTGACCAACAGTATTGACAGGGAATATTATGGCAGCGTTGTGAGGCTACATGTCTCCAACTTGTTCGCTTACGCTCACCTGTGGCAGGGTTTACTGGGAGATCAGCACAATTCAACAAAGCTATTGCATTCCAGCTCAATTGAACGGATAACCAAGCAGTTTGGCCGCTAAAAGCAAATCCTGGCCATGAAACTTAGAGCAGGGGAGCTAATGTGATGAGGCGAGTTTATCAAGGTTTATCCCAAAAGAGATAAGAGGGTCTCTACAAAATTCAACAGGGGGGTTCACTGGCAGATGGGAGATAATGCAACGGATGTAGCCTGATCAGTGATGATGTCTAGATTTCGCAGACAGTTGCCATGACAGGCGTCCTACTGCATCTTCAGACGACGACAAGCGCATTCATCATGCCCTAATTGATCGATAATGCTTCTATTACATTAGATTAGCACCTGCAGTACACAAAATGGGGGTGATAACGAATGGTAGCGCTACGACGATTTTTAAGAAGCATCAACAATTGGCCTGCAACGGACGAAAGCATTCTACGATAAGCCGAGGGAAGTATGGAGGTATAAAGCCGCATATATGATAATAGTTGATGATATTGGCCATTTTATCATTTGATCCAATGATATACCACGGAATATACGAGAATGCTCTGATAGCATTTTCCGATAGAAGGTTTACAGGTTCAAGATAAGAAAAACACACCCCTACAAATAAGACGGAGACAAGAGTTGGGGTCAAATAGGAGAATAATACACGTAGTGGGGTTAGGCCAACACCACTCGCTGTTAAGAGCCAACCCTATCACAAAAAGGGATCTGGGGGAAGTACAGGAAAGCTGGCATCTAATAGTAGTACGACAAAATGTAAAACGGAATTGAATTTCATATGATTTGCTATATCCACACGGGAGGGGTTTTATCTTCCAATCATACTACAATCCATTGCACCGAACGATAAATGCGGCAGGATGATTTCAGTGGCTGTCCATGCTTATTGCCGGTGTAGCATAGTGTGAGAATAGGAGTAGAGAGTTACAATAAGGTGGGGGGTTGCGGGAGTTTTTTTAAGGTTGGGGGAGAGCAGGTATCGATGGTGCGTAATTGGTGAGAAATCCAGTTGTTGTGAAAAATTTTGGTATCACGGGTGTCTTAATGAAGTGTTACATTAATTAGTCCAACTCGGGTAATATTCGGATGACCGCTCCTGATAGCACAGGGGTTACTTTTAATGCACCATCGCCATCCGCTATTGGTCAACGATAATTGGTAAGAAAGGGGCCAATTTTGTTTCTAATTACGAGCCCTGGGACTGCCTTGGTCATATGCCGTCCTAACAACCCGCACCCGTGGTGCCAGGATGAGTGCAAAAAGCAATTTGTCAACGTCTACAATTATATAAGGGGGACAGATACCAATTTGAAAAAATTAATTTTATTCGTTGTATTACCACCAAAAAAAACCTTTCTTTTACATTTCTTTCAGTCATGGTTTCCATTACCGAACAAACTGCTATCTTAGCTAAATATCTTGACTTACCTCAAAACGGTAAAGTTTTAGCCGAATACGTTTGGATTGACGCAGAAGGTAACACCAGATCAAAGTGTAAAACCCTTAGCAAAACACCAACTACCGTGGATGATTTACCAGAATGGAACTTTGATGGTTCTTCCACCGGTCAAGCTCCAGGTCACAACTCTGATGTCTACCTTAGACCAGTTGCTTTCTACCGTGATCCATTCAGAAAAGGTGACAACATTATTGTTTTGACTGAATGTTGGAACAATGATGGTACCCCAAACAAATTCAACCACAGACACGAATGTGCCAAATTGATGAAGGCCCACGAAGATGAAGAAATCTGGTTTGGTCTTGAACAAGAATACACCTTATTTGACCAATATGATCAACCCTATGCTTGGCCTAAGGGTGGTTTCCCAGCTCCTCAAGGTCCTTACTACTGTGGTGTTGGTACTGGTAAAGTTTATGCCAGAGATGTTATTGAAGCCCACTACAGAGCCTGTCTTTATGCTGGTGTCAACATCAGTGGTATCAATGCTGAAGTGATGCCATCTCAATGGGAATTCCAAGTTGGTCCATGTTCTGGTATTAATATGGGTGACGAATTATGGATTTCCAGATACTTGTTACAAAGAGTTGCCGAAGAATTCGGTGTCAAGATTTCATTCCATCCTAAACCATTGAAAGGTGACTGGAACGGTGCTGGTTGTCACACTAACGTTTCCACCAAGGATATGAGAGTACCAGGTGGTATGAAAGTCATTGAAGAAGCTTTAGGCAAATTGGCCAAGAGACACAAAGAACACATTTTATTATATGGTGCTGATAATGACATGAGATTAACTGGTAGACATGAAACTGCTTCTGCCGAAAACTTTTCTTCTGGTGTTGCCAACAGAGGTGCTTCCATCAGAATCCCAAGACAAGTCGCCAAGGAAGGATACGGTTACTTTGAAGACAGAAGACCAGCTTCCAACATTGACCCATACTTGGTTACTGGTATCATGGTTGAAACCATCTGTGGTTCCATTCCAGACGCTGATATGACCAAAGAATTTGCTAGAGAATCAAGTGATTAAGACGTTTAATTTACAGTAATATAATTTTTATCATCACATCATTATTTCTTAGACAATTAATTGGAAAAAGTGGGTTCATTTAGTTCTTGTGTTATTTTATACTAAAATTTTATTTAATTGATAGACAAATACTGTAGGAGCGATGCTCGGCGGTAGACTAGCAATCTACAAAGTGAAATCACATTCGCCGACCGTTTTCTGTCACAAGACTAGACATTCCTAATTTGGACATGAATTCGAGATAGACGCGGTGAGTGGTGATTTGAGATCTTGATCTTCAAAAGCCCATTGTCACCAAACGTCAGTGGAATGCCAATTATTTGGCATTGTCATTGTGCACTTTCAGAAGCAGAGTCGGCCAGATTATGCTGAACAATTGAATGGAACGCGGTCCCATGTACGAAAGTAAATTATGAACCCTTGAAAACTTGATTTGTGACTCCAACGCGGGAGACTCTTCCATTTTGATTTTCAAAAGGTATGCGGAAGAAGCTTGGTTAAGAAAGGTGCTATTTACAGGTGGGACGTACAGCCTCTGTCCCCCATGAAAATGACCTAAAAATAGTTTGAAGCTAGCCTCTCTAGGCAACGACCGAAATGCTATGTTTCGTCACAATGGACAAAAGACACTGCCAGCCTAGAGCTCGGGTTTGGCCCCAGCCTTATCGTCGTCAACCATCATCGTTCCTGATTGCCCAGCAATACGGAAACTTAACCTCCCGTCCCTATCCCGATAAGAAAGAGATCAAACTCTTATATGCCATCCATATTCTCAGATGTAGGGCTTCGCTCCAGTTTTCCCATTTCAGTTGAAGCTTCGTTCTCTGAAAACATAATACCTGTAAAACCTTCTGTATCCAAGGAGTTGCGTCAAGCGATGCTCTCTCGTCCCGATCACCAATGCATTATTACGCATACTCGACCCAAACCGTCCATATTGTTACGTAGCGATTTTTTTTCCGCCTCGGGTTCATATCCTGTATCGACCAGACGATGACACAACATGCGTTAACTTTGGGAAGTCAACAACTAGGAAATGCATCATGCGGTCCAGATATGATTAGAAAAGAATTCTGCATTGCTAATGCTAACAGGGAACGGTAATGTATCTCCTGACTGGATCGTTATCGAATTGATGCATTCGACAATTTCTTACAATCATGGTATTAATATTTCTGACGAGATAGATTTGCACGTGACCACCACTGTAGCCTACAAAGCCAAAGAATGTATTATATATATATTTGCAGAGTTGAAGAGAGTAGTAGCAGTATTTTTCCAGAACAATAATTGTCACAAAAATTATTCTATAGCTTCATATTTGGTCCCCTGTCGACGGAACCCTTCAAAAGCCTGTTTTGAAGAGCTACATCACGTGATTATTGACTCTAATCCGGATAATCATATAAAAATTCTGCCTTGTGTAATACACAAAAAAGCCGATCTAGTATAGTGGTCAGTACACATCGTTGTGGCCGATGAGACCCAGGTTCGATTCCTGGGATCGGCAGTTTTTTTCAATTTCTTTTCTTTGTTTTTGAATTGAAACTGATCAATCTCCCCTATATAGCCCTGTTAACCATAACAACAATCTAACTTTATGCTCGCCTCCTCTCCAGCTCGAAAATGGCCGCCTATCTGGAATTTAAAATTGAGGTCGTGCCAAATATCGAAATCCCACGAGCGGTGATATAGAACTTTTAGCAGTTCCTGGTCCAACACCACAGTACAGCTAGATAAACATGACTGTAGAATACGTATGTGTGTTATCTTGAACATCAATGCGATAATTAAGTTAAAAGGGCTTCCAATGGATTATGGTTCGGAATATTTGGTTGTTTTTCCATGTAGATAGAGTAACCTGTTACAACGGATTGATAATCTCATAACTCAAGTTGTCGGCTTGACATGGATGCATTGACGCTTGTCGCCACAAATATGAATAGAAGCTTGAGAACATCGTGGTTTGGTTTACTAAAACAACATTTCATACTAACTAATAGACTCCTATCGTCATCGATAATGTGTTCTTATCAGATTCGAAAAAGACCATCAGGGAGAGAATAATTCCATGGGAAGGCTTGTCAAGATCAGGTGTTGTGAGTGAAGAAGACGCATCGAACATCAAGGCTCTTGAAAAACAGTCGGTTGACAACATTGACTCCACCATCTTGTCTAATTTGCAACTATACACAAATACCATTTTGAACTTGTTGAACAAGTTGGAAGTTAATAGGAAAGACGACGTTTTGAAAAACATTTTGGCGTTGATCAACGACTTGTTAATTGAGTTGTCCGGTCAGGAGTTTATTGACTCACTCTTGAGTCTTTCCAAGGTGGATAACTCATTACCTTACCAGCCATTTTTGAAGCATTTGGACAACAAAGATTTGATTTTGAAGACTTTGAGCTCATACAATTTGATAGTATTATTGGCAAAAGCCAGCAAGGTTTCTGAACTTTCATCAAAAATTGATAAAGAAGTTCTCATCAGATTATTCGACGTATTGTCCAATGAGTTTATCGCCAATCCTGACGCGAACTATCAAATAATTGGGGTTCAATTATTGCAAGAATTATTGATTGTTAAACAGTTCAAGCTTATTTACGAGAAAAACAACTTGATCTCCAATTTCAAGCCAATTGGCCAATTGATCGTGAATGCTTCGAAATCGCCAAATTCAATCGGATTACAATTGTGCTACAATGTGTTATTAGTCACATGGATATTGTCATATTCTGCAACAATTAACAAAATTTTAATCCACAACAATCCTCAGTTAATCGGCAATTTGTTAGTCATTGCAAAGGACTCAATCAAGTTGAAAATTGTGAGAATATCGGTGGCCATTTTGAAGAATTTCATCAGTATTGTTTCTCTTGACACAGAAAAATTCAAGAATATAAAGATTTTGTTGTTTCACGACGCCATTGCAACGATCAATATCTTAAAAGAGAGAAAATTCGCCAGTAATGGAAGTGATGAAGAGCTATCCACCGATTTACAATATTTATCAGATGAGTTGAATGAAGTAGTCACCAAGAAATTAACGTCTCTTGATGAATATCTCACCGAGTTAGAAAACCCCAATTTGATCAGTTGGTCGTCGCCAACTCACAAATCCAGCGAGTTCTGGTTAGAAAATGCTGGTAAATTCAAGGATTCCAATTACAAGCTTACCAAGAGAATATTTGAGATTTTGTCATCCACCGACATCAAGTCCACCGCCACCAAGGTGATCTTGTTGAACGACATTCAGTACTTGATCAAGAATTTGGGCCAGGAATTGGTCACCTTCATCAAGACTGAAAAGTCTGGCCAGTATAGACTTTTGATCATGGACTTTTTAGACAACAACCAAGGCGATAACGAATTGAAATACGAGGCATTGAAAACTATCCAATTGTTGGTGGGACACAGCTTTTAATCCCACTATCATGGAGTCCGTACTTAATCTTCCACAAGACGAGAGTCGACCAATCTTATACTTCACTTTCCTGATCTGGGCTTGGGTTCTGTATACTGCTACATGTTTGTAAAGCTGTTGCTATAAACCATGAGCCATGAGCCATGAACCGTTGAAATTTCCACGTCACATAACTAGAATGTGATACTTTGTTGCCGTTTTGTTTAATTAACCTTTTTGTAGTAAGAGTTGTCATCAGCTGGCTTGAATAAAACGTAAATCACACTGTTGTAGTCGCGATTTTACAGAACAAACGGAAAAATATTGACTTTACTGATTCTTATTTACCAAACCTAAAAACCCATAACAAACCAATTATATCCCCATAATCACGTATATATTCGCGTTGCACATCATAGCTGACATGGAAACTGTGTAAATCATCTTAGAAAACATTGAAAATGGGGCAAAAACAGGATTACCTCATGAAATCACAACACCAGCGACGGCTTACGTTCACGTCAGTACTACAAGCAAAGGGTGGCAAGCAAGTCAAATGGGAATGGGACGATCACAATCTGAAGGACCAAGTGGATGACCTAGCGTCGTGGGGATTCTATTATTCTCCTACGAAAACCGACCTACGATGTATAACGTGTGTTTTATGTGGTGGCACAGAGTCAGTCAGCAATAGTCTTGACGCCACCAGTGTCATACAGAGCCATTGCAAAACATCACCGAAATGCTTTCTTTCGTTGCGATACATCGCTGGCACCATTCAGTTCAGCTCGTCGTCTGAGATATTCAACTACTTTCAAAATCAAGAAAAGTGTATTCTGAGGCCACTTACTAAAACTGCCATAAAATTTCGACAAAGCTACTTTGGCAAAGACTTTCCTCTCGACAAGAATCCGAGCTCTACCGTGAACAGTAAATCATTGGCGAAAGCCGGGTTCATCTATAATACCTTGAGTGAAGATGCTGCTGTGTGCTTGTACTGCGATTGTTCCCTAGAAGGCTGGGAGCCTACTGACGATCCATTGCACGAACATAAACGCTATGGGAACAACTATTGCTACTATCTCGATGCGCTACTGCGACAAGAACAGTCGAAGGATGGCTCCAATACAGACCTGAAAACAAATCTGAACACATCAACCCTAGAAATTGCACAGGAATCCTCTAATGAGAACAATATCGCTGACTTGGGTCCGCCCGCAAGCTTTTCTACAAAAAACTCTAAGAAGGCAGCCTCTGAACGCCGTGCTAACGATTCTATTGGCGAGGTTCTGACCTCCGACCGCTCCAGATCCAAAACCAACAAGATAGCCAAGACGAGCGAACATGATCCAAATGATGACTACTGGAACAAGCTACCTGACGACAATTTGTTTGACGACTTGGTAAAAGTTGCAAAGAGTCCAAAGCAAAACAGCGAAAGACAACCAAGCGTGGAACTAAACCTAGACAAAGCCTCGAAATCAACCCTCAATTCATTCCAAAAAAAGCCATCATCAAACAACAAAACTTCTAATGGTAAACAAAACGTTTCCCCAAGTTCTTCAGAATTGAGTGAAATTTTGGACTCTATCTATGAATCGCCAGACGAAACAAACAAAGAAAACAGGTCAGCAAACGTCGCAAAAACACATCTCAGTTCACAAACACTTGATATAAATGAAGAATATTCAGATACACCACTCGGATCCTTGTCAAAAACTAACGTAAGCTCACATGAAGGCAATACAGTTGACGACTCAAAAAACCAGAATGGGGCACGAGAAGAATCCCAAACCAAAACCCCTCGTAGCAAGAGTAAAACCAAGAGAAACAGGATGCTAGATCAACTACGATACTCTCCATCATTTTTTGCTAGCAACGATGAGCCAATTCCAAGAAAAAGAACCACGTCAAGAGAGAACAAGCAACCGAATATAAAACAAGAGTTTGAGGAAAATCCTTTTGCTGTCAACGATACCACGAAATCGAATTTAAGTGGGCTTGACTCAAAAGATGGTAGTTCTAATGGAGAAAGGACCCGTCCCAAACGAAACCTAGATGCTACCCCAACAAGCGTCGAAGCACCATCAGATTCAGTGCCCAAGAAGACAACAAGGAAAAGAGGTTCAAAGACTGTCTTAGAAGCAGAGTTGGAAGATGCAAAAGAAGTAACGATAAAGATTGAATCTGAGGATGAAAATCCAGCCAAGAAGATGATGTCTATTGTAAATAATTCTCAGATATTAATGTACCAGTCAGAGCCTGGTAATGAGCTCACTGTTACCGAAACAGGGAGAAGCCGAAATCTTAGAAAACGGATTACAACTAATGGGAAATCTGACACACAATCCAAGAATGACTTGATTGTCAACGAGCTGCGCAAGGATGCACAAGTGGATGAAGTTGTGGTTGTACAGCCGCCTCATGAAATTCTAGCAGAGAACGAACAACGCAAGAACAGAAAAAGAACCAAGAGATCTGTGGAAGATAAGACCGTAATAGATGAGGTGTCGAACGCAAACATAACTCCAACTGAACAAGATTCCAGTAAGGCACCAAGTTCAAAAGATCAAAAAACGAGTAGCTCAAAAAAGCGAAAGGTAGATTTGAGCAGTATGGCAGAGCAGCACAAGGATTCTAAATCACAAACGAAACGAAACAAGAAAATCAAACTAAACAAAAGTGTCAAGTCAGTAACTCCTACACCGCCTTCGCTCTACGATATTTCCCATCATGATGTCAATGACTATGGTGAAAACAATGTACATGTTCTAGAGGAAACGATCAATGTCATGGCTGAACTGGATAACTATAAACCATCAGATTCAGAACATTCTGATGAGAACAAAAATCCTCATGTTTCGCCTATAAGGATCAAAAATCCTACGAGACAAAATCCCACCAGGTGGCTGAAAAACCGTCTGCAGTCAAAAGCACCCAAAAAGCCAAGTATCTTCGACATGTCGTTTGAAGATGGTGGGTTAAACAACTCCCAAAACGATCACACTTCTGGTCAAGTCGAGCCCGATAAGAAGGAGAACACCTCTAGTCGAGAAGTCGCTCCTGTTGCTCGCAAGAAACGAGCAAGAGCTATTCGACAATCCACCGCAAAACTTCAAAAGGACGTTTTGAGCAACATCTATTCTCTGGATTCAGATAAAGAAATGCAACCATCAGCACCTGAAGCAATAGCCGAGCTGAAAGATTCTGAAGTTTTGCCACACGGTAGTAAAGCTAACAATACCAATGAGGAGATTGTTGACAACGATATTGATGAATCAAGTAGCGACAAAACTTTTGATAATAGTGATGATTCTGATTTCGAGTTATCAGAAAATGCGTTTGCTGACTATATTGAAGACATTAAGCATATAAACGAAGAGCTACTGCAATCAATGAATCTCAGCGATAAAGCTAGCGAGTCTGAATCTGAGCCCTACCTCACTCTGTCAGGGCAAAAGGAAAATGTTAACACAAACAAGCCAGAGACTATAAATGCAAAAGGTATTTCGGAAAATTTGCGAAAGCGTACAGATCAGGAATCAGCAAGCAAAGACGAGTCTACCAATTTCGAGAGCAGTGGCTTAAGACGGAAATCCAGTTCAAGTTTAAGTGATGCAAGTGTGGTTGTAAGAAGTAGCGAGAGCAAAACGAGAAACAGAAGTGAGACGAAGAGCAACATACAAAATCAACAACCGCCTTCCGATATTCATTATGATGAGGATCATTCGATATCTGAACAATCTGAAGATACTCATGACACTGAAAGCGTACCTGGAAAAGAGACAATCGGAAATGAGAAATCAGAATCACCAGAGCCAATCAATGAAGCTATCAAACCCATTAAAGAATCATTGAGTGAGAGTGAGAGGAACGATGCAGCCAAGCCTAATTTAGCTTATGAAGATGATGTGGTCGCCGAAGAGGAGAACCACTTTGAGAGAAGGGACACTATTAGCATGAACCGAGAAGGGCAAAAAAGCGATTCTGATAAAATTGAGTCCAGCAACGAAACTAACGGCGTAGAGTTTAGCATTCAAAGTGACAAATCTCTGCCAGGAAGACGAAAACAAGAAGAACGACACGAACACGAAAGAATTGACAATCGCCAGCCTCCACTTCGCCATAATTCATTGTCGATGACAAATCACAGCTATTTCACTAGCACTGGTACAATTGAAGAGAAGGCCGCAGATTCTGACAATACGGACGATAAGGTAACAATAGCAAGGCGTGGGAAACTGTTGAATGGGGAACTGTTGGCAGCACGAACGACCAGCAACGCTGAATCCGAAATGGGGCATGATGTAGATGACAGCACCAAACTTCCACCACGATCATCAGGTAATGCCCACACGACGTTCTCTCCAATACGGCCGGAAAATTTCCAAGAAGAGCACTTTCAAGGACTAGGTTCAAGCACACCACAAAAGCCATCATCGAAACCCGTCACTGAGGAGTATGTATCCGGAAATACCGAGTCTCTACTTGATATTTTCAAACAGAAGTTACTTCAGATGGAAAACACGGCGACCTACTTGAACACAATTTCCACCTCCAAGTACGATCTTCACACGGATTATGACAACGAAATCACAAACTTCATTGCTGCCATGCCAGAAGAAGAAGAAAACATGACGGTGAGACAGTGGATCATCCACAATGTCGCCAACTGTAAAAGGATGGCCCAAGACGTCTACGAAGAGATGAACCGGGTATACGAGAAGGAGTACTTGAAAGGACTTGAGGTGCTCGAGAACTTGCCTACGATTGACTAGATATAGAGGGCTAGATGGCACAAGACAACTATCCGTGAACTGCACAAGTTCCTTTCCCAGCCAAGCTCTTCCTCTGTATATGAAGTAGACTTGAAGAGACACCGGTGGAGAACAACCTATTAATTTTTTTTCTTGTTAATCAAAAATCAATTGCAAAAACCCAGTTGCATCCATTCGACCACTCCTGGCCTGTTGCCTATGCTGGACTCGTCTGGCCCAATTGTTCAGTCGATCAATCAGACGGTGAATTCGAATTCTATTATCGTAGGATATCGACGTGCACATAACCAAAAGTAATCTACAACCAAAATGTAGGAAATCACATTTCACGCTAACGAAAATCGTGTAGATCCAGTTGGACCGTAGAAACGTGGATTTTGGACCTGAACAGATCGATTGGGGGAATTGAACCGAGTTGTTACGCTGACAATTCCATTCGTGCTTAGTTGATTCGAACCTTCGTGATCATAAAATAGTGGTATTTACCAGTGGGCGCTAAGACACAACCAACCGTAGGAGATTCGATGTCATTTTGGCCATTCCACAACACCCCGGGGAACAGTCTGCTTCAGAAGTTTCTTGAGTCGGTTCCCGATGTGACGTTAGCCCAAGTCGACGACTTACTTACCGATGCCGAGCTACTGGAGGAGATCTTGAATGAGTTGAACACCATTAAGGAGAGCTACAACAACAAGTTGGCAGGGTTCCAGTTCTTGCCACCACAACACTCAGACACACTGTTGAATCCCTCGACCAGCATTGACTCGATTTCGTTGACTTCGTCCAATACTGATAACATCAACTATTCGAACAAAGACTCACAAGGAGCAAAGTTGCTTGAGTTAATCATCCAGCCCCACATACTAGCGGGCCTAATCGAGTATTTGGTATGTAGTGTGGACTTTTTCTACGAAAAAAGGTTGAAAGACGAACAAGAGTTGGCGATATTGATTGCCAATTCCCCAGATAAAGCTACCGATCTCGAGGACGAACTGAGGATCGAAACGATCCATCAACTTGAAACGGCTGAAGAAGAGAAAGAGCAAAACGAAGACGTCGAATCGGAAGATGATATTTTGATCAGGAAAATTGAAACGGCTTCCAGCATTTTGCAAATCGATCTTTGGGTTATTCTGAACCGGATTATAGAGACCCCATTTATCATGTCCAAATTGTGGAGCGTGCTATCTTTGCCAAAGCTCCAAGAAACCTCGCCCACCGTAGTCCATATTGTAGGGATTTTGGCACAGTTGATGGCGACAAATAGTGTAGAGCTTCTTAATTTCATGAGACGTCAGCCCAACTTGGTGGACACTTTATTGTCGAAAATCGAGATTCCCGCAATTATGGACTTTTTCTTGCAAGTGATACAAACAGACAAGCCCGATTCTCCCACGGGAATACTAGAGACTTTGAGTCAACAGGGTTTGATTGTGAAAATTATAGACATCTTGAAGCCTGATCCATCGCAGTTTGTGGCGGGAAAAGAGTTCCCCAATCCAGAGTTATTTTTCAAGCAAACAACAGCCACCGACTTTATCAAAGCCCTAGTCACCATCTCTGCAAACACAGCCCTTGCAGTGTCGTTGGAAACCAACATTGGTCCCAATCAGTTGACGAGAGAATTGGTATCGCCCAAAATCATCAATACCATGATCCACGATATCATGTTATTTCAAGTCCCGGAATCGGTGGGATTGTCTGACCGGTCAAACAAACATGGGATTAACAACTGTGTGGGGATAATCATCGAATTGATCAGAAAAAACAACCTGGACTACGACTTGAATTGTGGGTCGTATAGTTCATTGTTGCAAAACGGAGATACTGGTGCTAGTGATATCACGACTTCGGTGATGTTTCAATGGTTAAAAGATTTTGACGAAAATCCTCCAGGTGCTAGAGACCCAATATATTTGGGCGACATGTTGGAGATCTTTTCCGATAATTTGGACAAGTTCAATGTTCTCATGGATGGCCCAACAAATGATAAATCCGAGGAGAAATCGTTGGGGTTCAGCAAGTTTAAGATATCCGAGTTGATTGCCGAATTGTTACATTGCTCAAATATGATTTTGTTGAACTCAAAGAAGATTCGGAAATTGGTTCACATTAGAGACAAGGTTCGCGTGCAACAACCAACAAGGTTGCAACGGGCAATCAACGAAAACATATCATTCACGGAATCTGATAGTTCTCTCCACGAGGTCACAAACGGATTGGACGACGTCTCATTAGTTGATATAGCCATTGATGGATCAACCAATGGTGCATCACACACTTTTGACAAATTGATAGAAGCAATAGACAACGAGCACGATTCGGATGAGGAAGAACCGTCGATATCACCGGAAAACCCTTTTGTTTGTGAAGAACGAGATCAAACCATTCGAATGTCTCCCTGTGTAGGTGACTACTTCAAGACCAAACTTGTTGATCTGGGTATTTTACTCAACATTGTCCGCAAATTCACAAAATTCCCCTGGCATAATTTTTTCCACAATGTTGTGTTTGATTTAATTCAGCAAATCTTCAATGGGAAGTTGAATTCGTATAATTCATTCTTGATTGTCGATCTTTTCAAACCAACAAAAACCGATCTTACTGATCTCATTGTTAAACTGTACAAAACCGCGTCCGATCCTCGACCGGGGTACATGGGTCATTTAATCCTCATCAGTGAAGAAGTTGTCAAGTTCACGTCGCTTTACAAACCAGACATCATCTCCCCAGTTATTGTTGATGCAATCCAATCCGATAATTGGGAATGGTTTGTCAGAGACGTGTTATTGAAAACAAGACAAGTTTACAACGTAGTTTTGGGAGCAGACCAAGAAGGTGCTGATCAAGAACCAGAAGGTGATTACACCTATGATTCCTCCACCGTAGGGTATCTTGACCTAGAAAATTATGATGGAAACAACGACAAACATGTCATAATTTTGGGAGATACATCCAATCACACTGCGTTTGTAAATGACAGCAATCAGGATGACGAAACCATGGAGGAGAATGTCTGTGATGTGCAAGTGCAAAACATGACTCCACGAGGCAACATAATGACAGCAAATGACGACTCCCTCGAAGATAGTGACCAAGACCCATACGAAGCAAATGCAAACCCCGACTCGATTGACACTCTTTCTGGGTCCAGTTCGTCCGATGAAGATATTAATGACGACGAGCTTAATGACGATGATTTAGACGAGGATACGACGCACGAGCTTAGGAGAGTACCTAAGCACCACCAAGAATGAATATTCATTATTGTTTAATTAAGTATATAGCTATAATGAAGACTACGCCTAACGGTTTTTGTTTGGTCTGGAATAAACTACTTTTCCATTGGGCAACTCAATTTTTTTACCCTTGGGAACCTTCTTCTTCTGGGGCTGCTTCTTTTGCTCCTGTTGTGGTTTGTCTGGGTTTTCGTAACTCACTTCAGTATTTATGGTATAGTTGGTCCATTTCCCTACCGTCTTATTCCATACAAAGCTGGGGAGCTTGAACAACAACGTTTCCTTGAACCCTGGCTTGACATTGATATCATTTTCATCCATCAACACCAATCCATCTTCCGCTTCCAACCACACCGAGCCATCGGCCTTGACCACAAAAACCTTCCCGTTCTCGGTACTCACTTTCTTATCAGAACCATCACTAGGAGGAACCACCGAGTCGTTCCACGCATACGCCTTGATCTGCTGTTTCATCGACTCTATTCTTTTCACATCTTGCGATCTGTTGATTCTCAACGCAATATAATGAAGTCCACTAATTAGCAAGAATACGAACAAAAAGGTGATCAACAACCCTGGTCTGTATTTCGAGTAGTAGAACCCCGTTCCCTTCCAAGTTGGGAATCCTTTATCAAGGAAAAAGTCGTACCGTTGCTTCAAATCATGATCTTTAAGGATATCTCCCACCACGGATAACAATTGGAACCGTTCTTCTGCCTTCTTCTTCACACTGCGGGACGATTTGGCGAACTTGTCTGGGTGCAACGACCGGGACTTCTTACGATACGCCTTGCTTATCTCTGTGTAAGAGCTCTTAGGACCTCTGGTCAAGTTCAACCACGAGTAAAATGTGATTTCTTCTCCCACAGCTTGCTTCAACTTGTCGTTTATGTTGAAGATCTCGTAGTCTTCTTTGGTCCAGGCAAAGATTACCGGGAAAAAACACGCTAGAGCCAACAATACGGTGTTGAACTTCATCTTTGGCCAATAAACACCCTCACTTGTGCCAAGTAATCAAGTCAATTGACCTCCTTTCAATGTTCCAAACTAGGGTAAGTCTAAATCAGTAGAAAAGTGAAAATTTCAAAATGGTAGCTCTGCCCCATTTTTCACTACTTACCTAAACCAAGTATCACCACCAAGCTTCTCCCACATCGTCCCTCCGCACCATCGTATCCAACGAACTTAAACATCCCGAGAGAATGGCCCCGCTATACCCTTTGACTCCACGCCTGCGATTCGTGCTTTACTACCAAACTGCCTCTGCTACCCTTTGGTTCTGCTGTCTCATCAGATTCCTAATCTTGCTCCCATTAGTAGGCAGACGGTTTTTGCCAGGAGGAATAGCTGATTTCTTCCACGTAGTGTCTATCTTGCCTGCTGGAGATGTGGTAATTGAACGCCTTTTGGCCCCAACAACAAATTCCGTCACCGATATCTCGTTTGACTTGTTTGTGGGAATTAAGATGGTATGGCTATGCTACGGTGTGATTTTCCAGTATCCCAAAATCGCCAAACACACGTTGTACTCGGTGTTGATAGCGTCGTGGTGCACTCTGTGGACCATTCACTTTGTGTACAAGGGATTCACCACTAAAACCAGACGGTGTCCTTCGTGGCTTCTCCAGCTACAGTACGGTAACTTTTACTTGACGTATCCTGCCAGTTGGGTCGCCGAGTTGGTATTAATATTTCTTGCGTTGAAGTTCGTTAGCAATGACGTCTATGAACTCTTTTTGCAGGCAGTGATTGTTTCGTATGTCCCTGTAGGATATTTGTCATTAAAGTACTTGAGGAAGAGAAGGACGAGAAAATGCACCGACGTTCTTCGCAAGAGAAAGGCGTCAACTCCCGACGCTCAGGTGACGTCGGAGTCGTCGTCCTCAGGCCAGGATCGTCCACCAGCCACCGTCAACCAAATCTGAACCGTCTAGCAATAAGTACCACAAAATAAAGAAATCGTCATTTCCAACCAAACTTGAGTATTTGCGTCACACTTTGGAGTTCAATTTGACTACGGCAATAGTCACTCGTGCCGTAGTCCACAACAGTGTGCCCACGACCGCCAAACACCCCACAAATATCACAAAATGAGTGTACTCAGTGGGAGTTCCCTTGTCAATCACCGCAGAAGCAATTGGCACACCAAACAAGTTGGCCAAACTGAGCACCCCGTTCAACATTCCGTACTTCTCCCCCATCTCCTTCACTGGAGTTACTTGGCCCAAGCATATCGGTAAGAGCGTAAGAATCGACCCGGAAAAGAACCCTCCAATGGCCGCAAATGAATACATAGCACCAATATGTGTGCCAAAAGGAAGCAAAATCACCAAAGTCGACAATGTGTACAACACCAACATCATGACATTCATGTTGAATCGCCCGATTTTATCAGAAAAGTACCCCGGAATCCATCTTCCAGCTATGCCCACTCCGTTCCACACGGTAATCAAAAGATAAGCCGTTGACTCAGAAGCACCGTTGGCAATTGCGTACGACGCAAAGTACGTAACAAGTAGCACCAACGATAATTCGGCAAAGAATGCCCCTCCAACTATAGTCAAATACGTCTTGTCGGTGAATTTGTGTAGACTTTGTAGCGATATCTTGGTGGAAATCGTCTTCCATTTGGAACGAGAAACCTCGCCATCCACCAGCAACCTCGCATCACGAGTGAGTCTCGATCTCACCAATAAGGTTGACATTATCATACACCCAAAACACACAAATCCCAAGATCCTCATGGCCCATGGGTACCCATAAACTACGTAGGTGTGTCGTAACATGAGCGGAAACACCAACCCACCAATAGAACCACCACTGGTGGCGATGCCAGTGTAATTTCCTCTATTTTTCAAGAACCAATGGCTCAACACACCTATACACGGGGTCATTCCTATACCATTGCCCACACCAAGAGAGATGAAGCTAAGGATGAAATGCCACACCTTGACGCTGGAAGCAGCTCCCATTAAACCAGCAACCCACAATAGCGAAGATACTACCATCAAATGCTTGGGACCGTGCTTATCAAATATCGGGCCAATGATTAACCCCACCACATAAGCTAAAGCTAGATAGATAGAGAAAATCCACGAAATCGACGACGCTGACAAATTAACCAACTGGTGGGTAGATACGTATGCCTGGATTGCCCCGATCGAGTTGATTATTCCCAAGTTCACAATGCAGCCTAGAAATGACCCCAATGCAACCAAATTAGCAGCCAATACGCCTTCGGGGTAGTCGTTATCGTCGTCGTTGGAGACGGGAAGTTCCACTTCTGTTTCAACAATGGACAAACGACGGAGCACGGCTTGCTTGCTGTGTCGGATTTCTGTCAATTCAATCTCGTGAGAAAACAGCATCGTCTGGAGTTGGGTTTCCTTTCAGATAGCGTAACCTAAAACGAAAAATGGAGTTTGATAACCGAAAATGCGGCGCTACCATGTACACCATTATCAGAGTTAAAAATTTACGCAACGAGCGCCACGGTATTGACGGAGATGACGTGGCGAGTGGTTTATGATGCGTGTCTACAGAGGTTAGAAAATGGTACTTTCTCTAATGTTTTGGGATGCCACAAGGACGTTTCAACGGGGACAATAAATGTCGCGCGTAAGTTTGGGTCTGCTTTTGGGGGCTATAAGCGGTGGTCCCCCTAGTTAAGACGGACTGAAGTTTACACAGGCACCACCACGCACTTAGCGAAAAACTCACTCTACTCAAGCTTTGAAAACTTTTCAACTTCCCAGTCACAGCAGCAAAATGAGTATGATAACGAAGTATTTCGCAAGTGTCAAGGTCAGGTTTGACCCATTTGCACCTTCTGCCCGGCCTGCGCGGTTGTTTCTCTCGAGACTTCCCGCCAGTGTCAAGATCGATTTCAAGGTGTTACCTACACAGACCACAGAAAAGCCATTTGTCGAAGTGACCTTCAGAGACAAACAGGTATTACAAGGTGATTTGGAGCAGATGAACATTTCAGATTTGGCTGCTCATTTCAATAGTCACTCGAGAAAATTACAGATTCAAGATGCCATCAAGGAATAGGCCTTGTGTTTTCAATATCAACACCAACAAAGAATAGATTTCTTCGATGGTTTCTTACCCTTGTACATAAATAGTCATTACGACTCGGTTGCATAGATCTAATAAATATCATTTATTCGTTAAAAAATGTCTGAAACCATTGTGGAACAGTTTCGTCTATCGTGCGGCGAGATGACTTTTCATCCATGGGTTCAAATTGTAGGGTGCTATCAAACAAATCTGGTTGTCTATGAAAAGACAATTTGAATGCTTGAGGGGTGGAATTTCCTCTATGAAACTGACGAATCCAAACAATGACCTTCTCGAACCATTTGTTCAATTTGGCACCATTTAACGAACAATCGCCGTCGATGGATACAAGGGCATTATTAGTAGCATTACTCAACTCGGTATGGGAATAATATTTTACCGAACAAAGTCGAAACCCACTGGACCGGAACCCAATCACCGAGTGCTTGCATCCCACTAGTTTATTTTGACACCACGTAGAAAGCAACTTGTGCTGTAGATTTAACGACGACAGCAGCTTCAAATGTGTTTTCAATTCCACGTAGCCCGATACATTCAAGTCGTCTGCGATGACCCCGTCAATCTCTGCAGTATAATGGAGGGTTACTCCACTAATTTCCTGCTGAACAAATGTGTAGTATCGACTACTAAAGTCTCCATTGGTGATGATCTCTTCGAACCTGAACCCCGAGTATTGAAGTTGTTGTAGTCGTTCGTTGGTGAACTTGTCCTTCTCTTCTTCTTCCCAGTCATAGTCAAGCACGATGAGATTTTTCCAGTAGATCACATTGAATCTTACTGGTTTTTGCTTTAATGGGATCAACATCAATAGAAGAAGCACTCTTCTTAACGAAACAATATGAATAGACCTTACGTCCACCATGGCCTCATCAAAGCCATGTTTCAAAGCGGCAAAAACATCGTCGAGTTGGTAAACTACCTTTGGTGATGGTGGCTCGAATTGGCGGAATCCCAGTAGGAGATCCGTGCCTATTTGACTAGATTGAGGTTTGGGTTTTTTCTCATTCTTTCTGGCTCTGGACTTTGATTTGGGTTTTGGACATTGGGAGCCTGTTGCACCTTGTGGGGAAAAATTCAACACTTTTAATCCCAGAACTTCACCAAACTTCAATTCTGTATCTGTTTTAGTGTAACTGAAAAGCTCTACCGGTTGGCTAGATTTGTTCAACGTCATCTTGGAACGGAACAAAGTCTCTAGGTCATCGTCGTGGTCGTCACGTCGCTTCTCGTCACAACTGCTAGACAGTTGTTTGAGAATGCTCAACGAAAGACTGCTCATTGAGCCAAAGGGACTATCCGTAAGACGCTGGCGCCAATGTTGTAGAAAAAAAGAGTTTTGGTTGTAAAATCATTGCGGACTTTTTCGCAACCATTTCCATAAGCACACCACCAGTCTGTAATTGGCAGAAAAGCACCTCAAATGGCGCGATTCATGGAAAAGCACCATCTCGTAACTGTTTTTGTTGATGTTCCAACTGTGCAACGTTCGTGAAGAATTACTTTTTTATTTTGCTACTCTCGATCTACAAGAATATATTGAGTAGGATCAAGAAGTAAATATATAGCATGGAGATCAAGAGATCGATGTAAAGAGTGGAGGCTAGAGGGACACAAACTCTATTTGTTGTCGTTTTCAAGGTGGTGGCTTTCGTTTACCTCGATAGTCTCCACTTTATGTCAAAGTCACAATGTTCTCTAACACTCCAGCTGAACACCATGGCTCAAAAATCGGTATACTTTGCTCTTTTCTTTCAAATTCATCAATATTTTGGGTTCAAACAACATCGGTATCCTGTTTCCTGACCCACCGGACACTTATTCTCCGACGTTGGGGTCAAAATCTGGGGTACCTCTTGATGACAATTACAAGATCGCACGGTAGACGTATTAGTTTTTCACAAAAATAAACCTGATATAGATGCTGAAGATTACAATAATACATTGTAGTTTGTACACTTCATCTGATAAATCAGACTTATGAAATCGATTTGATCCTAGTGAATTGTGACCTTCTCTGCTCTCACTAGTGAACTACTCTAAAATTTATTAATCTCAAAAGTCCATCCCATTCGCAATTTACGCTCTTCTACACGATTTTGGACTACCTTACCCTCCCGTGGTATTGCAATGCGATAATTGTGCTTGGTATTGCTCGTGTGTACGTGTAGTTGCTTGCCATCATTTGTGGGTTCGGGGATATTCGTAGGCGTGTTCCGGTGTATCCCGGGAACAACCTTTTTCGTTGTTGACACCTTGTGTGGGTCAATTGCATATGGCGCAACGTACACAAATGAGAATATTACACTAGAATGTATTTCCTATGATATATAATCAGAATAAATAAGCATAAATGCACGAGAGGATCATTTGACCAATGATACCGTTAGAATAAATGAGATAAACCCGATATTGGTGCAATATCCGGTACTATCTGGGGAATTAATCAAATGCTAAAGATTTCTTGATTTCAGCAATTGCTCTACCAGGATTCAATCCCTTTGGACAAGTTTTGGAACAGTTCATGATGGTGTGACATCTGTATAACGACATGGAGTTTTGCAACATCTCCTTTCTGACCTTGGTGGCTTCATCTCTCGAGTCAATTAACCATCTGTATGCTTGCATCAACACGGCTGGACCCAAGTACTCTTGTTGATTCCACCAGTAAGATGGACACGAAGTAGAACAACAAGCACAGAGAATACATTCGTATAACCCATCCAACTTGGCTCTGTCTTCGATTGTTTGCAAGTTTTCTTTTCCATCAGCAGGGTTGGATTCTCTTTGTAAATAAGGTTGAATGGATTTGTATTGTTTGTAGAAATGGGTCAAGTCTGGAACCAAGTCTCTAACAACAAACATGTGTGGTAATGGGTAGATTTTCAATTGTTTGGTGTGGTCTTGGTCAAGCTTACAAAGACAAGCCAAGGTGTTTCTTCCTTCAATGTTCATGGCACAAGAACCACAGATCCCTTCTCTACACGATCTTCTGAACGTCAAAGTAGCATCTTGTTCGTTTTTGATTTTTAACAACGCATCCAACACCATAGGACCACATTTGTTCAAGTCGATTTCGTAGTTGACCATCTTGGGTTCAACCTCTGGGGTGTCGGGATTCCATCTGTAGATTTGAAATTGTTTCATTCTTGGAGCCTTTTCACCGGCAGCAGTGGCCAATGTTCTCACAGATTGAGCTCTAACGAGATTTCTAAACATTCTGAAAAAATTGCGGGCAGGGAAGAATCAACAAATATCAAATAAAACCGTATATAAACAATGTCTCGTCAAAAGCACTAATTCGTCGTCTGATTAATGACACTAAATGCTATACTTGTTTAACAAAAAACGCTTTTGTTTGAAAAAAAATTCCTAAAAGGTTAGTACCTTGACCACTAAAGACGAACGGAAACAAATTGATGTCTCATCATGGCAACTCACACAGCACTATATGATGATATGCGTTCTGTGACTTTGCAAGTGCGGTGCACTCATTGCTAACATACTTGAACTTGGTGATTGTTAAGAAACAAATATAAATTTTTCTTCAAACAATGCTAATTTTTAGCTCGGTATTGAAAACTTATTAATTTGTATTTTGATAAATGCTATTGGCTGATTTTTCCGGGACTGATCATTCAGTGCGGGATGCGTACCGGATCAGTGAGTGCTAACATGTGTTCGCACTTACCGCTAGTCGCGGGACACTACCACCGTGTTTACCTCCATTACTACCAACCATTACTACCATCGCGCAGTACCATGGGTCTCCACCCGAGGATCCATTTTCTCGTGCTTGTCCGAGTTCGACCGAGTTTTCACCAACGATCGACACGAGCTTCGACAAAGGGTTGAGCAAATGCACCGTTGCTTCGCACCTTTATGTCACGGGGTATCGCTATATTTGCTCCACACCGCCCGTTTCCACCCCGGCCGTCATCCGTGCTGTCTTTCTTTTCGTGGAGTTCAATGGCTGAAAACGGTATTTTCGATATTGTATGGTAGCGCCACGGTTTCTTCCCAATTTCTTTGACAGGCACGATAGCTCACACTATAAGAGCCACAGCGCTGGGTCACAAGGGGGTAGAACAAGGCGTTGAACAAAAAATGTGATTGCAGAGACTATGAAGATAACTGTATGCCGACATTTGTATAGATAAGGCGGAAACACATTTCCTGGGGTGAAACCCCACGAAACTTGTCCAATGACATTGCAAGGATTTGCAACATGCCGATATAGTAGTGCTTCCTTCCTGAAGCAACGTTGAAGCACTGGGGTACAATCAACGTTCATGATTGAGGGTCATAAACCAAGAATGTACTGATAGATATTGTGTACCTTCATCAGCGTCGTTTGGGAGTCTCTCAATGGTAGGCTCAAAATGTGGGGCAGTATTAGTTTATAAGAGATTTTTTGTGAATCAAGTTGACTCTCGAAGACTCCTAGTTGACTGCAGCGCAATTGACCTGGGAAAAAGGGCCCATGAGAGCCGACAAGTGGAACACAGTAGAGACGGTAAGGAGGAACTGTACTTTTCAAACACTAAATCTACAATTGCAGTGTGTAAATCGCACTGTTCACGGTGGACGCAGTCACAACTAACCCACAAGTAAGAGACAATGGCTCTTGAGTCTTATTTAACCCATACCAAAAACGGAAGAGAGTCGCTTTTTTCCGCAAAAAAACTCAAAGACCTAATAACTAACTCAGTTTGTGCTCCACAGTTGTCGGTGACCAATCCGATCTTTTCTCTGCCACGCAGACCCTCACTAACATCAGTGAGATCAATCGCTTCAACTTGTTATCTGATGCGTTCAAGTGGGGCATCGGAGATACCCTTGCTGCCGATGTAAGATCTATATTTAGAAGCGATGTCAGGTACGCATTTGTAATATGCAAAAGTTTGCTATTGTGCAATAGGTATATAAGCCAGTGGTTTTACGCTTGGAACTTTATATAGGGCAATAATTGCATCTTGATAATTGAACAACTTGTTCACCATGAACCACCAAACATACTACAAGACAGGATTCAAAAAGTCTGTATCGGATACTCACAGCTGGAGAAAAGTGAAGAACTCCGTGGACTTTATAGAATCATACCTCAAGCCAGAATACACCGTATTGGACGTAGGCTGTGGCCCCGGTAGTATCACGATTGATCTTGCCAACTACGTAAATGGGAAAATTGTGGGTGTAGAACCAACAGAAGAACTCCTCGATGTAGCCAGAGAGAACTTGTCTAAACTCAACGATGAGCGGTTGTCGGTACAAGTGAGTTTTCAGTTGGGTTCCATCTACGATTTGCCATTTGCTGATAAATCTTTTGATGTTGTGCTTGCCCACCAGGTGATTATACACTTGCAATTTCCTGAAAAAGGGTTGAAGGAGTTGGCTCGCGTGGCACGAAAAGTAGTATTGGTGAAGGACTCAGATACTGCATCAGTGGTTGCATATCCAGATGTGTACCAGGACACTTTCGCTAGGTACTTCAACAGATCCAAATCTGGTTTCACCAAACTGACTGCGGGCAGGTCGCTCAAGGAAACTGCTATACGGGCCGGCTATGACCCAAAACGGATAATCAGCTCGGCAAGTGTATGGAATATCAGCAACGACGACGATCGAGAACGTTGGGCTGATATGATAAATGCGCGAATCGACACTTCGGGTGAACTAGACAACTCTCCTAAAGAAGAAGTAGAAGAGTTCAAACAAGCGTGGGAAAATTGGAAAAAGGACGAAGCTGGGTGGCTCTCTATTCTCCATGGTGAAATTACCTATTTAGTGTAACCCATTACGGTTAGTGGAAATTCGCATAGTTGTTTATATTCAATAAAAACCTAAATCAATTTAAACCTTCTTGTCGTCAATTTCAACACTTTCATTCTGTAATACTATTCCATCTAAAGATTCCTCCAAGTTGGATTTTGGTCCGTTGAAAACCTTGTACCCATGCACAAAGAAGTATATGGTGGATAAGATCCAAACCCCTCCGTTAAGAACAATGGTGTAGTTCATTGTTTGTGGTGTTGGTCCCTTATCATCGGGGAAACTGGACATTATAATCACAAACAACACCCAAAGACATGTGATAGCATTGATGATAAATGTCAAGTGCTTACCAAAATGGAATGGACCGGGGACAAACCGGGCCTTTCCGACTGGCAACAACGTCAAGAAGACTGGGGTGGCCCACGCCAAAGTGTTGGAAGTAACTGACAACGAGAATAATGCACCTGAACCAGCAGATCCAATCAATACCAATAACCCAATGATAAGAGACAATACCCCCACGAAAAAGGTGGCTCTAAGGGGAACAGCAATCTTGGGGTTCACCACCTTGATGTAATTGTAGACTATTGGCAACCCGTCGTCTCTGGCAAAAGCCCAGACTTGTCTGGAGGTACTGACCATGATGGAACATGCCATCAAGTACTGACCTACTGCAATCAATGCCATGAAGGCTACACACCACTTTTTTCCCAAGGCATCAAGAATGATTTGTGCCAACGCAGATCCCGTGTCAGATTCCAACAAGGCATTAACGTCAGCGTCTTTGATACAGAAACATGCAATGATGCAAATGACCCAACCAAACACCCAGCATACAGTGATGGAACCAATGATACCGAAAGGAATTGCTCTTTGGGCGTGCTTGGCTTCTTCAGAACAATGGATGACAGAATCAAATGCACCAATGGTCCAGATTGCAGGCATCCAACTCAAGACAAACGACCAACCAGTGGGCCAGTTTCTGGCATTTTCAAAGTTTCCAAACACGTAACTGGCAGAATTAAACCCATAATCGGATCTTGCGACACCAATTGGCACGGCAATGCAGAACAACGCAATCAAGAAACAGTTGAAGTAAATGGACACCGATTGCAAAGTGGCGGTGTGCTTTGTGGTCAAGCTGCACACAATGACGTTTGTCACCACGCATGCAGCGAATATCCCGTAGTTTTTAGCAGCGGTGATGGTAAAATTGCCGTCAGAGTTGACCACGACAGCAGACAAGATTTCGGCAGCAAATCCGTACACAATCGAGCATAAACCCCCGCACAATCCTAGCGAGTTAGCACACCCAATCATGAAGGAAAGTGGAACTCTCAACGAGTCTGGAGCATAGTAATTTGTCCAATAATACAACCCACCAGAAGTAGGAATTGACGACCCCAAGAACGTCATCGAGATCCCCACCAACAACGTGAAAAAACCAGCAATAAACCACCCCCAAACAAGCCCCCCGGGCCCGCTCTCCAATCCCCCAGTAATGGTAGATGCGATCGAGGGCAAAAGACCCATGATGGAAAAGGCTATACCAAACACTTGGAAAGTCGAGTAGTGTCTCCTTAACTCTTGCTTGTACCCGATTTGGTTCAACAACTGCTCATCGTTGGTGACATGGTTTGGATCGATGCTTCTAAGTTCATTCCTAGAGTTCCATGCCTCCATGTACTGCGACCGTCTCGAGGTCACTGCTGAAAGAATTGGCGACTTTAGTCCTGTCATGATAACAAATATGCGTCAAGCAAGTTATGCTGCAAATTAGCGTCTGGGTGCGTCAAGCGTCAATGGCACGGTGCGAGGGATACACCTGGGTGATGAGCAATAAACTCTCCTGGAAACATCCATCGTGGACAATGGGTTTGTATATATAATGTAGCTGATGCGGGTAATCCCATCGTTGGTGGAAGATCAGAAGCGTCTCATTTGCCCTGGTGGTTTTGCTTATCATGGTGCATTGATATATTTTTTCATGCATATCACTTGCCTAAAACGCAATTACCGCCAAAATTGCCGTAGACCAACGCCTGAACCACCGTTGGGTGTCCTGTACGACCATTGCACCAGACATTGTTGTTCCTACCGTGTCGACCTCCACCATGGTGCGGGTTGATCCCTACCACAACAAGTCCACTGTTTCTGCGTCTACCGTTATTGCTTGTTATACATCCAAACCAACCCACATCTACATCACAACTAGCTGGTCTACTTTTCCAATTTCGACTATGCTTTTCCTACATCTGTTTATCTCTCGTTTCACTTATCTATTTCTCTGGTTACGAGACACCGGAAATCTAACAATATCGCCGGTCCCGCAAGTCCCTACTTCTGCTGTTGTGCCCTCCACCGCTTCCGTAGTCCCTTCTGGTCGTCTATTATTATTAGCTTCCCCCGATAGGTTCCATTGCTCTAGCCTCTTCGTCATCTCCGCTTTCCCTCGCTTACTTGGTCAGTGGTGTGGTGCACCAAAAATGTACCTTTTTCTCTGCACCCGCGGCAGAACAGGTTGGCCTTATCTATCCGCCATGTCCTAATCCGTCAACGGCCCTACTTGGTCCAACTCACAATCAGTTACATTCCAAGATACCTGTCGTGCATCAATGGTGTGCACCACCTGATTTAGACTCACAGATAGGCATTTTGGTCTTTTATCGCCGGCTGTGGTCGGTTCGTAATTGTGGCCCTATGCCCTGTGCACACTAACGAACTGCAATGGCTTTCGCCATATTATTTGTTCATGATTGCCTCTACCCCCTCAAAAGGGGCTTGGGAAAAGGTGGCATTCCTCGCAAAGTTTTCGTTAGGATGTCCCCACGTATTTGGTGGTTTTTCCTCCTCCAACGTTACCTGTTGTTTGCTACAGAATACCAATGAGGAAATTGAGAAATGCATAAAGCAATGCATTATCAAATGGGATAGTTTATTTTCCTCCAACCCTACATAAAAAGTAATACGCTAGAGGCACATAATTCATAATGCATCGTAAGCAAAAAAGAAATATTATCGTGCTATGTTCTCCTCTCCAACACCACGCCAAAAGCACTGAATGTCGAATGTCTCCCCCACACGGGAAAAAAGGGAAAAAGAGCCTTGACAACCGGGCTTCCAAAGAGTAGATCCCTCTATCTCACTTTGTCGAAAGTAGTCCATCTCTCCATTGTCTTTCCAACTTGAATTTTTATATTCTTTGTGTTCTTTGTGATCTTTGTGTTCTTTTGTGATCTTTGTGGTCATTGTGTTCTTTGTGTTGTTTGTGTTTTTTAGTCGGTAATCTCAACGTGTTTCTGTCACTACCATGATATCAGGCTAAGCTCTTCGATAATCTTGTCAACCAATATTGTCATCGCCCTATGCAACGGGTGACTCGTTTGGTACAGCCGGCGAATTCTCTGTACCCCACACAAATAGCTCTCGTGAGCCTGAAATTTGGCCGTCATCTCACGTAGTCTGGAACTTGTTGTTGGCTTGATCTGTTTGTCAGTAAACAAGTCGTCGTCTTCCATGTAATCACCAAAAATATCATCCTTGTCACTTTTACTGGTGGCATTATTGCCCACACTATTGCTGTCGTTGAACATGCTGGAATAATGGTAATCCATCGATAACTCAAACGTAGTCATACTCTTGGCCACCTTGCTCTTTCTAGAGTGGGATTCTCCATTATGCACCGGCGTCGAGAGCACTTGTAGCCAGTGCTGTTTGTCTTCGTTATTGTACACCGAAGAATTTATCATTATCAACAATCCACTGCTGATGAACAATCTCGTGTCGTCATCAGCACTCTTGGTGATGCTGTTGATTGCATGGATGAACAACTCAATAAACTCCATCCTATTCTTCCGAATATACGCATTAATAAATTGAAGACTGGGATAAAGTATGGGAGCTCCGTCGGGAGATACAATTCCTTCAATCAAGCTTTGCTTGAAGGTTTGGTTGATGTTGATATCGGCATTGATCTCGTACCTAAACGATTTGTCATTGTCCACATTATTGATCCCCACTTGCGTGGTGATGATGTTGATGATCTTCTTGACCGTCACCGATTTGTCCCAGTTCTTGATTTGCTTCAACGACTGGAGAACATTACTCCCGCAGATTTTCATCACCACCTTGAAAATCAATCGGTTGATATCAAAATCGTTGGGTGAAGAAGATCCTCCTCCACCACTTCCAGTCGTTTGAATCGACATGTTGGCCGAGTCATCGCCTAGATTCGACTTGATGATCTCGTACAATACCTTGATAGGCAAACTCTCACCATCTGCCCGATGCGATAACATATCATTCAACATACAATTGATGATACTGATGGTACACGGAATCAAGAATATTTGTGTCAAGTAGTCAATTCCTCCCGTGAGGACAGAAAAGTTGATCTTGCCAACTTTGCACGCAATGATTGCTTGTTGATAAACGATTGGAATCAACTTGTACATCTGCTTGATGGAAATGGACTTGACCAAATCATCTGACAACCCGTCGTTGCTGTCGTCGAATAATGCATTGATCCATTCACCCAACAAGCTGGAGTAGTTCTCAGCAATAGTCTTGTCTTCTTGATTAGCATCGTCAGGCACTTTATTTGTCAAGTTATCTCCAAGACTCGAGTAGAAGTTGTTGAAGTAATCAACCACAAACGAGTCCTTCAACTCAATACAATCAACATCCAACTTGAACGTGTCTATGATGGCAATAACAGTGAGCAAAATCACACCAAAGTACGAGTACTGGTCCTGGAAATTCTCGTCGTCTTCGCAGTTGAAGTTTTCCAGGTCCAAGTAGTCACTAAGAAGACCCAACAAAGCGTACGGCCCCGAGTTGAACACAATCAAGTTCAACACGCTGCCGTTGTTGAGAATCGAAATCATCAACCGGAACAACTTCTCGTTATCTTTTTCCCGAATTAAGTCCTCGACAATCTGGAGAATTAGTCTTGTGAATTCCATCTGTTTCACCTCCAGGTACTCCAACGGCACAAGCAACGAGTTGATGAACTCCATCAACTCCGACTCGTCCAACGACGTGAACTCCGGGTTGATGCTCAACAACTTTTCATTGAATTTCGCCCGCAAATTCAACTCGTGACTAGCAAGTCCCAACTCATTCACGAGGGCTTGCTGGCTGGTTTTGTTTTCAACAGGAAAATACTTTTGAAACGAGTGAATTGTGATCAACTTGTTCAAAATACAGCTCTTGACAAACGACTGGCGCAAATCATACGGTTTCTTGCTTCCAATAATGATGTCGCTCACGATGTTAATCACTGGTTCCGAAAACGAGTTGTAGGTGTCCAAAATGGCCCTTTCCAAGCTCTCGTCCTCGTTGAACCTCAAACTGGCCAATAACTTGGGTAGTCTCGATACAAGAAACGTCTTCCAGTTGTACAAAACAAAGCTGCTATCAAAATTTAGCACCGCAAACGCAAACGAAACAAAGTTGCCTCGGAGAATCCTCCGAGTAATGTGGTACAGATTGTTCCTGTTGTCTTCGTCGATGAACCGCAAAATGTACAGCGACAACACTGGCGACAGGTCGTCGTTGAATTTCCAACGGATCATCATAGTACGAAACCACATGTACTCTCTGACTAGATTGTGTCTATCTAACTTGTCTGGCGACAAAGTGGCTAGCGATAAGCTTTTGGACACGGGGTGTTGGGGGTGATGGGGAGCACGGTGTTTCAGTTCGGTGTGTTGGTGGTGGTTGTGGTGGTGGTGGAGATGGGCCCCATCTGAGCCATACGGTTCTCCCATCAATTGGCTGTACTGCTTTCTCGTAAGCAACTTCTTCACCAACTCCATCCACAACGAACTCAATTGCGACAAGTTCCACTTCTGCAACTTGTTCGCAACCTTCACTACCACCCGGTTGACGCTATCGTCGTCCTTAAACACCATGGACGCGAGCTTGTCGTACAATTGTCCCCCTACTACCACCACGCAATGGAGGAGCTCTTTGTGGATATTGGTCAAGGATTCAGGCACCAGTGATATTACTGCCAGTATGTAGTCGCCAAACACGCTGTTGACGAGTAGTTTTAATATGACTTTGTCCACCTTAGTTAGGAGCTTTGGCGCCAAGTTGTTGAAGCGGTAGAGGTAGCTGATTTGTGACGAAAAGTCGGTTTGGGAGAGACATTTCCAAAACTGGCGCAACCGGTCTTCTTTACTGAAACCAAGGGCAATGACTAGCAGCATTTTTCTGGGAATTTGTATCTTTTGTTGGTAGGTTTTTGTTGGTGGTATTTCTAGAAGCGACGAAATGAACTCATTGTCGGACACGGGGGAGGATTGGGACAATTTTTCGTAAAAGTTTATAAACGTCTTGTAGGTGACGTCGCGTTCCACGCTGTGTTTCACCAATTTGGCGAGGGTGGGTGGTTCTGACATTGGGGGATGGGAAAGGAGATGGATACAGTTGATTTGAATTAGTTTTTCGCTAGGGGAAAGTTATGTACCTGGAATGGCGGTGCGCATACCGCCATTTTGACGTAGCTACCACGGTAGTACTAACAATGTACCGTTCCTCTCGACCTATTTATCCTACGTCTTCAATCTACCTTTACTTCCGGTTCCACTCTCCTTCTATTTACACTCTCGTTGTACTCTCGTTGTACTCTCCACCTGGTTCTTCCTCTACTCTTGCTCTTCTTCGACTCCCTTTCCGAGTGTTAACTAACATTAACTAAACACGCCTATGGTCACGATCCAATGCCAATATATAACAGTAACAACACAAACTTTTCAAATCAAACATGTCGCAGCCACCATCCGGCCGCCGTAGCCTCACAAGTAACATTACCACGAACAAAACTCACTTCTCACCACAAATCCTCAAACGATCTCACCAAGTGTTTCCCAGTGTTCCCATCGTCTCTATCATTACCACGAAAAATCAATAATTACCACCCCACCTCCAATCTCTCTCGCATCATCACCACATACTGGAGCCCAAGCCCAGGGCAATGTTGGAGTTTTGGCTCGTTGAGTTGCCCCAAATCGACCCCGAGGCCCCGTTCCAGTTATTGGAGGTGGAGCATGTAGGCAAAGTAGGCAACGTGGCCATGAGCGACGGCGAGTTCAAAAACTGCGTGTTGACACTGGCCTCGGTGGGGGTGGTGGCATTAGTGGTGGACTTGAGAGGAGATGACCCCGTTGACGAAAGAAACAAGTTTGGAGGAGAATTCTTTCTTCCTATGCTAGAACCAGGAGGCATCAAAATGGGCGATTCCAACGATGCGTCGCCGTAATTGCCAAAGTTCATGGCGTGCGACGAATGGGCCCCGTGGTACATGTTGGACGCATTCTTGGTGATGGGCGAAATCAACCGGGGAATGTCCAAGTTGACGGTGTTGAAGTCTAACGAGCATGCGTAGGGACTCAGGGCCAGGGTGGGCATCGACAACACCGGCGACGACACGGCGTGGGTGTTGCCACCGTATAACAGCTGCTTAGCCTGGTTGTGGTGGTGGTTCTGGTTCTGATTGTGGTGGTGATTGTAGCTCTGGTGTTGTTGGTGCTGGTTGTGGTTGTGGCTCTGTCTTTGGTGCTGGTGCTGGTTCATTCCTGGCTGCTTGTATTGGTACTGGCCATGAGTCAAAAACTGGCCCTGGTGGCCACTTTGGGACACATACTGCAACGACTGCTTACCCTGGTGCGATAGCGAGTACGACGGGTGTTGGTTCACACCCCCACTTGACTTCTGTCTGGGGTACACTTGTTGCTGGTACTGAGACACATGGTGGTGCTGGCCACCACCAACAGACAGTCTGGCAACACTTTCCGCCCTGTCAATAATCTCCAATTGGCTATTGAACGGAATCAACTCTATCTTCCGCTTGGGGTATGTTTGGGGTCCTGACATGGTACGGGTTCAGGAACAAAAATGCTGGAAAAAATGCAGAAATCGAAATTAAACAACCAGATAGTAACTCTTACCTAATTCGCAAACAAAACAACTAACAAAACTCGTGCCAAACCAATCAAAAGTCCATGTAATCCCCAATATTTATTTATGGTACACCTCGGGAAGAAATTACAAAATATCAACAAAAAACTCACCGGTTCAACTCGCAAAAAATGAGTGTATGGAGTGTGTCGGTGGTTCTAGCAATACAAGTGCAGCCTGTAGACTATATTGCCAAAGAAAAAACTGAAAACGGCTCCGTTGGAGTAAAGAATCAATGGCTGATTCTCACCATTTTTCGAAAATTTTCGCATTCTAAAATACATGAAAATTTTCCACCCTGAGCAAACCACTGAAATCGCGTACAATGACAATCTACAATGGTGGGAGGATTTACTGTTTATTGTCTATTTGTAACTACTTGGGGGTGCTTTGATGGTGGTACGGTGCTATTTACTGGGGGGTTTGGTGCAAGATTTTCTTCCTGAGACGTGGAAGTGGCTTGGTGGGTGGTGAGTTCTGGCAAGTGGATCTAGCTCTTATTGAGTAAGTTGTAGTTGGGTTCTTTGTCGTTGTTTCCTTCAGTGGCGTTGTTAGAAATGGCTCTTTCCATGTTGTTCTCTCAGTATTCATTACTATTCTTTCAGTGTTGAGCATTCTTTTTTTGATGTTGATTGCTCTCTTTCAATTGTGATATGTGTTCTTTTAATGCCCTTTGTTCTTTCAGTGCAATTATTGTTCTTTCAATGCCTTTCATGATCTCTTAATGTTGATTATATTTCTTTCCTTTTGTCAATTATTTCATTAAGTGCTCTGTAATCATTCATTGCCCTTTTCCACACCACTCTTGTGGCTACTTCCTCATCACCTCTCGTCTGCTGTCCTCATGCAAGTTTTTCCGCCACACCACCGTAAACACCATTCTGAAATCGTAATCTTCGTCCAGGATCATTTCTAATTGGCATTAAGTTGCCATGCTGGGACCCCCACATTCTGGAGTGTCTCTTTGATCTTTTCGTCGGCTTTTTCGTCAGTTGCACTCAACTGCCATGCTGGAATCGTTCCATTGTTCTGCACCGCTGGAGTCTCTACATTGACATTTGGTTTGGTTTCTTCTGGTGTCCCAGTCTGGGTTTTCTTCTCTTCCTCCTCCTTGTGCTTCAATTGCCATGCTGGAATCCCAGCAGCTGTGACGCCTCCTTCCGTGGTAGAACCACCTAATTGTAATTGTGGTGGTTGTGGCACTGGTACTGGCACTGGCACTGAAGAGTCCGGTTTTGTTGCCACTTTACTTTCTTGCACCTCGTCTTTCTTAGCTTCTGCCCTCTTTGCTTCTTCCTTCTTTGCCTTGGCTCTTTGCAAGATTTCCGATGCCGATGGAATCGACGAAACTGGAGCGATTTTGGCGGTGTTGGAACCCGATTGCTTGACCTTAATCAATTGCTTGAGCGATTGCAATTCTTCGTTGATTTGACTCAATTCGTCCTTGATATTGTTTTTGGTAAAACCCATATTTTTCTCGACACTATTGCTCAAGTTGTCAATTTCCAACTTCATCAATCTCAAATCATCGTCAAACTTCAATTTGTCCTTGTTGTACTTGCTCAAAAAATCGTTGACGTTATTGACGACAATATCGATTTCCTTCAACTTGGCCTCGTTTTCGTTCTTGATTTGCGTCTGGTCTTCGCTCAACTGCTCCAAAATCTTGTCGATTTTGGTGAATTCCTCGTCAATGGTTTGCTTGTCCTTCTCAATGGCAGATACACTGGGAGGAATGATGCTAGGCAAAACGTATTTTGATACCACCTGGTACAATCCGTAGCACACTCCCGCCGTAGTGGTGGCCATGATGAAGTAGTCCTTCCACGATCTGTCAGGGAGTGGTGGCGGGGCGTTGTAGTAGTCGATAGGGGGAACACCGCTATGTACTGATGAAACATGCGAAACGGTTGGGTTGGTGGCAGTGGTGGTGGAACTGGAACCGGTCGCAGTGGTGTTGTTACTGCCACCAGTTGCCCCAGTATTCACTCTTCTTAGCGCCTCCTCAATCTCTTGTTGGTTGAGACCTTTAGACTCCAAAAACTCTACTTTCTTAGTCAACGGAGAGTTTTGCACATTGGGATCGTTCAAGAACGACACTGCGCTCGCAATAAGCTCCTCGTTCATGGTATTTTGCGTGCAAATTCGGTGGAGTGAGAAAGAACGGTGGTTGTGAATTTGAATTATCATCATTAAAATTATCCCGAGGACAAAAAATGTGGGGGTCCTGCATGGACCCTGATTTACTCGTATAGCGCGTTGGTGGGGGCATGCTCGTGGTATTTCACAGTCCACTTGTAGGAATGGGTGGTACGGCGGTGGTAAGAACCATTACTATGGCCATGAATGTAGAGCCTACATTACGTCTTTAGTTACATCTGCCGTGAATCTTGAAACATGGTTCATGTACTTCTATTTACAGGAATGCCTAGGTCATAATTCATAATAAGCGTTTGATGTTGTCGCTGTCGCTGTCACTGGCAAAAAGCAGGGCAGCAAAGCTGCTTTTGATGAGCTCTTCGTATACACACCAGCTGATGGCAGCACTGGCACCTTTTCTGCCCAACCGCAACGAGAGGCCGCGGAAAAGATTGCGTATTCCTCCTTCTTCTGACAAGAGTCCCGTGGTAGCCAGCACGAACGACGATTGACTGGTCAATTGCAACCTCGTTTTGATGGCATCAAATGGTGCAGTGATGGTGGTGGAGATCGATGCCGCCAAAAGAGCACTCACGGAGTTGACAACCCCAGGATAGTCTCCTGGAGCAACACTTACCACCCCAAGCACTCCAGGGATGACGTCGTGCTTGCAATTTTCGTAGAATAAAACGTATAGTCCAGCGTACGGACAGTCTCTGGCTAATGTCGCAATCGAGCCCTTGAAGAAATTTCGCAGTGATCCTCGTGTTTCCTTCGCTCCGTCGTGGTAAATGCCTTGTATACTATCGTATAAACTATTGTAATGGTAGAGATTCGACTCGTACCGGGTTTTGATCACGGTGATGGGCATGGTGACATACCCCACAGCGGCCCTACACACAAACCCAAGAGTGAGATTTTCCATGGGCGACAACTTGGGGAGAATCGACGTGGCATTTTTGTCAGCTACTTGGGTGGTATGCTTTATTTTGGCAATGTAGTTTCTTGTGGTGGCAAGCGAAGTAAAGTATATCGCCGCTCCCACCGAGGTTCTGAGCGTCGACGGAATGACTCCTCGCCACAAGTCCTTGATTTGAGTCAACTTGCGCAATTCTTGGGCAATGGTGGGCCGAACTATCTCGTGCTGGTGCTGCTGTTGCAATCTTGTCTTCAATAAGTCTAGCGGCTGAAGAATACCTGCCGAGAGCAATCCCGCTATTCCCCCTGAAATCAAACTCACAGTGGCACCAGGAAGTTTCTTTTCTGCCACATCATGCTTTACACTCATCTAAACACTATTATTATTGGGTGGTATGCCTGTGGTGGGGAGCAAGCATTAATTGCAATACTATTGGAAGCAATTTTTCGCTCATTATATAATATCCAGCAAATTTGCATTTGCTTTGTTCCGCGTGGTGCGGCTGATGGACGGAGCCCGCCTACTTCCAGCACCGCTGTCGGCCAACAAAACGACGATTTTGTCGGAGCCTCACCTCCCAGCTGGTACTACTTGGCAATTGTCATCTACCATGAAGGCTCACCAAATATCCAAACCTAACAAAATTCCATCGCTTGCAACAACCGTTCCAGACGCTTCGTAATCACAAGTTCCTCCACCACCTCTTCCAACTCAAAGTTGTCAGGAAGAATCTTGTTCCAGAGCGACAAGCTCGCTATTGCCATAAATGTATGGAACGGATCGGGTGGAGCGTCGTGGTCCTTGCCAAACCCCCCTAGTAATATATTCTGAGTACTTTTCATCAAGTAGTCGCGTGCCATAGGTAGGTTTGTTAATTCAAGTTTATCTCGGCCAAGTAGTGTTAGGCTGGCAGTACACCACCACGAGTAGCACGTGTCGCCCAACTTATTGTCTCGTCCGTTGTAGCTTCCGCGATCTTCGACGTGGTAGTAATCATATGTCATGTCGTAAATACCACTGTAGTCTACTTGACGGTGAATCAACCAATCCACTGTGGTATCGAACTTTGGCTGACACAAATCGTACCCCAAGAGCTTCAAACTGGCCAACGCGCAAAATGTGAATCCTACGTGTGTCTCGGTGTACGTGTCGGAACTGAACCCGCCAGCGTGGTTTAGTCTGTGGAGGATGAAATCGATGGCGGCGGTAGTGTTTATGTCATTGGTGACGGGTGACTCGTCGCACTTCAACAACTTTCGGATCCCGATTGCAACGTAGCAGATTCGTAAATCGGTGTCGCCAAATGGCTCATATTGTTTTGTTTCGTCGTTGTAGCGTAATGTAGGGGCAAAACTGCCTTTATTTGGTCCCAGAGTCAACTGGCACTTCTTGACAAAGTTCATCACTAATTGACGATCTAGTCTCTTAGAGTAGTCCGATTCAAGAATGAGTAAATTGACCAAGGCAAAAAACGTTGCTGATACGCTGGGTAAGTCATACTTGGTGGTGGTTTTGGCAAAATAGTCTGTGCTTCTGAACCCTTGAAACTCGTCGTTACTGATCAAATAGCTGTCATATATAAACTTGCGGTAAAAGTCTAATTCTGGCTGGGAAAATTTGAGCCGGCCCAACAATCCTAATCCGTGCAAACAGAAATAGATCAACCCTAGCTTGTTTGAGTCTTCTGATTGTAGTTTGGAAGGTAACGCAATCAAACACCGGTTGAAGAATTTTTCGTGTTTGTCGACAAGTAGCGACATGGGCAAAAAATAGCTGGTTTCAACGATCGTATTTGTGAAGCACAATGTGGTTGCTGTGACTTTCAATGGACGTATGATTGACTTGTTCACTGAAAGTTGAAAAAATTAGAGCAAGAAAAAGAAGCCCGACGCGGGGATCGAACCCGCAACCTTTTGATGACTAAGCGCGATAAGTGACTTTGTAAGAGTCAAACGCTCTACCGATTGAGCTAGCCAGGCTCTTCTTGTGGAATGGAGATTACCGCAGGGGACTACATTCAAATCATATAGATGTTTGGCTTAAGAAAATTGGAAAATTTTTATTTTTCCCTTCCAAACTGATTGGCTATAGAGTTTAGTGATATACTCAAGATTATAAAGCAATAAATGCATTTCAGTTAAAAAAAACTCTGTTTTCGGGCGTTAGCACAATCATGGGAGTGTTGTAACAAAGAAAATTATGTTGGAACTGAGTAATTACCCAAATTCCCCTGAGTAGTTGTACAACCAGTCTTTATCTTTCCAAGTAAACTATACAACCAAGTATGATATTTGAGGGAACTCATGACATGTATTGTTAACTTGCTTTCCTTTCAAAGTAAATGAGTATGTAGAAGTTATTCAATTTGAACATGTACAGCAATAAATGCAACATAGTTAAAAAAGAATGAGAAGATTTTTGAAACGAACGTCAAAATCTTACCCAACATATTCTAGTTCCAAATAAAATCCCTGTCGAACGTACCTCGAGGTTGTGGTTGCAAACTATAATTACACGCTTTTCTAATTTATCAATTATTTATTGCTTACTATGCTAAAATTAACAACTTTTCTATACTTGACAAATTGTCGTGTTCACACACCCCACAAAGAACAAATAATCGGTCAATATACATACATCGAGGCTAAGTCACTGTGCCTGGAACTTCAGAATGTTGAAACATTCGAATTTGTATTTCTGACATTACGCCATTCGTCTACATTCAGGTACAATGCATATACAATACAGACCGTGCCTGAGTCTTCTAGTATGCCCTCCACAAATATTCGAGGTAGACGTATTCATAGCCACGATTGTTTCGGAAATGCCTGAAGTATTGTATACTACGTAGAAGGAGGTATTATCGTGGTATGTAGGCAGAGCAGTGGTGGCATGAATGTATTTTGACGTGATTGTAATGCGGTGCGATTGTAATATATAGTACAATTACAACATTATGATGTCATGACAGAAATCGGTACAGATTAATATGATATGACACACCGAAGACCGCGAACGATTCTGAATCAAGCACTTGTCCAAGTTGTGACAGATAAGTGGTGAAAAAACGTTGGAATCGAATTCTATGAGTGTGGTATTTGTTTCGTCATTATGGTGATAGTCAAAAGTGGAAAATTTGTAGCGTAAATATGCGAGATGAGAAAGACTATTTGATCTTCTTTGTACCTTGATGTCTAGCTCCGCAACATTGTTGTACTTCGTGTACTTGTTACGTTGCGGCTATTGTGTGAATTCTGTAAATACCATGATCTAATCCTTTTTCAGGTCAGATATGGCTGTGGTGGAATCCAAAATCATTTTAATTTGAAACGGCATTTGAATATAAAAGTGAACCAGATTTTTCATTCTCGACATCAAATTTTTATCATTAACCACTTCTACACATAAAATGAAATATTCCACAACAATTTTACCTCTAGTCTTCGTGACTTCAGTGTTGGGTGTTGAAGAAATCGTAAACTCTGCTTTTGCTGCTGGAACCTCAAGTATTGGTGCTGCTGGTGGTACTATTCTTCCTGATCCTGCTGTGGGTGCTGCTACTTCTAGTGTTGCTGCCGTTGCTGATGCAGCCGCTAGTGCCATTGGGGGTGGTGCTTCTGCTACTGGTGCTGCTGCCTCCGGTGTTGCTGCTGCTTCCGGTGCTGCTACTACTACTTCTGCTGCTGCTGCTGGCTCTGGTGCTGCTGCTGGCTCTGGTGCTGCTGCTGGCTCTGGTGCTGCTGCTGGCGCTGGTGCTTCTGCCACTGACACTGGAGCTGCTGGTGCTGCTTCCAGCGCATCTGGGGATTCAGGATCTTCCAATGGATTCATCTCTATGGTCTCTATGGCCTCGCCCTCTGGTTCTGGCTCTGATTCGGACTCCGGCTCAGAATCCGGCAGTATTTCCAAGTCCGGTTCCTCTGCCACTAAATCAGGATCTTCAGGATCGTCCACCTCAGGCTCAAGTTCTGCTGCTGCAAACACTGAAGCTGCCGCAAAAGTTGGCGTGGCAATTGCTGCCATTGCTGGTGCCATGTTGATTTAAATGATAATGTGATTTTTGTAGTAGAATGTTGATTTATAGAAAACACCAATTAGCTTTGACTTAGGATTTTCAACGTGTTGATATTGTAGCTGTGGATCTTCAACTTTTCGTGCTGGTGGATAATGGATACGATCACTGGCAATTTCTCACTCGTTTGTAGCACTGAAGACACGCAAGTAAACTTCTTGCTAGATAGTGATGTCAAGAATTCATTCTTGTGGATCGCCAATTGATCAACATTAATTTCAATTTGATCGTTCCAATCAAGAGAGTATTCGGTAATCACGTCATTACTGATTGAGGGTTCCACCAATTTCATGGGTTTCTTGATAGAAAACGAGAATTGGCTCAAATCTATGTTTAGCCCCGATCCCAATAGTTTGGTAAATGCCTCCTTCAAAGTCCAAATGTGATTAAATGCAATGTATTGCTGTTGAATGTTGGGAATCCCTTGCAAATACTTCAACTCTACTGCATCAAAAATGGGTGCAAACTCCTCGATAAACTGGGTGGTGGAAACTTTTTGTCTTGAATGCGACAAATCAATTCCCACACTGGTACCCCTATTGTTTATTAATACTACGATTGACATTACATCGTTTGAAGACGACGAGTTAAATTGTAAAACTGACCCGTTTATCGACAAAGAAGGCTTGCCAAAATGATTGTATTGCAACTTTAGCGGCCTCCACGGATCAAATTCTGCTGGTTCTAACAAGCTGACGATGTAATTGAGAACTACACTGGTAAATAACTTCAAAACGAGCGACTTACACCGGTGACGAAATTCCCCAATTTTGGAGATTCGTAATTGGTGGCGAAGATTATTGACTAGACGTAAACTCACCTCGAAATTGAAATCGTCCCGTAGAAAGTCAAGTAGTTCTGGCGTCAATGTCGTGGTAAATAAGTAGCCAGCACTAATATCATCAGGGCTATCACTGATTCCAGTAACTTTATCAAACACTGACTTGAGACCCATTTGTTACGGGGAAACAAGCAAAATTTAAAACAAATGACAGCTCCCCTCACTTTGTAGCTGGACTACAGTATACCGATGGCGCGATCACGGTACGTATGTCGATTGCACGATTGTTAGCCTAGAAAAGTATAAAAACATACAGCTGATCTTTATGGATTTAAAGTCGCACTGTGCGAAAACCTGGTCAGAGCCATTGTAAACCCTCCTAACAATACAAAAAAAGCAAGAATGATTTCAAGTTAAATCTTGTCCAGTTTAGTCTGATGTCGACCAGAATTGACTGTGCTGTTGAAAAGACGGATGTTTACGTTAATCAATTGCATTTCCCAATATTGGTAGCGAACGAGGTGTGTGGATGGTAGCGCTGCGATGTTATCACCACTTGTGCGACTACGACAAACAAATGTAACGAAACTCTGAATCACCGGCTAAAGAGTGGGGCACAATTGGCATGAGTTTCTCGATCTATGACTTGGACGACGACATCAGGAAGCTCTTGAGCTTGGAAAACTTCCTTGGCGGCATGTCCGTCAGTGATTTCATCGAGGAATTGTCTAAAGACCATTTTCTCAAGGGAGCCGAAGTGAACAAATTGGAGTATCTCGATCCAAAACCTTACATCCGGACTTTTGAGTCGACGTTGCGAGAATTGAAAAAATTATCTGTAGAAGCAAACGACCAGCAGAATTACCACGAGCGTGAGGCAGACAAATTTGACCTGAAACACTCCCACAACATCATGAATCTTTCGTCGAGAATCGACGAAACCAACACCAAGTTCGAAGGATTGGACGTCAAAATCAGTCTGGTGACATCACGTCTTAATCCCTTGGGTGACTCGTTGAACCAAATCACCAATTCTCGTGATCGGTCGATGGTGACGATATTTTTAATTCGGGCGTATCATGGGTTTTACACCAAAGAGAAGTATGAACCGCTCGAGAGTTTACGAGTGTCGAAAAAGTACGAAGATAAAATCAAGTGCGCACAAACGGTTGCGAAGTTGCTAATATTGAGCAAAAAAATCGAGTCTCCTGACTTGACGAGGACCATCCAAACCATGGAGATGATTCAGAAATTCGCCGAAACCATGGAAACTCAGTTGTTGAGAAAGTTCGAGGTGGCTTCTGAAGACAACAATTTTGAGATGATGAAGGAAATTGCGTCGATATTGTACGAGTTCAATGGGGGTACCAATGTGGTGCAGACTTTCATCAATAATAACGACATTTTGATTGCAGAAACCGGTGAAGAAGATAACAACAACATCATTGATAACGAGGCATTGTGGGTAAAGTTGTCTGATCCTAATTATGTAGAAGCAGTGCGAGACGACGGAACACAAATGTTACTAGATCGGCTTAAAGTGGCCATAAAGGGCCAGACAAGAATCGTATTACAGGTTTTCCAAGAACCAATCGAAGTCTTGAAGACGTTCATACAAAGAGTTTATGCCCAGATCATCCAGACGAGAATCAACGCGATATTGCAGTACTCATTGTCAACAAGCACCCTAGCTCATGTTCGAATACTACATGCTCTTCACATTATGGTGGGAGATTTCTCCAAGGATATGAAGGAGTTCTTGATGACTAACGAATTTGACAAAGAAAACGAGTTGGTGACGATTTTGAATCAGTCGTTCTACGATTTGTTTGTGGAGTACACCCACGATTCGGTATATTTCAGTAGAGAAAAGAAAAACCTCGAAGACTTGATTTACAACCACGTTCACAAGTTCAATGGGTTTCACGAAAAACCTTTATCTAATGGCTATTTGACAGAAAAGTTGACCCAGTTGGAAAATGCCGAATTCAAGGCCCCCGTGGTCGAACACCAATCGATAGAAAGGCGAAGATTGAACCAGTTCAAATCGTACGTCAGTTCGGTGAAAGCAAAATTACCAGCAAGTAGTCGAAACTCCGATTTTGACAATACCCTCGACCCTGATTTCAATGATCACGGTAAATTGAACTTAGCCATTGTGGAAACTGTGTTGAAATCATCGGTTGAGTCGATCGCGAGAATGCTAGAATTATGTCCTAACAGATCTCCGGAATACTCTCTCGAAATCCTCGAGATTATCTTGTTTGATTTCGGTAAACTTTACGTGGGAGGAGCCTTGGAAGTTTGCTATGACCAAGTCAAACACGAGAATACCTCTTCCAAAACTAATTCCCATGGGGAAATCGATTTGGAACATCTATCAATTTTCCCCATGGTAAGCGATATACTATATCTTATTTCTTCATGTATCAAGAAGATCATTTTGCCATGCGCGTTGAATTCTCCCAACATCAAAAACAGAATGACGAACCTCACCAACGTGTACATCAAACGATGCGAAACCTCATTGAACATTATCCTCAATGAAACGTTGGACATGACCGCCACGAGAATTGCCTTTTTACTATCCAAGCAAAAGAAGAAAGATTTTCTCACAGATGTTATTGGCGATGATACCGAAGCCTGCGAATCAGTAAGTGAGTTTTTGGATAACATTCATTTGCAGCTTCGTCATTCCTTGAACAGCACAAATTTGGATAGTATCTTGATCAAGATTGGGATGAATCTTCTTAATCAATTGTTGGAGCACTACAAGAAATTCGTCGTTGACTCGACGGGTGGGATTGTTCTCACAAAAGATGTCATTAGGTATCAGTCGTCTATCGACAAATGGCAGATTGAAGAGTTATCGGAGAACTTTCTGCTTTTGAAAGAAATTGCCAACTTGTTTACGGTGCAAGCCGATTTGATCAACTCCTTGGTCAACGAAGGACAATTGGCACAATTGAAGCCGTACACCATCAAACAATACGTTTCCAAAAGAGGAGACTTCAACTCAAGCTACATCGAGAGATTCTTCAGTATCAAAGGATAATTTTTTGCTAAATCATGGCACTATACATTTGTAATATAGAGGTATAGAATGAAAATGGGAATGATGAACACCGTCAGTAAATGCAAAGTAAAGTTTGGGCCGTTTCTTTCAGTATCAAAGTCAAGATAGTGGTGAAACTTGTTGCGAGTGCAATCGTTGGTGGGATTGGACACCATCTGGGTGACTCGCTTCATGTAAAAGTATAGTTTCCGGGGGAATAGATATCGTAAAACTACAAATGCAACCAGAGCGAAAAACACCGCCAAATACACCCCGAGAGAAAGCATCGGCGTGGGCATATAGCACATCTGGGTTTGGAACGATTCTTGTTGAATCAACGAGGGTGAATCTAAGGGATTATTGAGGGACAACAATTGTATTGCTGGGTACTTGATCCCCGATGTCATGGCTGCCGATTTCACTGCAATTTCTCGGGCAATCTTGTTTTCGTTGTTGTAAGTGTATGGTTGTTGAATATCACAGTAGTCATGGTCGTCACCGGCAAACACGATGTCAGGATGTACCACAGACAACACTCTTTGAGAGATCTCGTATTCAATTACCGTTTGGTACTGTTTTCCTCGTTGAAGAGGGAACGGTTTGTGTTTCTTTTCTCGAAGAGGGCCACACACTTGGGTATCAGGAAATCTATAAAATGGCACATGTACCAAAAGCACCCGGGGAAAGTTGGGTTGTAATCTCGAATTGATTTGGTCGAGAAATTGCATGGATTCGGCCGCAATATGGGGGTCGGAATTCGACATGGAAATTGTGTCGAGCATCACCACCGAGTGATTGCCGATTTCTACGAAATCGTTCAAGTTTCCAAAGTACTGGCTGAATCGCTCACTGACGTTGCGGTGCACGGTATGGAACCCAATGTCGTGATTTCCTGGGATAGAATCGTACGTTCTTCTCCCGACTTTCCAAGGAAAGATGCTCTTGTATCGCTTGTACTCTTTGAACCACCTGTTGTCGTCCCACTCTCTTCCTCCGTCAAACAAATCTCCCAAAAAGAACGTGGTGTCGGGGTCGAGCAAATGTGACGCAAACATATAGTTTCGATGAAGATAATTGTCAGCAAACTTCCTCATCATCCATTGCATTGCCCACGGCTTCTCGGGATACGAGTATTCATCCACAATCTGGGGATCGGCTATCAACATCACTCGGTGGGGAGGATTATTGTTAGTCCATTGTTCCCATTTGCCCCAGCCACACGATTTGATGGTATGCTTCACATGAGACCTTTCAAAGTAGTGAATAAGAACCAACCACGTCACCACCAACGCCTTGATGAATGTCCAATTGATGGTGATTGAGCCGGATTTGGAGTGATATCTTGCCGGGTACGGAGTGGTGGGAACGGGATGCAAATCGATCGGTTCCGTGTGGTCATCAACTGCTTTCTCCCGACGTCGGTTAATCATGATGATCCACGTCAAACAGTTGCCAACTGATTTGGGGGTGAGGTTTGCTGCGGTAAAGTTAAACCCTTTTCTTAATTTCTCACTTAGTGAAAAATCGCCCTGTAGGTGGTGAATTGCACCGGAAATTGTACTCCACCATAATCAACATTATGGGCGGATCCGGCACTGTTGGTGGCGGCGAAAAGCGAAATGGCGGTGAAAAGGATGGAGGAGGGCGAAAATTGCGGTCAAAAGACGCCGCTAATGACAAGAAGTCGACACTTTTTAATTTCGACAATGTCAACAAGTTGGTGTACCGAGACTTGGTACTAACCGTGAGGAAACCGAGTGATTTTGTCAATGTTTACTGCCACACGCAAGATTGTCGCCTTCCGGACGCTGGACAGGTGCAAAAACCGTCCAATTTGATGGAGATACCCCAGGTTGACGGGGTGCCCTATCATAGAAAGGTGGTTGATCCGTTGCCAGATGACCTGTTTATGATATTCCACAAAAAGATGAAGAAGGACGAAAGAGTCATGGCCAATGAAGACAGACTCCGGATCCTTTCCGAGGTCGATAACCTCCAAACTCAATTGAACTTGCTAAATCAGTACGACTGGGTACGACATCTCCCTAGCATATGTAGCATCACCGATGTGCGAGACTATGACGAGTTGGTGGAGAAGAAACTGCTCACGGTGCTGGAGATCGAGAACTCGTTGCGCAAGTACGATAACTGGAAACGACGGTCGGACCAACTTGCACACGATATCAAATCGTCCCTTGAAACTGACGATGGTGACGACGAATATGACTTGCCTCTCGAAACAATACAGGCAAATAGAAAGCGGGAAAATAGACGGAAATATGGTCCTGTCATAAAATTGTACCTCAATAACGGGTACTTGCTCGTCATTGACCCAATCCAACCACCAAAAATTATCAAATGCCAACCAGATGGTACTCGAGATAAATCCAATGGTATCCATAAAGCTAGCTCTCGAAAACAGAAGGCTCGAAAGCAAAATGTCGCAACTGCTCCAAAACAGCTTGCACGTCCTCCTCAACTAATATCACCACCAACAACCGTGAAGATACCGAAGAACCAAACGTTGGAGAATAGTCCTTCGGTCAACTTAATGACACAGCCAGAAAATGGCATGATCTTTGGTACGAAACTTAGCGAAATGAGAGTTCCCCACGATGGATTTGACTTGCCAAAACTGTTCAAATCCGTTGCCAGAAACAACGGCCTGGTGTGAATTCTCCATCAATGGGTCTACATTAGCGGCCATAGGTAGATCACTGGTGACCCTTGTAATATACTTTGTAAATTATGTATGCTTAACAACCATTGCTCAACGCTACAGATATTCCTTTATCGCCTGAAGATATTGGACAATGTAATCAATGGGGTCGTTTTCTACATCAACGATAAACCCCTTTTTCTCACTGATGGTTTTGGCTTGCTGCTTTAGCTCGCTGTCGACTCGATTTGGTCGAAAGGTTTCAATTTGGTTGGTGGAAATTCCGTAGTTGGTTACTAAGATGTCCCGCAATTGCAAAATCGCAAGAAATGATTGTGCAAAATACACTTGGCTCTCAAATCCTTTTGTTTCCTTCAACACAAGGAGGTCTTCGTTGTTCACTTGTTCAGATATCTCAACTCCTTCATCTTCCAAAACAATATCAATTCGATTGATTATCCTCAACACTTCTTCCAAGCTATAGAAATTCGTGTTGGCAAGGTTGAGGCAGATCCATATAACTTCATCTCGTTGCTCCTTAGTTTCATCTGTATCCGATCTCACTTCGACAAATTTCACGATTGACTGAATGAACTTTTTTCTTGATGAATAGCTGGATTTCACAACGCCATATAAGTCGGCTACAAAATCATTTTTTTCAAAAAAAGATCTATGATTACTTTTGGCGTACCTCATGGCCAACTTTGTTCCCTCAAAATAACTTGTATCAGTTAACGACTCGTGCTTTTCATATAAGTCAGAATGAAGGTTAACTGCTATGTTTCTGATTCTGCGGTTGTCACTCGCTTCCAAAGCAATAACTGTTGGAATGCAAGTTCTAGGATTGGCAAACCCTTGGCGAATAACCAATTGTAGAAATTCAACACAGGATAATGAAAGCGTGTTATTATCATGGAGACACAACTCAAGTATTCTGTCCATGTATCGTTGGACTAGTCCAGCACAGATACCATCGGTGAGGTATGACTTAGAATTACCATGAAACACATCAATAGCAAATTTGAGTTTGTTCGACATAACTTTGCTTGTTCCATTTTGCTTCTCGGAATGATTCTCCTCAAGAATTAGAAATTTCATTAGTCCCTTGATAACGCTGTGGATTATTAGAGGATTTCCCTTTTCAAATTCGTTGTCAAAAATGTGAAGAATTGGGTCAGACATGAAGAATTTCGGATGGGTATTGCAGACATTGATTATGTTTTTTATAGCGACATTCTTGACTCTCCCGTCACTCTCACAAAAGTAAAGTAAGTACTTGATTATGCCACTGACAATAGACTCTTTCTCTTTGAGACCAAGCGACGATTTCAAAAATAGTTCTCGAAACTCTTCAAATTTGCAATGGGTACCAAAACTTCCCAACAAGTGAATAAGTTTTTCCAATCTTGGGTTTGGTTCTTGTATATTCTTTTTCTCAAAAAATGGCCTTAGCATTTTCATACAAGATACACATGCATTTGCTAGTCTTGAGGTGTTTTTTTTCATTTGACAAAGATACCAAATGCATGGCATTGCTTCATTGAGTTCTTTGACATTGAATTTTGCAAGGTTTTGTATCAAGAAAGTTTGTACTGATTGGAGATAATCGGGTCGTAATGAAATAATTTCAGGAAGTACGTGCTTGAGAATTTCCAAGTTGTAAAATGTGATATCCCCTTCATTCTTATCTTCGGTCAAAAATGACTGCAATGATATTAATTGTTCTTGATTGATTAGACTTGAATCACTTTTTACAAATGTGGAAATCAACTTTAAGCTCTTCTCAATTTCACCGGAATTTGTCATGTCATGAATGTTATCTATCAACCTTGTCGTTACATGTTCCAATGAATCTTTATAATTCCTAATCAAATCTGCATTCAAAAACTCCTCAAATGCTTTCAAGATTTTTCCTTCTAGTCCAACAACATCAACAAGTATATTTAAATTAGAACTATCTTCCTTGTCAAACCAAATTTGTACGAGTAATGATTTGACTAAATCAATAACTGAGTCCTCCTCGTCATATACTCCCATGAGCAACTTTGCTGATACATACACCTTCGCCTTATTTGATTCCAAACTATCAAACATCCCTCCCATTAGTTTGATAACTCGTTTTCTAACTTGCACACTCGGATCATTGATGCACTCACAAATTGGCTTATAAAAATTTTGCAATAGCTCAGGTTTGAAATCAACAATCTTTCCAAATAGATCAATCACTGCATCTCGAACTGACAGAGAATTGTCAGAAAGCCGCAATGAAACTGATTCTTGGATTCTTTGAGAGGCAAGAATGTCAGGATCTTTATCGATCAACATAGATAGAGTTCTGATTGCTTTGCTTTTGATTTTTATCTTTGAACTTTCCAAACTTTTGGTCAACAAATTAAGAAAATGATCATACAATGCATATAAATCTCCTCGCATAATGATATCGGTATATTGCATTTTTGAATTGGAACTTGGAATAGTATCATCAGGTTCAGCGGCAATTATTTCGAAAAGAAATGTTCTTATCTGTTGAATACAAGGCACAATTTCGCTGCTAGCGGTTGCATTTTCGGACTCTGAGTTTAACCCAGATAGTTGCATATCAGTCTTGTCAATATGTGTCTCCATGTCTTTCAATTCTGCTATCTGTTTAATAGCCAAAAATTTTGCAGCCAGATTATATCTAGCATTTTTTTTGGCCCGTGCCTGGATATGGCCAAATATCGACTCCAAATTCGATTGAAATTCTGCAAATTCTGCTGCCGTGGAAAGATCAACAGAAGGCGATGACTCGCGCATATCTATTAAGCTCTCGCAAATCTTTCCTAGAATATCAAAAAGGTGGATTTCGATACTTTGGAAATTTTGGTTTTGAATCGTTAGAAGAAACGTTCTCATGAAACCCACTAGCAAAACCTCTGATCCAGCCCATTCAGGGTATGGAAGCAACATAAGTAAGTCTTCTAAGATCATTTCTATAATTGTTTTCATTTCAGGATTTCTGGAAAACTTCGATACAACAAATGATGTGATTTGACTCACAAAATTGTAGACATCGGTCAATATGCTGGTAGATAAATCTTGCGTGTGAGAGAAGTCATCATCCTTCAAATTTTCTGGCTTGAACTCGGGAATCTTTTTGTATGGCAAATTTTCAACCATGCTAACGAGGAAAGTAGATACTAACTGAACTTTGTCTCCTTGTAATGTTTTGAATTGTCTTCCCAACAACCTCGAGGGTGACAACCTATCAAAGCCAATTAATATTTCATTGAGAATGAAGTCACGTTGATCAGGATAGTTTTTGAATATTTGCAATATCAACTCGCAAGTACTTGCTTTCAAATTCTCAAACGAAGATATTGACACCAAAGACCCCCCTTCTCGTCGGTTCAAATCCGCATATATAATCTCAGTGGAAAGGTACTCTAGTCTTGTAAGGATTCTTTCTTCAACGGTGTATTTAGATAAGTATGCTGATATCAGTTGCAAAATGGTTTTGAAATCCTCAGTCAAAGAATAGAATTTTGGTCTTACAGTATTCACGATCTCGGAAGTGAACATCTTTGCTGCCAACTTAATGAGGATGTCGTAGTGCAAGGAGTGTATCATGTCAACAACTGAGGTAAGATATTCGTCTACATATATTGATTTGTTACTCAATCGACCATTCAATATGACAAGCGTAACTTTGGCAGCGAGCGTCGCCAGCAACATGCCGTCAAAAATCCGGAAAATGGCATGAGTATCGATGGTTTCTTTTTCTAGCAAATTGCGTAATTCGTCTGAGTTGAAATCATTGAATTCTAAGAGCGTTCTCCACATAAGCTTTTGTACTCGTGTTATTTGGTCTATGTCAACAGTATCTATTTTAGGATCAACCATCAATTTAAGGAGGCAGTCGTGGTACATCACCATTATTTCCGTGGTTACCAAGTACTTGTCGTCGCAATGGATCCAGTAGGCGGTATTATCTGTATTTTCATCCAGATATAGTCCCACCAACGAGTTAATATGCAATAGTTTATCGCTCAATCGATCGAATGCATCTGGTTGTGTTGCCGTAGTTTTCTGAAGTTTATTCGTCGCCACTAGCACGTCTTCTTCCAAAGGTCGTTTTTTTTGCACGCTTGTGGGATTTCCCATCTCCATTTCATACTCCTTCAAGAACTTTGATCTGTACTTCTCATTATGATGTTGTATACTCTGACTATTATACTTCTTGCGAACACTCAAACGCGATACTTCGTATGTCGCTGTCTGTTCGCCAGCACTTGGAGGAACAATATCGTCGAGCGTTATTGGGTCAGCTGCGTCATAAATGGTTTGAGGTACGCGAGATAAGCCATGGGCTGAAGAGGATGCACCACCCTGACATGACGAACGGTAGTGCGGAAATTTCACCTCTTGTAAATCCTCGCAGTCAAATTGTGCTAGCTCTTCGCCAATTCTCTCGGCAAAATCATCAAATCGTTCTGGATCGCCATTTATGGCTTGGATCAACTGTCTCCTAGACTTATTTACCGCCACGTCCATAGACATCCCAATCCCGGTAGGCGCAATACATGGTGCTGTTCCTTGAACGGGAAGAAGATGTAGTAGTGGAGTCGCACCGAGAACCTCCTTGAGGTTCACGGGATGTGTTCTCTCCATCGATGGCCAGAACGTCTAGATATCGTGAAGATGTTGCAAATATTTGGAACCGCTGCGAAAACGAAGGCCCGGTTTATATGCACTATCGACCCTGTCTAACTATTCTGACAAGACTTGAAACTGCCAACAGCAACGGCTGGGAGTGTCATGAGAAGAGAGATTGATGAAGTTGGGGCTCGTGGTAAAGACTTAATTGTGCTACGAGTTGTTTGATATCGATATTTCCGTCTATATTGTGAAAGTTAGGCCAATATTTCCTCCGTTAAACTAGTGGTCTCTTCACCACTATCACGCTACACATTGGAGTTTCTGGAGCTGGGGGTGTCAGATGCTGATCCCTGGGACGATTGCAAGTTGGAGGTGCCAGAGTTTGGTGACATGTTGCCTACGCCCTGCAACGTAGTCAAATCGTCCATTAAAGGTGATGCCTCTGGGTACAGTATTCGCAGCTGCGATGACGATTGTTGTCTGAGCATTTGCTGCTGTAACTGCTGTTGCAGCAACTGCTGCTGGGCTGTTCTTGTAGGCTTGAGCATTTGGAGCTGCGATCTTTCCTGCGCAGTTAAGTTGGCCATCTGTCCTTGCTTAAGCTGTCCTGGCTGTGCTGACCGGTAGTTTTGTGCTGTGGATCTCTGCTGCATCATCTGTGCCGGTTGCAATGCCCCCTGGGGCGTTTGAGTGTTGGAGCTCTGCTGCAGTTGCTGCAAGTTCATTCTATTCTGGTTGAGCCTATTTTGCTGTTGTTGTTGTAGGTTGGCCAAGTACGTCGCAGCCAACTTGGTTACTTGGTCTTTGGTTAATGATGGGTTTTTGGTTTGAATCGAATTGATGATGGCAGACACTTGTGCTGGTGCAAAATGTATCCTTGGTTTCGAAGCGGTGCTTGTCAGACCACCGGGGTTTTGTCGAGGTACCTGATTTGCTTGGCCCGCATTCGCTACATTGCCACCTGGTTTGCTTCCTGATGTGCCTGGAACCAATTTTGTATTGGCCGAGTTTGTTGGAATCTGAGAAGCGTTCATCTGCTGCTTCTGCTGCATTAGCCGTTTTTGCTTTTGCAATTGTAATAGTTGCTGCAATTGCTCTGGTGTGTATGATGAACCGTTAGGATTGGTTGGGATCTTGTTTACAGGAATTTGACCCAGTTGCATTGGCTTGGTACCACGATTGGCTTGAACGCTTACCTTGTCGACAGGAAGGCTTGCACCCGTTCCACTTCCAGAATGTTGTGACGAGATGGTTCCAGACCCAGATGATGTTTGGCTAATTGCAGAAGGGCTTTGTTGCTTCTGTTGAGCCACGGCTGCCATCATTCTGTATCTTGTTGCTGCTTGATCGTTATATGCTTTTCTCGAAGACTTATCATTTTCGTACTTCAATTTGGAAAGCTCGCCTGGGGTAGCTACTGGCTCAGTAGACCGTTTGGTACCGTTGAACAGTGGACTGTTGATCCCAGCATTCCCATTGCTAACAGGTGTAGCATTAGGTGTGTTTGACCCTGGAGCGGACGATGTGCCATTAGATGATGCATTGGTTTGATTAGAGTAATCACTTGTAGTTGTTCTTCTGTAGTTGAGTTTGGATTGAGCAATCTCCCGTTTTTTCATTGATTTGCGCATTGCGTCAAACATTGATGCCCATCTCAATTTCCGGTGTCCTCTTTGTATCGATTCGGTACCTACACCCAATGGACTTATTCTCCTTTTGGTAGTCAGTTGTGTCTTGTGGGCTTGTTCTAACCATTGTTGTGCGTGATAAGCATATGTGCCTCTCATATCATTGAACTGGAATTTCTCATTCAATTGGATGTACCTTTCAAAACATTGCCAAGGGGTTCGACGTTCTATGTTTGATTCGTACTTCTTCATACTGGCCGTGGTTGCAGATAAACACTCCGAGATCAAGTCCCAGTTGAAACAAAATTCTGCAATGTAATGTATCAAGTACTTATCATCCCTGGGCAACCAGATAGTTGGAGATCTGTATTCTATATTTTTGATCGCAGGTGGTTTTGGTGGTTTTAGGAAATTGAAACGACGATGAGACTGGAATCCAAATAGCCCTTTTTGATATTCTGGTGGTCCCTTTGACCTTTTACTTTTCAAGCTTTCTGCGTCTTTGACAACGATTTTATACCATTCATCTTCCGTGTCAAATGGGTGAATGAGTCGTGAAACTGCGGCCATTGGAGACTCGGACAAATTAGCACTGGTTTCTTGCTCGTCAAATGCAGTGAATTTCGGCAAATTCTTGATGACTGATTGGTCAATTTTCTTTAAGTCGTCCATATTTACATGGAGCTTGAATGGGCTCGTATGACCTTCCGTAGGTTCTGTAAAAGTTGGATAAGTTGGAATCCAGTCTTCATGGTGCGAGCTAGGTTCAAGTAACAACTTTGTATCAATAGTAGGAAGATCCGGTTGTTCTACTTTGACTTGGACTTCCTCCACTACTTGAGTAGTTGCTTCAGCTGGGCCCTCTTGTTTTATAAGATCTACAACAATTTCCTCGATGGAATCAACCTTGACGTCCTCTGGTTCCTTTTCGGTCTCGCACGGTACACTGTCAATGACCATCTCTTCGGTATCGTTCTTGGTTTCGACAGGAATGTCATCACTACTTTGTCCAGGCTGGTCAACTTGCACAGAAAGATGCACTATTGGCTTTCTTTTCACACACATTACGTCTCCGTACGTCCAGTAATCTAGAACCGCTTGAGCAATATGCACACAGCATGCTTTCTTGAATTTTGCTGTTTCTTTGAAATCTGCTGCTAGCCATCTGGCTTCTTGCATAAACAGTATACCATGGACGGGGCGTTTCTTATTCTTCTTAATATACACAAATGGATCATAAAACTTCAAAGGCTGGCGAAGCGACCATTTACCTTGTCTCTTTAATTCCTCAATTCTCGAGTATAGTACGGCAATCTTACCTTCCAACAATGCAGACTCATAATTGTCCGTCATCAACACTTTATGGGGACCAGGTAGTAATTTATTTAGTGGCAATGTTTGTGTGAGATAATAAAGCTCGGCTAGAGAAGAAACCGTGTGGGGTTTTGTTGGATAGTTTTCCGGTACTGATAACACTTCAAGATCACGTATATCTTTGTTCAAGAACTCATTTTGTTGCTTGTTTGTAGACAATATTTTAAACGAGGATGTATCTCGTCTCTTCACAATATCTTGATTTTCTGACGCTTTTCTTTTGGGTCGGAAAAGCGTAACCTCTATTTGTTTGTTTATGAACTGCCTGACATTATCATCCGACTCGCCAATGATGGTTTGAAACGATGCTGGGTGGTTATAAGACGGTTTTACCACATCGGAAAAACTGAGCAAGGGGTCATTAAGCAACTGGCACAACTCGTTGATCCTGCTTACCCGCTCTGTCTCTAGTTGTACCGCCGCCATGATGACAAAAAGATGTGTTGTTTTACCAGCTTATTCCTGGAAATAAAATTTGACAACGTGATAAACATGGTGTAAGTCACGTGATAATGACTGTAAATTCTTTATATTTATGTTTTATTTGATTCTTACACGAAGAAAGCGGCTTTAGCTCAGTTGGGAGAGCGTCAGACTGAAGATCTGAAGGTCCTGTGTTCGATCCACAGAAATCGCATTTTCTTTTTGATGAAATTGATCAGATTTGAAAGAGCCATATGTTTCAAAGTACTTTAGGGGCTGCTTGTGAATAGATTTTCCTGACTAGTTGTTCTCTATGTTTTTGCATCGTTCCTCAAGACTTTGCATTGGTATTCGCTCTTGTGGTCTTCCTCATGTAAAATGTGCTTCGAAATGCTCGGTTCACCTAAAGTCAAAGAAACAGGCATTGGATTGGGTAACCGGAAAATTAGCAGAAAACTGAAAGCTGTGAGTGGAAGAATAGTTGGAAACGACACTAAATGATTCTTTCCATGCTCTCAACACATACGTAAATACTTTTGTGGAAGCAACGCATGAGATTTAACAGCTGAAAAACGTAGCGGAACCATTTCTTACTTACTGAAAAAAAATAAACACTTGCAAGTGCCTGCAAAAGGCTTGGTGAATTAGCTCCACTGAAACACATGAAATGCCTGGAGAAAATATTAATTTTCAAATCAAATCATTCGGCAACACGATCCCCTTAAAAGTAAAGTAATTGTTCTATTTTGAGGTGTTTTCCATCATCGATTTTTTTTAACTGAAATGCATTTATTGCTTTATAATCGTGAATATACAACTAATCCATGTAGTCAATCAGTTTGGATCATGTAATTTCGCCGCCAAAGTCCTAATCTGAGGACTATACTCAAACTCTCATCAAAACATCTCGAATTTGTTTAATTAAAAAATGACTTCGTGGCCAAGCTGGTTAAGGCGTAAGACTGTTAATCTTGAGATCGTGAGTTCGATCCTCACCGAGGTCGTTTATCTTTTTTTATCCACCCCACAAAAATCATGTGTTGTTTCTGTGAAATGGGTTCAGTCCAACTCGTTGAGTACCGTACTTAATTATGAAATCGCTTTTTGGTTGAGTTTCACTTTAGAACATTTTCAATTGATTGGAAAACTCAATTTACAGAATTATGACATTTTTTGAAAAAATTGTGCACTTTTACATGTAAAATTAGCCAAATATTGAATAGGAAAGCAAAAAAAAACCGCGTAATCATTTGGCTCTTTAGGAGAGGGACTAACCATTTTTCAACAAGTTACTTCAATCTAATTTTCCATTGATGCCAATGTGCTTGCGGACCCTGGTTTTGTTCACAGTATAATTTTGCACCCACAATAAGCAGAACCCGCAACAACTTTACATGAAATTAAACAAGTTTGCCGGCAACGAAATCTGCTCACAATGATATTTAACAGAACAACTCTTCACCATGCCATATAACTTTGCAAGAATCTGAATGTGAACTCGGTGCCATATAAACCCATAAATGGTAGCGCCGCTACAATAAGGGCAATGGTGGCTTTCAAAATCGAACAAGAGTCAGGCCAGGCTGTTCATCACCATTGTGCGTAATTGCAACAGGAACACATAACAAAATTGATCAGTTTAAGTGATATAACGAGAACAAGATGAACTTTGAAAGCTTAGGTGGCTCCGACATGAACGGAGCGTTCAAGATCGCCAACCTTATTGTGAGTGGACTAGCAGTATTGTCTGGGCTCTCGCAATTATTCAACGGAATTCAGTCATTTTTGGTGGGAGTTTACATTATAGCATTTGGTGCTGCTATTGGATTCTTGGAGTTCAACGTGCCCCCCGAAGCGTATGCATACGGGTCGTTTTTGTTTAGTTTCATTGGGAGAGGAATATGTACGTATACCACGAGTAAGGTGACATTGTTGTTGCCACATTGACCCATTGTGCCCTACTAACTATCAGTCTACACCTTGATTGGGTCGATTATCAATGGTGCCTCGATTTTCAGAATATTTGCCAGCCTCATTATATTTATTGTCGGGTTAGTCTTTATAGCCCTTGAAGCCATTCCCTCTGTGACACCCCCAGACAACATGAACACCGAGGGCATCCAGATTGGCATCAACGATGAGGACATAATCTAGATAGCTACACAATATACGACTACACCACAGTACCTTCCAAAACAAAAATGATTTAGTTTGTGTTAAAACTACACTTTGGCCATTTCCAAACCACGGTGGTCAATGGTGGTGAAGCACAATAGCCAATCTAATATATAGGCGCACCACTGGTTAATTTATTATGGGTGATAATAATATTTGTAGTATGCAAACGCCAGGGGAGTTTCTTGCTACAGTGAGGAAAAGGCAACTAAATGCTGCTAGGCACTAGTCCAATGCTATCGGCCTAACTCGCACCTCCACAGTTCAGTAATGGCCGACAATGTAATAGAGATCCCCATAGACAGTTACACCGGGTTCAAGTTGTCGTACGTTCTGTCACGATTGCTTCACCATCATACCAAGGTTGTGTTTCTTGGACCACTACCGGACATCTGGTTAAAGGATGACCCTCGTGGGTTCTTCAAGAGTCACACTCGGTTCGTGAAGAAAATCCTAATGCGCCATGCCAAGCACTTGACTTCAACGGTGTATACACCTAGAAGTCACGATCGCTCATTTAGTGCAAGCTACTCAGTGTCCAATTCCAAAACCGTGTTGAATCTACTTCAGCAGATGCTTGCGTCAGAAATTGATAGCAGCACTGAATCAGATGGTGAGTCTGAATCTGAGTCGGACGGTGGTCCCAGGACCGACGACGACGACGAGCCTCCTACCACCATAGAAACAAACGAATACTCTGTTGATATTCCGTCGAAATTCAGTAACGGCAAATCGAAGATCCCCTTGGCGCAAACATTGTCACCACAGGTGAAAGCCAGCTCTACCCGTTCGAAGTCAAGGCAATTGAATATCGAGAAAACCCACCGGACTCAAGAAAACCTGGACCACAATGATATCTCGTTGAAGTCTTACATTGATACTCTCAATGAGCAGTTTGAAAGACAAACAGCAATCGTAATGCCCAAATTCTTAGCCGGTCCATTTGATGACGAGACGAGTGATGATGGTGATTCCAGCATTGGTGAAGTATTGGTGTACCAAGATTCTGACAACACGATAGTGGCGTCACAGTCGTCAAAGAGTAGCATTACAGGTACTCCAAACCTCAATGAAAACAAACCACAAAACGTGTTTGGGAAATCTTCCATTGAAGAAGTGGAGCATGGAGCTGAAAGTACGCCAGCAGAGAATGGCGAGACGTATCATGAAGTTCCTCAAGTGCCAATCGAGGATGAAATGGTTACACTTCCTCATTGTCTTACGACTACCGTAAACACTAAAAATGATACAGACCTAAGTGCTTATCCCAAGAAGGAATATGAAACTTACAATATCGACATACCTCGTCCGCATCCATCTGCTGAAACTGAAGAGCCGCCTGTTGGCGGCGCTCACAGCACAAGTGATGACATAGATCAGTCACAAAGCATCCCGCTTATTCGTTGCGATAGTTATGAAACAGATGTACAAAATATTCCTGTTAAAGACTCGGTTCTGAAACCTTCCATGGAAGATGAAAGCAAAAGTGGTGATGAAAATCAAAACACTAGACCACACATGTTCAAACTGTCGTCAATGTTGTCCAAGGAGTTTTCAATACGTAGTTTTTCGCCTGAAAGCTCAAAGTCAAATCTTGGAGTCAAATGGGGATCTGTGGTCTCAAAGCGGAGTAGCAGGTCTTCTCGAATTAGTATTACAAAGCCAGAACCTATGGACCACGCTGATGATTACGTTACTATATATAACAACGAATTTCGAATATTCAAGCACCTTCGGAAACTTCGAAAGAAGTATAGAAAGCAGCATGAGAAACACAAAGATAATAGGAACGATTTTCGGAATCAAGTGTTCATACGATTGTTAAGGAGTTTCCGCCCAGGAGATATACTCAAGATCACCGAGATGCTTGTTTTGGTGAAAGGACTTATGGGAGAGCAAAAGGCACATCCTTTCACAGAAAATGAATATTGCGATTCATACGTACGAGAACGATGGAAAGAATATTACGTAGTGTTGAGAAAGACTGACGACCCACATGAACCCATCGTATTACAGCTTTACGACATCGATCCAAGTGGTACTGAAAAAGACCCATCAGCAACAATATATCTACGACTGAACGTCCACGCTCAATTCTACAGTGAGCTCGATAAATCGATTAGCATTGTTGTACCCGGAAAGAGCAGAACGAAGGTGTATATTTTCAAATGTCACAATCAAATCACTGCTCTCAGATGGCTATTCACCATAAAACAGGCATTAGGAAGCGAGTTTTCAGATGGTTTTGTGATCAGTGCTCCCGATCGGTCATTAACGTTACATGTTTCAATTCCTAGTTTGACTATTTACAAGATGCTATTACCTCAGAAAAACATGAAAATCCGTGAAATGAAATCTGGTTATTCGGTCGAGTTTTCCCCATTGATAGAACATTTAAGAACGTTCATCCAAAAAGAGATAGAGAAGAGGAACATTGGTCAAGTGTCAGACTACATCCAAGGTATCAAGCAGCCATGGTTTTGTTACAAAAAGTATGACAGATTGGAATGGGTCATCAATAATAGCGAGGTGTTTTACATTCAAAATTTGTTGCTCAAGAACTCGTTCACATTGCAAGCTCGTGATATGGGACATGCTCCAATTGAAGTGAAATCAGGTAGCAAAACTCTTCTAGAGCCTATTTCAATGGAAGGATTTTTATCTCGAATTACAAATATGTCTGGAAGACAAGCTTCGTTTCTTAGAACTTTTCATAAAGTTCTGTATTTCCACACTTCCGACGACTTGTTGTTCTTTGCTACGTATTATAAGGCTACACCTCCTTCTCCTGGAAATGAGTATCTAAAAGAGGATCCCGATTTGAGTGAAATATCCAACAAACTACCCGAGATATATGAACATACCCCTTTTCCGCTAGATGACAATGACCACATAACGTGGTTAGACGGCAATGAGTTTGAACAGAACGATCGGTTAGCCTGTGGGGAGTACGATCGGAGAGTACAACAGATAATAAAGGCTGAAGGTTTAATATGTCTTTCATTGGTGAAAGAAGTTCTTCCAATTCCAGTTGATGATCTCACAATAGCACAGAAGTTGTTGAAATGCTTACTCTGGCATTCAAATCCCAACTTAATTGATGATGACTTTATTGTGGATTCTGGATTAGAAATACTTATGAATAATGGAAACAGAGTTAAATTGATTGCACCCAATAAAAGGATTCGTGACGAATGGGTATCGAGACTTACTGAATTGAAAACATACTGGAGTCTCAGAAAGAAAAGCGACATTTGTAACATCATAGACATCAAAGCGCAAAATCTAAAGAAATTGGGTATTACCGAATTTGACGATTCAAATGCTGGACAGGTCCTTGAGCTGAGCGAGATTGGACACTCCATTGCCAACCCCGTCTTGCATAATATAGATTCAATGACTCTATCGAGATGTATCCTTGTGACAGGGTTTTTGTATCAAAAGACAAAGAAACATGCAGATTTCAATCAGTACTATGCCGTGTTGGTACCTGGCTATATGATATTGTATCGCACATTCAAACGTTCCAAACTTACTGGCAAATGGAAAAAACAAGCAATATTCAAACATTTTATCACAATTCCAATTTCACGGTGTTATGTATACTCAGGTATTACCACATCATTTGAGCTACTAGAAAGACTGGATATCCTCGACCACAAACATCCTGAACAGCGTCCTCTTCCACGAGTATACGCCGATGGGTGGAAGTCTTCAGAGGAGGAGCATGTTCGCTGCTTCACATTGTGGTTTGGAAAGAAGAGACTGATAAAAGGCAAAGGTAAGGTGGCTACGGAAGTAGACAAATCTGTGAAAAACCCAGGCTTGAGCAAAATGATAGCTAGATTGGGTATCACCGGTAAAAGTATCGTGTTTATGACCCGGTCGAGACAAGAGAGAGAAATGTGGACGCATCGGATTCTTTGTGAGATTGATAGATATAGCGGAACTGGAGGGAATTGATGCATTTTCATTCAAACGGCATGGTGGTGCTATACATATATAGAGCTAATACACCAAAACTACGAAGTATTTGTAATTGATGTTTTGACTTTATGAGATTACAACTTCTCCCTGGGTATACAATCATCGATGTTCTTGATCAAGTCTCGCCAGTTATTTTCGGGGTTTGTGTGTTGCAGAACAAGATGATCGATGAGTTCTTGATCGGAATCAACATCTGTATCAGACAGTGATTCTGTGTCGCTTGAAACTAGCAGATTGTTGTCTTCAATAGTGTCAAACGTACTGGATTTCAAATGACTATCGACTTTATTCGAGTTGATAGATAAAGACGGAAAGCCCTCTTTCTGCTCCATGCTGAATGACTTAGTTCTGTTTCCCGGTTTACTGATGTTCTCTTTTGTTAAATTTACCAAACCATTAGCCGCATCAGAGTTATTGTTACAGACAGTTTGGTTATTTTCAAGAACATCTAGTTCAATTGTGGAAGACATCACTTCAGCCGGAAAATCAAAAGATCGATCTGATATTGCTACAACCCATTTCTCAATGACTGAAAAGACATGACACCTTAGTGAGATTTCTTGTGCTTCTAGTGAAAGTTTCAACTTCAAAATTGAAGGTGACGGCAAGGCAATTGAAACATTGTTTATGTCAACAAGTACCGGAAACTTTTCATTCCATATTGCTAGACAATTTTCAAACAAATATACGATACGCTCGTGCCATTTGGAATTATCATAACTGATCAAAAGACTATCAACTAGTCGGAGACCACCTGATTGAATTAATTGAGTGTAGCTGAATTTTGAACAGTTGTCTAGCAAGTACTTTATGAACCAATTCTTCAAGGCATCCAATGGGATGTTTTTGTAAGATTCGATTTTAGCGGTTGCAGTGTCCACTGTGGTTGTGGAAAGTCTCGAAGAAAAAATAGATTTCGAGACTGAATTGCTTCTATCTACAAAGGAGTCTGTCTCTCGAGATTCTGAGCTAGCAATCGAAGCTAATCGGTCTTTTCGTAGCGTATGTTCGAGGTGGTCTTCAGAATCAGGCAATGGTTCCCATTTATCATTTACGATATTTGAGTTGGTAGGGTGGAGAGTAGAAGATTCAGTACTTTCGCTAAGTGTAGGTAAGGATGTTGATTTCAAATAATCGTTACCGAAATATGGCAGCTTCAATGGATCGATAGGTCGAGGGCTTTTCACTTGTTTGATCCACAAATCATCAATCTGGGGCTCGGGGCTTGTTACCACGTTGTGAGTATGATCAACGGTGTTAAATGATGTCACTGAAGAAGCCTGCTCGATAGAGAGTTGATCAAACAGAACAGATGGACTTTTCTGACAATGGGAGAGCTGTTTTTTCCGATTTTTCGGGGTACCAATTGTTTGTGTTGAACTGGTGTCTGCTTCAGGGGGAATTGGGGGTAATATAGTTTTTGACAAAATTGAAAAATTGGAATTGGGCTTTTCACTGATTGATAGTGACAATAATACCGAGTCAAGAATCGAGCTGTTCTTTGGAATTAACTTTTGATTGCACGAGGAATTGCAATAGCAATTTGGAAATAATCTGTTATTATAGCTCTTTGAATTATAATCCACTATCTGAACCAAACACTGTTCATGAACTAACGAACCACACATCAAGGGAATGATCGACTCGTTCACTAGCTTTGACCCCAAGAGTTCCATACAAACAAAACACTTAACTTGGGAATAGTTCAGCTTGTAAGCCATCTGCGACACTATGTATGGCGATATCCTAGGTGCGCGATGGATCTTTACCTTTGACTCGGAGTTACGCCAGCCTTGTGACGTATTGCTTGGAGTTGGTGTAAGTTGCGGCTCGTGATCGTTATCAATTATGCTGGGAAACCCCAGCGACGCCAACGGAGATACGTTGTTGATGGTACCACTGCAGACCGTGGTCTTCTTTTTTCTAATCCTTATCCAACTCATGGCCGCGTAAGCAAACAAGTGTTTGAATCTGTCGCCTCAATGGATTTATCACCTCATTATCCCTTAAACACGCTTATATACGTTTCATCTCGTAATCTGAAACCTTGTTAATTTTGTAATCAACATGAAACATGAAAATATCCCAAAACTACCACACCCTTAAAGTCATACAATACATGTCATTCTCTATCCTTGAGGCGGTGCATGGTGTTTCACCGAGTTCTCTTGAGTCGCGAAGCTGGATGTACATTATTGCTGCCGCTGCTTGATGCAATTTCCGGCAGTGGGGGTAAGGAGACTTTGTTTGGATTTGAATGTGGTAACTACCTAATGTTTCAGTGTGACAGAAACACATTTGACACAAAAAGTGATGCTTGTTAGTGTAGTAACAACAAGAACACGGATATGGTGATTCAGGAACTGTTGCTTTACGATGATGGTGGCTATGAGGAGCAGCAGGTCCTACTTAACGGTGGCCGTTACTGTATGTTGTACATTAGGCTGGAAGTATTACCACAAAAATCAAAGTTTGGGGATATTACGCATTGTGCAAATCTCGAATCCCTGCCGCTACAGTGGATTATCCCTGAGTTTGGGTTAAGGTTTCGTTGCAATTCATGAACAAGAACTTTTAAATTTTTTTTGAAGCTGTGGGCAACCTAAATTTCAACCCAAGAAATGTGCATTATTCGCCGAAAATCGAAAAGATGACTTGTATGAACTTTCAGTAGTTGGAAATGGATGATCTCAGCAGTTAAAATTGAAGAAAACACCAAAATGATTCATCTTCTACAGTGATACTCGAACCGTGGTACAATGCGAATTGTTGCAGTACTAGCCACTGTACTATCCAGTTTGTTGAAATTTGGACATTTGCAGACTCGATCCTGCGAGATCAAGTTTAGTCTTTTTTTCAATCACCAAAAAGTAGCACAGACTGTGCCACAAGATACTATTTTGGATTCAGCAACCGAAAAAGTTGGCGCCGGAGAAAAACCAAGAGTCCTCCAAAAACAATGCCCGACCAAAAAAGCGACTTTTCTGGCAAGACTAAAGATTATTTTAGTAAAGAGAAAAGATTCAACAATCGACAACATGTACAATACCATAGTTAGTACAATAATATTCCGATGAATAACACAATATCTACAAAAAGCGATGTAATTGAATTCATCAGAGTGGATCAATGGTTATATCAATTAAATGGTTGAAATTTCCAAAACAGTTCACACAAGTAAATTCTTCTCATTATTCAGATAGTGATCATAAACCTATTTTGGGACTTGAAACAGAATGTAGAAAAGAACTAGATTTGCTGAGTATCTGTTTCGTCGTGGTTTATAGGTCCCAGACGTGCATATTATACGAGACGTGAAAACTGTCTTTCAACTTCAAAATACCCAGCTGTGTCTGCCAATATAGTTTCCTTTTGAGTGATGTGCACGCTAGTTTGCAATTGCAAGGCATCCATGACAAGTCTCTATTGACTTTGACAGGTACCATGCCCCCAAACCAGGCATTTTGCTGTTGTTAAAACCTCCATACAAGCCCATACAAGCCGCACAAACAAATCCCTTTCGCAACTTGGCATATCCCAGAGTGCACACAGACATAGGTTATATGCAAGAGACTAGCGCTACCATCACCAGTGGGTTTCCCGGAGGTTAATTTCCATCGGAATGGTTTCTCCCGTGTATAAAACATACTAAAATTTATCAATTTACCAACGTAATTTACCATCAAAGTTCAATGTTACGTACTAGTGCAATTCGTTCATTGGCAAAAGTGGGAGGTGCCACAAGATGTCTCGCCACGTCGACTAACGACTTGGTGCTGATCCAATTGCCAGCTTCGTCGTTTGAAGGATACTTGATTGACGGTCCAGAGTTGTCATTTGAAACCGAAAAGGATACTTTGTTGAAGATGTATAAGGATATGATTGTCATCAGAAGAATGGAAATGGCTGCTGACGCTTTGTACAAGGCAAAAAAAATTCGGGGGTTTTGTCACTTGTCTGTAGGTCAAGAAGCCATTGCCGTGGGGATTGAGTATGCGGTAGTTCCTCAAGATACCATCATTACTTCGTATAGATGTCACGGGTTTGCCTATACTAGAGGGGCATCGGTGCAAAGTATTTTGGGAGAATTGATGGGGAAGAGATCGGGGGTTTCTTACGGTAAAGGGGGTTCTATGCACATGTTTGCCCCAAACTTTTATGGTGGTAACGGTATTGTTGGGGCCCAAGTTCCATTGGGAGCTGGGTTAGCCTTCGCTCACAAATACAGAAACGAGCAAAATGCTTGTTTTGCCCTTTACGGTGACGGGGCTGCCAACCAAGGTCAAGTGTTTGAAGCATACAACATGGCCAAATTGTGGAACTTGCCATGTATCTTTGCTTGTGAAAACAACAAGTATGGTATGGGTACTGCTGCTGCCAGATCTTCTGCTTTGATTGAATACCACAAGAGGGGTCAATACATTCCTGGTCTTAAGGTCAATGGTATGGATGTTTTGGCCACTTATCAAGCATCCAAATTCGCTAAGGATTGGGCTGCTCAAGGTAACGGTCCATTAGTGTTGGAATACGAAACTTATAGATACGGTGGTCACTCCATGTCTGACCCTGGTACCACTTACAGAACCAGAGAAGAAGTTCAACACATGAGATCTAGAAACGATCCAATTGCCGGATTGAAACAGAAATTGTTAGAGTTGGAAATTGCTACCGAAGAAGAAATCAAATCTTACGACAAGGCCGCAAGAAAATACGTTGACGAACAAGTTGCTTTGGCAGAATCCGATGCTCCACCAGAAGCCAAGATGGACATTTTATTCGAAGATGTTTATGTTCGTGGATCGGAAATCCCAGTTTTGAGAGGAAGAATTTCCGATGATTCTTGGGACTTCAAGAACAACACTTACTTAAACAAAGTTTACTAGAGTCATAAATCCACTTGAAATAATATTTCAGATCATATAGTATATTAGTATCATCATTTTGTATGCAATTTTTTTGCTAGTAGGTGTAGAATCACCGTACCAGGTGAAAATTAATCTCTCAAGTACAAGTCTGCTCAAAAACGTCAATTGCATGTAGAAAGGCAAGAAATTCTAATCATGGTGGACGCAAGACCATGGTTCCACCATGAGACCTTTTCTTACGCGAACTCTAACAAGCTCCGGTACAACACGGCATTAGCACGACACTAGCACGACACTGGCACGACACTGGTCCCAAATATAGCGCGCACCACCTCGCTCGTAGCGCCATCTCTTACATACAATATCCGATGAGGTTTACCACAAATAACCTTTTCACAACGTATCCAAGCGCAAGCAGCATCATGTCTGGAAATCCAGACTTCAACAAACAATATAGCTACGATGCTATGTCCAACAAGGTGATACGATCGGAGCGTCGAAGACACGACGAAGACGACTCCAATCCCACGTCTTTGGCGGGACAAATATCAGTTAAAGATATTGGTTCAAGAGTGGTCAAAGATGAACCTAAAGTATCACAAAAAGAAAAAGAAACACTACAAGTTATTCCGAATCCTCAAGCTTCACGCACTCAGTATGATTATACATCCAATTCCTCATTGGAAAGCATTCTGTACTATCCTACAAATGAGCATACTGCCCATGTATTCGATTTAATAATGAGTGAAATTCGAACCCTATTTCCAGACTCGAGTCATGATACCATACTATCTGCAGCTGATGCTGTGCTAGAGATCTTGAAGAATGACGACATTCAAATGAAAGATAAAAAACATCAGGTTCTTGATCTTTTGGATATGGAAGTGTCTGACTTGGTGTTTAACGAATTGGTCAATTTGGCGAAGAATATCACCGATTACAATATTCAAGCGGACCACGAGGCCCCAGATGGTCATGAAGTTGCCATTGAATTTGACGGAGATGATGAAAATGACCTTATTGACGTAAGTAACCAGGAAGAGATAGACCCACTACCACAGGAACAAGAAAGTACCGAATCAACACAGCGAGATAGGCTCGATACGGAAGAAGTGATCGTGCAAAAAATGGGTGAAAAAAGCCAGCTGCAAGTTTCTGTAGATGAAATCGACGAGTTTTACCTCCAGAGAAAGATATCAAAAGTTTTGAAAGACGAGGACCAAGCAATCGTGGAAGCTAAGACAAAGGATACACAAAGATACTTGTCTGATATAGACTTATCTGATAGAGATGTTGAAAACGAGTTATTGGATTTGTTTGAGTACGACCATCTTGACCTTGTAACATTTTTGGTAGAGAACCGGTGGAAGCTAGTTTTCAAGATCAAATGGTTGAAACAAGAGGATAAGAGTTTGTTGACTGAGGAAATGAAAGGCCTTCAGCTAGAAGAATTACTTTTGGAACTATCAAATCAGAATGACGGATCTAGTAGTAAAAGATCGCTAGATGAAAACAGCAATGATCAGTTGGCAAACAAAAAGCATAAACAAACTCATATCAGACAACCTCGCATAATAGACCTCAATTCCATGACATTTGACCAGGGCTCCCATTTGATGACCAAGAATAAGATACAGCTTCCTGAAGGATCTTATCAACAAAACAAGAAACTATATGACCTGATCCACATTCCACCACCACAACCGCCAAAAGTAGACGATAAACTTGTTCCTGTTACCGAGTTGCCAGAATGGGCACAAGAAGCATTTCCCAGCAATGAAACTTCACATTTCAACCGGATTCAATCAAGAGTTTTTCCCAAAGCTTTTGGAAGTAATAACAACTTGTTGATTTGTGCACCAACAGGTGCTGGTAAAACAAATGTTGCAATGTTGACGATTTTGAAGACAATTTCCAACTATAGAGATGAATCTGGCAAAATCGACTTGAAACAATTCAAAATCGTATACATAGCACCATTGAAAGCCTTAGTCCAAGAACAGATGAGGGAATTTCAAAGAAGGTTGACCCCAACTTTTGGCGTGGTTGTCAATGAGCTTACTGGTGATTCGTCGTTGACTAAGCAGCAGATATCAGAAACGCAAATTTTAGTGACAACTCCTGAGAAATGGGACATCATAACAAGAAAGAACTCCGAGTACACCAACCTCACCAGATTAATTATCATCGATGAAATTCATCTTTTACACGACGAAAGAGGTCCAGTGTTGGAGAGTATAGTGAGTCGAACTATCAGAAAGGAGGAAAGGACAAACGATCCCGTAAGGTTGGTAGGACTTTCGGCAACCCTTCCCAACTTTGAGGACGTTGCCAAGTTTCTCAAGGTGGACTTAGAAAACGGTTTATTTTACTTTGATGCATCATATAGACCATGTCCATTACAACAACAATATATTGGAATAAAGGAGAAGAAGGCTATCAAGAAGATCAATGCAATGAACGAAGCATGTTTTGATAAACTTGTTGAATGTTTGAACAACAAACATCAGTTAATTATTTTTGTTCATTCCAGAAACGACACATACAAAACCGCCAAATGGCTTCGGGAGAAATTGGAGTTGGAAGAAAAACAAGTGATTTCCACCCCAGGATCAATCGAGATTTTGAAACAAGAAGCAGAAGACATGACCAACAGAAACCTCAAGGATATAATACCAAGTGGGCTTGGTATTCATCATGCTGGTTTGAACAAAGGGGAGAGAAGTGTTGTGGAAGATTTATTTGCACAAGGGCATATACAAGTGTTGGTTTCCACCGCAACTTTGGCATGGGGTGTTAATTTGCCAGCCCATACTGTTATCATCAAGGGAACCGAAACTTACTCCCCGTCAATTGGGTCGTGGGTGCAATTATCTCCGCAAGATATCTTGCAAATGTTAGGAAGGGCTGGGAGACCGAGATACGACAAGAGCGGTGAAGGGGTGATAATTACCTCACAAGAAGAAATCCAGTACTATTTGGCAATCTTGAACCAGCAGCTTCCTATAGAATCGCAATTAGTGAGCAAATTGGTCGATACCTTGAATGGGGAAGTTGTTTTGGGAACAGTACGCACGAGAGAAGAGGCGATATCATGGTTAGGTTACACATATTTGTACATACGAATGTTGAGGTCTCCTGGATTATACCATGTTGGCTCAGAGTACGGTGATGATAAGTCACTTTATTGGAAACGATGTGATCTCGTCCATTCAGCATTAACAATTCTACATCAAAATCAGTTGGTAAATTATGATGCTGATTCCGGCGAAGTCAAGCCCACAGAATTAGGAAGAATTTCATCGTACTTTTACATCAGCTATAACACCATGAACATGTTTAACACCCTGATGAAACCATGGATGTGTGAAATCGAAATATTAAAGATATTTTCCTCATCGGGGGAATTCAAATACATTCCTGTAAGACAAGAAGAAAGACTTGAAATCGCTAAGCTTGTTGAGAAATGCCCCATTCCAATAAAAGAGAGCCCCTCAGACCAGTTAGCCAAAGTCAATGTTTTATTACAAACATACATTTCGAGATTAACTTTGGATGGATTTGCATTGATGGCTGATATGGTGTACATCACGCAATCTGCTGGTAGATTGTTACGAGCAATGCACGAAATCGCATTGCAAAAGAAATGGTCGTCTTTATCAAAGGTGACCCTCAACTTGTGCAAGATGGTCGAACGAAGAATGTGGTTGAGCAATTCGCCATTCAGACAGTTTGGAACAATAGTACCCAAAGAGATTATTCGAACCACAGAAAACTCACATCTACCATTTGTCAGCTACTGCAATTTGGATGCATCAGAACTAGCAGAAGCATTGAACTTTAAAGGTAGTAGTCATAGAGCATTCGAACTTCTTCAGCAGTTCCCGAAATTAGAACTTGCGTACTTGATCCAGCCCATTACTCCAAGTCTCTTGAGGGTGCTGGTTGAGATATTGCCTCAATGGAAGTGGAATCCGTCGCTTCATGGAGGATCTGAATCGTTCATGGTGATTGTGGAAGACTGTAACGGTGAGAATATCTTGTACTTTGATACCTTTACTGTTTATCGAAAGTACGTTGGCAAAGAGCATTTGTTGGAATTTTTCATTCCAATATTACACCCATTAGAGCCTACGTACTTTGTTACGTTTATCAGTGAAAAGTGGCTACATAGTGAGTGGAAACTTCCCTTGATGTTGACTGATGTAAAAGTCCCTAAACAGTTCCCAGCATTCACTGAGGTACTGAGTTTACAAAATGTGTCAACTGCCAGTTTGAAAGATGAAGAGTTGGTAAAGACTTTTGAGTTTGACTATTTTAACAAGTTTCAATCTCAAGTATTTGCCAACTTATACAAGATGAACAACAATGTGTTCATTGGTCTTTCGAAAGGTGGAGGGAAGACAGGTTGTGCGGAGTTGACGTTCTTGAAAAACTGGAAGGACAATCGTGGTAGAATTGTCTATATCAACCCAATCCAGGAGAATGTTGATGAATTAACCAAGTTATGGACAAATAAATATCATCATCTAGATAAAGTGGTGGGTAGTTTGAGTGGTGAACTTTCCAGCGATTTAGCAACGATGAACTCCAGCCATTTGATCTTGAGTACTCCAGAGAATTTCGACGCCATATCAAGGAGATGGAGACAAAGAAAGGTTGTCCAAGCAGTCGATTTGTTTGTTATCGATGATGTCCATACCGTTGGAAATGGGTCTCAAGGGACAACTTATGAGACGATTATTGCGAGAATGAGGTTCATTGCAGCACAGTTAGAAAGGGAGATGAGAATTGTGGCATTATCAACTCCACTAGCTAATGGTCGTGATTTTGGGGAATGGATTGGGTGTTCCAAACAGGATTGTTTCAATTTCAGTCCAGATAATAGATTCAACAGAATCAAGGAAATACGTTTACAGAGCAGTCCAATCGGGAAGGCCATGTCCACTGCATCACTTTTTGATCCTTCATATCATTATTTGAAGTCGAATAAACAGGGTAGGTCTATTGTTTTCGTGTCGACTAGAAAGGATTGTGTGGATGTGGCCAACGAGTACATTCAAAAAGCAGTTGGTGACAATTGGCTTTTAGAAAAAGCCAGCGAAGAAGAATTGTCTCCATATTTAAACAAAGTGAGTGATTTAGTGTTGAGAGAATGTCTAACAAGTGGAGTTGGATACTTTCATCAAGACATGAAGAAAATCGATAGACTAATCGTGAAACGGTTATTTGAAAATAACTTGTTGAGTATTTTACTTTGCACCAAAGACAGTTGCTATTTCAGTCCAACCGCAAATAATGTGGTTATTCTAGGAGCTCAGGAATACGATGGCAAGGAACACCGCAAAGTTGACTACTCGATCAACGAAATGTTGGAGATGGTGGGATGTTGCAAAGACGATTCAAACAATGAAGGAAACGTTTTGATATTCAGCAGCCATAGCAAATTGAATTTCTACAAAAAGTTTTTTGTCGAGGGTTTGCCCATCGAGAGTGGATTGAATAGTTGGATCCATGATTCATTCATGTACGAGATAAGCACACGGACATTCAAGACAAGACAAGATTGTATTGACTGGATCACGTTTACGTATTTTTACCGAAGACTTCAACTCAATCCCAGTTTCTATGATGTGAAAACTACAACTCATTCGGGTATTTCCGAATACTTGTCTGAACTTGTTGAAACGACATTGAATGATCTAGTGGAAGCTAAGCTAGTTGAATTCAATGACCCTGACGAAGAAAATGACGATGACAACAGCGAAGATGACCAGGATGAACTTGAGCCAACAAATACCTCGATGATCGCAGCTCATTACGGTGTGTCATATAAAACCATGAGAGGATTCAGTTCGTTAGATAACAAGACCAAATTGAAGGGGTTACTCTATTGTATTGCATCTGCTAGTGAGTTCGAAGATGTTCCAATCAGAGAGAATGAGGAAGCGGCATTGAGCAAGATATACCACCAAGTGCCTGTCAAAGTTGACGAGGATTACGAATCTGGAGTTTTCAAGACGTTCGTATTGTTGCAAGCATACTTTTCCCGAATCAAGTTGCCCGTTGATTTGGCCAACGATTGCAACAGAATTATCAGGAAAGCTTTGCCTATAGTGTATGCTTGTGTTGATACATTATCGAGTGAAGGGTATTTAAATGCGATGAATGTCATGGATATATCGCAAATGATTGTACAAGGGGTGTGGAACCGGGATACTCCGTTGAAACAGCTACCAAACATCAATAACGGCATTCTCTCCAGAGCGACCAAGTACAATGTCGACACCATCTACGATATTATGACGCTCGAAGACGAAGAACGAGACGATTTGTTACAAATGGAAGGAGTACAATTGCAGCAGGTTGCCGAGTTTGTCAACAAGTATCCAAATGTTGAAGCATCTTACAAGCTAGACTTGAGCGACGGCCCTGTTGAGGCCAACGAACCACACGAGATCGTGGTGACGTTGGCCAGAGACGAAGAAGTTGAGGATTTACTGGTGGTGAGTGCCACGTACCCCAAACCTAAAGTGGAGTCGTGGTGGGTGGTAATCGGAGACTTTGAAACAAAGCAATTGTATGCCATCAAAAAGACTACCATGACCAACCAAGAGCAAAATGTCCGGCTTCAGTTGACAATTCCCACGGCAGGTACCCACCAATTGTCAATATGGTGTATTTGTGACTCTTATGTTGATTGCGACAAAGAAATATCGCTCGCAATCGACGTGAAGCCGTCTTAGAACTACGTAGAACTGGCTCATTGGCGCAAATACCATTGTGTCTATACAAAAATTTGTAGTATAACTCACCATTTATATCATTGTGACTAATTGTGTAGAAAAGTAAATCTCACAAATTTTTCACAGTACGAAATTTTAACACTGTAAACCACCATACGTCCCTCCGTCCAGAGATCGCAGTGAACACCAGCTTGCAATGACATCCCCCAGTGGTAAGAACGTATTGGCCCCGTATATCAAGTCGTTGTTTCTAGAACCACCCAACTTGACTGCTGGCGACTTGTCGACGGTGTTACGATGTATATTCCGTGGTATTCCTAACGAAGTAGAGACGGCGTCGTTTTTGACGGCATTAAAGTTACGAGGATTAGACCAGGAGCCGGAGTTCATTGCTGCTGCTGCGAGCACCGTGTTGGAGTTTTCAGACTCCATTGATCCCAGTGTTGTCGATAGTGCTGGATACATTGATATTGTTGGTACTGGTGGTGATGGGCAGAATACATTCAATGTTTCCACATCAGCAGCGATTGTCGCTGCTGGTATGGGATTGCCCGTGTGTAAGCACGGTGGAAAGGCATCTACAAGCACGTCAGGATCAGGAGATCTTTTGAAATGTTTGGGGGTTGATTTGATGAATGTCAATGCCGTGACCACCCCAGAAATTGTCAAGACTTCCAACTTTTGCTTCTTGTTTGCTCCAGCATTCCATCCTGCCATGGGCAAAGTAGCCAAAATCAGATCAGAATTGGGAATTCCTACAATCTTCAATATCTTGGGCCCATTGATTAATCCCATACCGTTGAGTGCAAGAATCTTGGGGGTTAATAGTGAAAAATTGGGAGAAGCATACGCTAAGGCAGCCAGCGAATTGGCTCAACAGTCTAAGGTCCACAAAAGAACCATGGTGGTGTACGGAGACGTGGGACTAGACGAGATCTCCCCCGTGGGGGTCACCAAATACTGGATGGTGGAACAAGACGGCAGTATAACGAAAGGGATGATGATTCCTAGAGATTTCGACTTGCCTGAACATCCGTTATCGGCTGTCAGATCGGGTACGCCCGAGCAAAATGCTGAAACCTTACTTCACATCTTACGTCAAGATACCAAGGAGTATCAAATAAAGCCAGAAAACAACCATCCTATCGTTGACTATATCCTTCTCAATAGTGCGGCACTTGCAGTGGTGGCAGGGATTGCGGACTCGTGGGCCGATGGGGTGAAATTGGCCAAGGAAGCAATCCAATCGGGATCAGCTCTCCAAGCACTTGAGAACTTTAAAATTTCCATATCCCAATTGTAATTGCATCAATTCAGCGACAAAACACCACACCTACACATACATCTACAACCATATAGAGACTCTGTTTAGCCAATTGTTAATGTACACTGTTTGGCCCGTTTCATTAATGGTTTGGAGCAGCGCTACCATAATCACCATAAAATCCAATGTATTTCCTGCGCTACCACGCGAGATGACCGTGTAACTACGCGATGTTTACAAAAGGTAAACAAATTAGTTGCGCTACAAAGCTCACGAAGAAACCAACAACACCACCGCAAACCCGCGTTTGACAGTCAGGCGCCACGATGTTTTCCATGTCTAAGTTAGTGCGTACTCCCGTTAAGAACGGGAATACCAGTGGAAAGCATGAGTTCACCCCAATAGGCAAACGGTCACATTCAATAAACAATGGGGAAGTAATGGTGGAAACAGTAGACGTTCATGAAACTAGGCCGCTCTTTCCACTGATTCCAGAAGATCCCCATATGATGTTGCGGTCTGATGCTGATTCTACGTTTGATAACACAACTGATGTTGCAATAATGACGGATAGACCACCATTATCGACTACGGGGAATCGAAGTCAAGGTGATCACGATCTGCATTTTTTACATTATAAGCAGCCACAATTTGTCAATGGGTTTTCCTCCATCAAAGATCAGGAAGACAAGTTGAAATCATTGGATTCTGAGAACTATATGTTACGGTTGAAGGTGCTCACATTGCAACGTATTTTGAACGAAACCCCCCAAGAAAAGAAGAAATTGTTTGCTGACACAATAAGCTTACAGCTGCAGCTAGTGAAGGCTCAACAACAGATTGCTGATTTGCAGAATTCCCAGTCAAATAAAGAAAATTCCCATCAAATCGAGAGGTATCTCCATGAATTGAAATTGAAGGATCAAGAGATCCTGGAGTACAAACAAAGACTTCTGAATCAAGACCAACTGCGGAGTTCAGAGAATGCGCAGTTAGTGCAAGAACTACGTAGCAAAGACCAAGAATTGCACAACAAGGACCAAGAAATACTTGAATACAGAGCGAAATTAACCGAGATGTCGCGGACAGATGACAAACTAGTGGATGAGCTAAGGTCCAGAGACAAACAAATCCATGATCTAAATGCTCAATTAAACTATCGCAACTCAAATGATCACGAAAATGATAACCTACGTCATCAGATTCAATCTAAAGACGACTACATACACAGTATGGAAAGCAAAATTAATGACCTTGAGCACTTACTTCATCTGAAAGACCAAACAATCAATGAGCTAAACCAAAAAGTAACCACACTGACTATGAAAGATGGCGAAATCGAGTCTACGGCCACCGCCCTCAAGTTGAAGCATCAAGAGATTGAGGGCTTACAATCAAAATTGTCACAGCATCATGAATTGAAAATTCAAAATCAAGAGGTCTTACTAGAATTGCAAAATTTGAAGCGTGATTTCAGTCAATTGAAGCATGAAAATGAAAGGTTATCTCGGACAAACCTCGAATTGTCCCAGTCTACAAGATCTAGGGAGGATGACAAATCGCTGATCCAAAGAAAGTTACACCAAGCTGAACAACATATAAAGCAGTTGGAAACTGAAATTCAGGGTTTGAATAAAACAAATGGTGATGTTTCATTCTGGAAATCGAAATATCAAGCTATTGAAAATGAATTTCAAAGTCTCGATTCTCATCAACGTGATTACAAAATGGAAATCTCAAATTTGAAATCTGAAATTTTACATTTAACTAACAAATTGAATGTCGCTAGCCGAGAAATAGACAGAAAAGACCAAACTTTGAAGAATCAAGAAGAACATGTGGCTGATTATGAATCATTGAATAAAACTTTAAGAAGTAAAATCGAGTCGTTACAATTTGAGTTGCAGCAGAGCCATAACGAAGAAAATGATCTCAGGGCCCAAATTAACGAGTTGAATAAGCTGAAAAGTTCATTGCATTCCCAGGACGTTATAGACAGATACATCGAACAAGAGTCAGCGTTGAAGCTCCAGATCTCCAAGTTGAAATCGGAATTGCAAAGTACCAGACTTGATCTTTCCAATCAAAACGATAATAATATTTCTGACTTGACTGATAGACTCAAATTTTATGAAACGGAATACGAAGACTTGAAGAGCAAGTTGGATGACTCACTAATGAAAGGAAAAGCACTTGAACAAGAAATTTCTTTACAGCAAATACGGATATCGACTTTGGAAAATGAGAACAAAATACTTGATTCCAATTCGAGAACAACTGCTTACGATAAATCAACCTTCTTACTTGAAAATAATGATAGACTCCAAAAAAATAACCAAAGGTTGGAAGAAGAGAATAGAAGCTTAAAGGGGAAGTTGGATTCAGTAAATCTTGACCTTGAAAGACTAAGAAGAATAGCGAGTGAAAACCAACAACAGAATAACTCGTATTTGAGTTCCGAGGTTGACAGATTGATGAATGAAAATATACAACTTAAGAGGTCAGTTCAAGAGAACAACACCTATAACCGAGATTATCAATTGAAGGATGAATTGCAGACCAAGAACTATGTAATCAAGAATTTGGAAGAGAAAATAGCGAGCTTGGAATTTGAAAAAGACAAATTGGTCCGAGAGAACGGTGTTTCGAGAAAGTCAAACAATTCAGCAGACGAGATACGAATCAGAAAGTTAGAACTCGAAATTGATGATCTTCGAAGAGAAAAAGGAATGGAGCACAGTGACCTCAATGCTAAGTTGAGAGACTTGGAGCTAAGTCAAAGACGTAAATCAGAGTCTCGTGATGGATCAGCAATTCAAAGTTTACTCGAGCTTCAATTACAAGAAGCAATCAAGGCCAAAGACAATGCTGACAAGCAATTGGCTGACCATCGCACCAGAAACTCGGAATTGCTTCAGAAAATTTCCTTGCTCGAATCAGAAAAAAGTGTGTTGGAACTGAGTAACTCCGAATCCAAAAACAAACTCGACTTCACAAACCTTGAAAAGAAAAAGCTCGAAGCTAAGGTGCAAGAATTGAATCATGCTATGGCGACTATTTCTGAGAGGTCGGTCGCCATGGGTAGTACGATTGAGAAGCTTCAACAAGAAAAAGTTTTACATGAAAAGTTTGAGAATTTAAATATTAAGAACACTGATGAGTTATCTAAGGTTATCTTAGAGAAACTTCAATTACAAAAAGAACTAGAAACATTGAAAAAGTCCAAACTATCAAGCATGGATACTATGGTGAACAAACAATTGCAGAACGAACTTATATACTACAAGGCTAGGATGAAAGATATCATGTACAAATCCAATGATTTGCAAGTGATGCATTCGTTTATTATGGGGTCTATCAAAAACTCAAACAGACTCTTACACAGTGAGATCGACAATTTTGTCAAGTGTGGAATTTATCCAGATTACTCATCTACCACCACTAAACCCAAACTTACATTTAAGGTGGTAGCCAAATTCGTTTTGGCAGGTATCAGGATCAAAAATCGTCACAAGAAATCGGAAAAACGCCGACAACAACTTATGGAATTGAGGACCCAAATCGAGATTGGAAAGATCAAGATAAAACAGAACTAACCAGCATGTTTAAACACTGTTTCCAACTTTCAATTCTTCCTTTGTATAATTAAATATGGACATGAATACTTATTCAATACGCTGGTACCATAATATCGTAAAATTGCGGTCAACTAGACATGTCATTTCGCGTAGATTATCTCATGATTTTCGTGATAGGAGTTTGAAAACTCCGATCGGCACTTGCCTGACGAGTTCTGCCAATCCTTGGGGTTTGGATAACCGGTTGCAGTTGCAGATGCGAAGGTTGCTGCTGTTGATGTGGTTGTGGTGGTGGTGGAAAGTGATGCGAATTAAAGTTCTGCGACTGATGGTTGTGAGATGACGAACGAACGTTCAAAAAGGTATTATGGCTAAAATCATTCGAGTTGATAGAAAAGTCCACTCCTGGAAAAAGCGACGAATCGTTGATATCTGGCGACATAAACGTAGTGGGAACATTATCTTGTGCCAAGCCATTGGAAAGAAAATCGGCAATTACCGCCGTGGGAACATTCGTATTATGGCTATTGCGAAACGTAGCTCGATTCTTGATTCCACTATCTACACCTTGGCTTTCATCATGCGATGTGTACAATGGTTGAAGCATGGTTCTGTCAGCCATAGCATCACCAGACCCATTTCCAGCAAACTTCGCCAATCCCAAGTCTGTCCACACTCTCTCGCGTAGTGCTCTGTCATTCTTGTACGCAATTGCACCTCTACTCGAAGAGTTTACCGGCAATGCAGCATCTTCCTCGTCATCTTCTAGTAGTAGTTGGGGGTATTTATTGGATGCGGCGTCAAACAACGCTTCGGTGTCAATGTCATCAAATGGTATTGGAAAGTACTGCCACTTGCTCAGGTATATCACCTGGTTGCTATCGTTGACATGGACGTAGCTGTATATGGAATCTAAACTCATGGTCTATATTATATTCCCTATTTTCTACTATACATTTGCGAAATATGGCAAATCGTTACCATATATGGTAGCGCCATATAATCGATTCAAGATGGGTTATGCTGATGGTTTGTGGTTGTGGTAGTGGTTGTGCTGTGTCTGAGCTCATGCTGACGCTGAGACGGTGGGGGTTTCGCACAAAGAGTCGAACAATGTTGGTTTCCTGTTCAATACTTTGGCATCGTAGTTTGATGCCTTGACCAACTTGAAAGCCCCAGTACCAATGCTCATAGTTTGACCTAAAATGATACACTCAGACACCCCTTCAATTTTGTCGTTCTTCATGAAGAATGCCGCGTCGAACAAGTGATCGGTTGTCTTTTCGAACGATGCTAATTGCAATACAGAGTCTCTCATCTTACTGAGACCAAATCTGGTAATACCCAAGACTTCTCCCTTGTATGTCATGACATCTCCCAACAATTGAATATGACGAGGATCGACACTCATACCGTGATTACTCATGGTGTAGTCGATTTCTTTGATGATGGATGATCGAGCAGCCTCAATACCTAAGACTTCAAACACTTCAAGAACATGGTTAGTAGTAGTTTTGGTACCGACAATACCATCGGTACTCATGACATCCTTCAACCCATATCCTTCAACTAAAAGCTCTTTCTTGCTGTCCTCTCTGATGTTGATGACTGCCCGGAAAATGTTGGGTAATCCCTTGATACAAATGTCCGGTAATGCTCTCTTCAATTGTTGCATTCTAAAGAATAAGGCGTTAGCTTTATTCGTTTCTGTGGACTTTAATGACTCTGTCTTCGTTTCTCGAAGTGTAACTAAAACGTTGATACGATCTTTACCACTGACACTGACATCTCCTGGATGGATCTTGAGTTTTGGTGCATTGTAGATAGCTTGAGCAATATTATCAATGGTCAATTCCAATTGCAACTTCTCAATGGTGTCTAAATCTATCTTGATAGATAAGTACGCCATATGGTTCTTATAAACATCTTCAATGTAGAATCCAACATCTTTCAACAACGTTTTCTCAATTCTACCTTTGACAACTCTTGCAGCAATTTCATCCTCATCATTGACTAAAACAGAATTGATAATTGGTGTTGAAATGGCCTTTGATGCATTAATAATTTCTTTAATACGAGGAACCCCCAAGGTGACATTCATCGATGCCACCCCAGCAAAGTGGAAAGTCTTTAATGTCATCTGAGTACCTGGTTCCCCAATCGATTGTGCACCAATAGCACCAACCGCAGTACCTGGTTCAACTTTAGCCCTGTTGTACTTGTATAAACATTGTTGTAAGAAAGTCTTGATGGACTCGCTAGAAATCTTCAATAGTTGATTAACAGCATTCACACATTCTTCGTCATCGTCGTCCATGATAAAAGCATCGGTATCACTTGGCTTGGTGAAAAGAGCACGTAATCCCTTTCCTTCTCTATATCTAGCCAACTCTTCTGCTTTTTGAGTAGTAAAGTTCTTGATCGATCTATAATACTCTCTTTCGGCATCATCTTGATCAATGTATTCGATTTTATCATAATCCTCTTTGTCAAGAATATTTCCCAAGTTGTCATGTCTGATCAATCTATCGATAAGCGGGTTCAATTCTGCATCTACATGTTCAATAATTTCGTAGGGATACAATCCTTTCTCTTGAACATCAAAAGTGATATTGAATGCATGATCCCATTGACGTTTGAAGTTCACTGGTTGAGCATCACCTTCCATATCAAATGGATCCAAACCGTCCCCACCGTATGTAAATTGGACAATACCATTAGACGAGTTACGAACAGTATTATCATATTGTGCCGACAAATCTTCCAACGATTTCATCAATCTTCTAGACATATAACCAGTTTCAGCTGTTTTAACCGCAGTATCAACCAACCCTTCTCTACCAGAAATAGCGTGGAAAAGGAACTCTGGTGGAGTCAAACCACTGAAGAAAGAATTTCTCACGAACCCTTTAGATTGAGGTGTCTTGGAATTTTTCGTGAAATGAGGCAATGATCTATCTTGGAAACCATCAGGAACACGATTACCAGCAATAATTTGTTGTCCAACAACTGCCACCATTTGTGACACATTCAATGTAGAACCTTTAGAACCACATGTTGCCATAATCAATGGAGCATTACGTGAGTCTAATTCTTTAATACACACTTCCCCTACTTGTTCTCTGACCTTGGACAATAACCCACCAATTTTCGCTTCCAAAGTTTGTTCCTCATTACAACCCGGTTGGGTTTCTAACTTACCTCGATTATATTGGTCAATCAACTGGTCACATTCCAAATAAGCAGTTTCAACTATCAATTCTTTGGTCTTCTTCAATTCCAGACCAGGGGTGACATCATTAATACCAATAGAAAACCCTCTGTTTCCCAAAAACCTTGCACACAATTTGGCCATACGATTCATTGCTGTTGCTGCTTCTTGTGGACCATAATCTCTCAAAATGGTATAGAATACAGAATGTTTCTTCCCATCACCTAAGACAGATTTATCCATCACCCCTGAAAGAATATTCGAGCCTCTAATGACCACGAAACCATCGTTTGGTGACATTTCATTGGGGAATCCACTCTCAGGTTTTATAAATGTTTTGTTTTTGGCATCCAAATTAATAACCACGTTTGATGCCTTGTTTGGTTTGATTAACAATGAGAAAACTTGTTTTCCAGTCCACAACATGACTGGTTTGAAGATTGCTGGGGGAGGGATATCGAATTGGACATTTGCATCCGACATCATGCATAGGAGTTGAACCAAATTGGCTCTATCAAAGAACGAATCCTTATGAGAGATTAAATATGATCCGGTAATAAAATCTTGTGTTGCCGCAATAATAGGTTCACCAGATTTGGGAGTCAATAAATTGTTTTTGACTCCCATCAAGTTGATTGCTTCAGCTCTTGCTTCCTCAGTTTGCGGAACATGTAAGTTCATTTCATCACCATCGAAATCTGCATTGTACGGGGTACAAACACACTCATTCAAACGGAAAGTTCTCCACGGTCTGATCTTTGCATAATGAGACAAAATCGACAATCTGTGCAATGATGGTTGTCTGTTGAATAACACAACGTCACCATCTTCTATGTGTCTTTCGACAATGTCACCGAATTGTAAGTTCTTAGCCAATTTAACTCGATCACCAAATCGCAAGTTTCTTTTCGCTTGTTCATTCTGTTTCATGATGTAGTTGGCCCCTGGGTGTATGTCTGGACCATTGAGGATTAATCTTTGTAACTTCTTACGGTTGTATCTGGTGCATCTTTCAGGATATGTCAAGATCTTGGCCACTCTGTCAGGAACAGCCACTTCGTCAATCTTCAAATTAGGATCTGGGGAAATGACAGTTCTGGCGGAAAAATCCACTCTTTTACCCGATAAATTACCTCTGAATCTACCTTGCTTACCTTTCAATCTTTGACAGAAACCTCTTATAGGTTTGGTGGATTTCGTACCACTACCACCTGATGATGGCAAGAGCGCAGGATTTGCAGAATCAGAATTGATATACATTGCAACAGACAATTGTAAATAATCCCACTGCTCCATCAAATTGTTAATCGATATCCCTTTTTCAATCCCTGCCTTAATTAACGACGACGTCCAAACAATTTCTGTCAATTTGACCGTTAAGTCGTCTTCGTTGGATTGTGCATCCATCATCACCGATGGTCTGATACACACTGGTGGTGCGGGTAAATATCTCCACAAATACATTTCTGGTCTTCCTCCTCTTGCACTATCTATGCCGAACAACTCACAATCAGATGGAGATATTTGTTTGAACAAGTTTAGAACTTTTAGTGGATTTAAATCATCGTGTACTCTTTTGGCGTATTTTTCCAATTCGGGGTTTCTTTGAAATACCTCATCGAATTCTTGATCCCAAAGTTCCTTTTCGGGAGCCCTCTTCTTTCCGATCCATCTGAAGGTGTCATGGACAATTTTGAGCGCAGCAGGTCCGGCCCCACTGGCAGCCTTCTTCACCACCCCATTGATATGATTACACTTCAAACACCGTCTTTGTTTCTTACATTGATCCACCACCTTTTTCAAGATCTTCATTCTCCGTAAATTGTCAATGTTTGGCCGACGTAAATCCGCCAAAAACGACCGCTTGCTGCTCTCGTCAAGTAACACCGCCCCACAGTTCTTACATATACTTTGCAACACCGTAATGATTGATTTGAAGTACCCAACGTGGAAAACTGGTAGCGCCAACTTGATGTGGCCAAAATGCCCATGACAAGACGCCAAATTACCGTGACAGGTGGCACATTCACTGGAATTGGACGAGATCCCCATCTTTGTGTCCAACGCCCCATTTGCCTTAGGGGTACGGCCCTTATCCAAATCGTAAAGATCCCTAGTCTGCACCTCCACCTCAGACTGGCCCACGATTTCCTTCGCAGACATGGCGCCAAAGTCAAGGCCCTTGATGCACTTGGGCGCAATATCAACAACCACCTCCTTCATAGTAAAAGCTGTGACCGAGACTTTGCAATTTTCCTTATTGAGGCTCTGGTAAGTTTTTGTGAGATCACTTGCAATTCTTGTGTGTAGCGTTACAATCAGAGATGGTAGGAAAAATTTGATGGGTCGTGTGATCTGGCGAAAACGTCTCAGATTTTATCACGGTGGCACCGTGTGGAATCCGTGGAGCGATTGTTCAAAGAAACAGACTAATTGCAAGTTTGGGTTAAGTTTGAGTGAAACCTGCGACTTTTATAGTGTTTGTGGATTGTTTGAAGTGGATATAATTGTTTCACAATAGAAATGTCGGAAAAACCTGTGGAAGATAACGTTATCAAGACGTTGGAGGAGGATGACGAATTTGAAGACTTTCCTGAAGATAGCAATTGGGACGGCAAGGTCAACGGCGACAACTTGTGGGACCAGGATTGGGACGATGAAGACAATCTGGACGAGTTCAGTAAGAAATTGAGAGAAGAATTGGCGCGAGGCAAGAAATAGATTGGGGTTTAGATCCGTTTGAAACACGCTAAAAAATGCCACAGTAGAAGGTATGAGACATCGGTGGGTCTGGGGCGAAAGTGATGTATAAGCTGATGTTGTGAAGCTGATTTGATACGTCTTGAGATTAGTTTTTGGTGCACGGGAAAGAAGCTTTGTGTGTGTTTCAGACTGCTTTGAGAGAAGAGGGTGTTGTCGTCACATGTGGATAATTGATTACAGCTACAACGATGTAACTCGATCTGAATGACAAATGGCCCGCTTTAGCCTTTATTTGCGAAACAAACCGCTAGAAACATGCTTTAGGTGGGCTTGCACTTGATGATTTCGAAATTGTTGTATTGATTAGCATTTATATCAGCTATTGGAAAACGTTATTGCCTTTTACTTCCAAACTCTCATATGGCAATTTACATGTCTACAAATTATACGATTCGTTTGGGTTACTTTTCAACTTTGTAGTAAATACTAATGTACATATCTATGCGTAGAAATTGGAACTCTTGGACTTTCTAGCTTGAACTTCGCTGATTGCATCCACGAAATCTTCATGTTTTATTATCGATTTTCCCTTTCTTAATGCAATCATCCCTGCCTCTACGGTCACAGCCTTCAATTGTGCTCCATTGAATTCGTCAGTTGATTTTGCCAACTCTGTCCAGTTGACAGAAGACACGTCCCAGTTCAACTTTCTTGCGTGAATCTTCAAAACTGATCCTCTGGCCTCTTCACTAGGTAATGGGAATTCGATCTTTCTATCCAATCTACCTGATCTCAACAATGCTGGATCCAAAGTATCAACTCTGTTGGTTGCGGCTAACACTTTGACTCGATCATCACTGCCAAACCCATCCAATTGATTCAATAACTCCAACATTGTTCTCTGGACTTCCCTGTCACCCGATTTATCAGAATCAAATCTCTTAGTACCTATAGCATCTAATTCATCGATAAATATGATAGTAGGAGCCTTTTCCTTAGCCAATGCAAACGCATCTCTGACCAATTTAGCCCCATCACCAATGAACATTTGAACCAATTGTGGAGCTGCCAACTTCAAAAATGTGGCCCCCGATTGCGCAGCACATGCTCTCGCCAATAACGTCTTACCGGTACCGGGAGGACCGTACATCAAAGCCCCTTTTGGAGGTTTGATACCCAAATTTTGAAACTTCTCTGCTTGCTTCATGGGCAACACAACAGCTTCAATCAACTCTTCAATCTGCTTGTCTAACCCACCAATGTCACTATAATCTTCTGTAGGTTTTTCATCCACTTCCATGGCCTTAACTCGAGAATCGTATTCTGATGGTAAGGTGTCCAAGATCAAGTAGGAATCCTTATTTACCCCAATCAAGTCATTGGGCTTCAATTTCGTTGGATCCACAAGCCCAATCAACGGTAAAAATATCGTTTGTCTTGTGGAGGTCTTGATAACAGCCGATTTCCCACTTCTGGCGGCATCCAAGTCGACGTTTGCCCCTTGCTCACTGGCCTCCTTCTCGGCATCCAAGTCCAACAATTCCACAACATTCCCTACCAAATATGGCAACTGCTTATTGTTATTAATCTTCTCCTGGTTGTCTTTGATCCGCTCCAACATCACCGACTTTTCGTGGGTCAATCTCGTCGATTCTGACTTCATGACTTTGATGTCATTGTCCAACAACTTGGTACGGTTGATGATGTCATCTGTCGACAAACTCAAGATTTCTTGGTCAATCACGTCGTCTGTTTGGTTGCTTTCAAGCTCTTCCAATGTCGACATTCTGTGTAGGGTGATGGTTTCTGCCTCCACTAGTGGGTGCTGCACTTCTCTTGCCACCTTTTGAGATTATCACCAAATCGTGAGTGTGTAGTCACGTGGCGGATCATGTGATATTTGTCGAATTCTCTCCCCACCAGCTCCCCGTCAGCTTCAACGAGCCAAGGTTTGCTTGTGTCAAACGCGTTCGCTTTGAAGTAGTTGTGTGGCTCATTGGCTAACAAGCCAACCTGGCACTCTTAAGAATGACTCGTTGGTAGTCTTGGAAACGAGCCACGTGACTTACTTTTCCATACTTTCTGCCTCCTTCACCAACACCAAGCACTGGGGTTTCGTAGGACGGTAAAATTGGCCAGAAATGGGCGTAAAAACGAGTTCTCGAGGTTTCGAGGTTTCGCGTGGTTTCTTTGAAAAAGATTTCATTTTCGTCAGTTTTGTAGCTGACATCCGACATGATTATTTGTCACACGATGGAAATGGTGATTTGCAGCCATTTCTCAGAACCGTTGGACAATAAGGGTGAGCCTGATTTTGGGCGAGATATACACTGACGGCTATGGGCATTTGGTTTTGGAGTATATTCTGGGTGTTTCGTAGTTGAGTTTTCTATGCGTTCCAGGTCTTATGTCTTGTATCTTCTAGTGTAAGCGCCCATGTCGAATTGATGCCAGGTACAACAAATATCCTGCAAGCTTAATCTGTACACATTGGCAAGCAAATAGTAAAGCACAGTGTTTAGAAGGTACCTACATTTTGCACATATCATTCACAAAGTTGGTATTGTGTGCCTTTGTTTAATGTAGTGAGAAACAGTATTGAGCTGTGAGGATTCAAGCCAGCAAAAAAAGACGACGGTGTACTATTATGAACAGTTGGACATTGTTGTCCATTCCGTTGTGCGACATATATCTTGTCTATCTTCCGTTTCGTGGATATTTTATGTATTTTTGTCGAATTATGTGTTTGTCTATTTTCGTGACATTGGCATGTTGGTTTGACGTCATGATTGCAAAATTTGGACCAAAAATATAAAACTTATAACCCTTTTTCCACAACAATGCCGAATGTCAAGTTTGCTACAGACCATTCAGAGGTGTCACACGAAGTGTTTCTTGAGCTAAAGAACAAGGCGTTGGAAGGTGCGTTTGTTTGTCGTAATTCCATGTCATAAACACTAACAATTTAGCCAGATCAAAAGCATATTGTCCATATTCCAAGTTTAGGTACGTTTTTTATTTGTATTCCACAAAGTATGCGCTCGAATACTGACGTCTAGGGTTGGATGTGCGTTGCTCACGGAGTCGGGAGAATTTGTTCCTGGGGCCAATGTAGAAAATGCTAGTTATGGAGGTGCTATATGTGCCGAAAGATCGGCTATCACAAGAGCCGTTGTATGTATATTGCGAGTTATTGTTGAAGATACGTCTCAGGCACGGGCAGAGCAGTATAGTGCTTCCGTGGCCACTTGACTGTTCGCGTGACTCAATTGAACTGACATTCGTTCGTCATACTAACAACCAGGTCGATGGCCATCGCAAGTTCAAAGTGATTGCAATTGCCGCAGATACTCCCGATCCAATTAGCCCCTGCGGGATCTGTCGACAATTCATCAGAGAATTTGGAGCGGACGTTCCAATCTACATGTTCAACAACGAAGGTGATAAGTTCTACAAGTCCAACATCAACGACTTATTGCCTTACGGTTTTGGTCCAGAATCTCTTGCTGTGGAATAGTGCTGGTTATTTCAACCATCGCCTTCCCGCATCGTACCGAATAGACTCCGAGAATGTAGTTGACAATAGTTGTGAAAACGGAGGATCTGGACTCGGAAAATTTCCATGATAACGAGAAATGTTTCGATAATCTAGTCAGATGACTCGTTGCCTAATTTGTATACAACTATATGTCATAATTTTCACAATCACCGCTTCGTAATCAGTCTCTTGTGTATGAGGTGCGAATAAAATTTTCAGGTCATCACCGTGCCATTTACCCTTCCTCTTTTAACTTGACCATGACGAGTGTATGTGCATCAGTAACCTGCGGAAAGCCCACTGAGTCAGCGTTGAAGTGTCCTGTTTGTTTGAAAGGAGGCGTTTCCAACGTTTTCTGCGACCAAACTTGTTTCAGATCATCATGGCTGCAGCACAAAGCTATCCATCCCAGTGAAGATGGAGAAAACGAGTACAATCCTTTCCCCAACTACAACTTCAGCGGTAGTTTACGTCCAGTATACCCTTTGACTCCAAGAAAAACCATTCCAAAGCACATCAAATTGCCTGATTATGCCCAACATGGTAAACCAATCTCGGAAATAAAGAATGACAGAATAGGTAAAATTCCCCAATGGTCGGATAAAGACCTCGACAAGATACGGAAAGTGGCCAAAATATCAAGAGAAGTGTTGGACATTACTGCTAGCCACATAAAACCTGGCATTACCACCGATGAGTTGGATGCCATCTTACACAAAGAATGTATCAAACGGAACGCATACCCATCACCATTAAATTACTACAATTTCCCCAAATCTATGTGTACATCTGTGAACGAAGTGATTTGTCATGGTATTCCTGATAAATACAAGTTGCAAGATGGCGATATCGTCAATTTGGATGTGACCATTTTCTACCTTGGGTTCCACTCTGACTTGAATGAAACTTACTACGTTGGCGAAAAGGCAAAAGCCGACGCCGAGACTGTGAATTTGGTCGAAACCACCAGAGAATGTCTTGATTTGGCCATCAACCATGTCAAGCCAGGAATTGCTTTCAGAGAATTGGGTAATATTATTGAAAAACATGCCCATGAAAATAACTGTTCCGTGGTCAGAACATACTGTGGCCATGGTATTGGGGTTCTTTTCCATAGTCAGCCTAACATTCCTCACTATGCTAAAAACAAGGCCGTTGGTATTGCAAAGCCAGGTATGGTTTTCACTATTGAACCAATGTTGTGTGCGGGAACTTATAAGGACGCAACTTGGCCAGATAACTGGACTGCTGTTACTCAAGACGGGAAATACTCAGCTCAATTCGAACAAATGTTGTTGGTAACTGAAGATGGCTGCGAGATCTTGACTGCGAGAACTGAAACCTCGCCTGGTGGAGCAATCCCAAGAATAACAGAAGCATCGTCGTAGTGATTATGATTTGTTTACATACACCGTTGGCTCGTTACTCTATGCATTAGGCTTTAGATAGACCAACAACCCAGAACATATAGCAATACAAGTCGTATATCATGCAAACCTCAGCAATTCACATGATGCCACATCAACGTAGTGTCTATTGAATAGCAATAAATTTACTTTATGGCCATCACAAGAATTCTTCATGAACATAGTTCCCAGGAAACTCTTGACTGCGAATAGAGATATCGCAAACCGTTGTTTGCACTTTTTCCAACGATTGTTTTAACACTTCCATCTTCTTCTTGATGGAACCACATCCCCTGCTATTGAAGCTAGTATTGAACTGGCCCTTGTTCACATTTAGGTTTGGGTAGATCAAAAACAAATCAGACAAACTTCGGTTTATCGATTGTAAAAACTGGAGGTTTTTGATCACCAGGGGATTGATTGACTTTGTATCCTCGTCTATGAGATTTGAAATAGAGTACCGCATGATTTCACCAGTCAAATCAAATATTCCCATAAAATAGTCTCCTTCAAAGATGAATTGTGATGTTGTAGTAGTCGGGTTTTCTTGGTCAACAAATAGTTCTAAACAAGATTTCCACGAGTTGGTGATCAAATGATCCACAATAGTTAATAATTGTTGATATGTGAGTAATTTTTCATTCACAATGTAAAACAAGAAGGTGAAACCTTCAATCATTTCCTCAAGGGCATTGGATATCGTGGACTTATAATTCACAAAGTTGCAACTACTAGTAACTTCGTTAATTTGCAGTAGTTTATCAGCAAGTATGATGAGATAATCATCCAATTGTTTTTGAATCGAGTTGTCGATTTGTTTCTTGACGATTCTGTGACATGAGAAGATCAATTTTTTCGAGTAGGAGTTAATGTCCCGACAGATTCTTATGACTTGTTCTCTTTCGTCGTGAAACTTGATAAGATTCTCTCTAGCTGGTATGAATACCAACAGTTTGTATGAGTCCTCCATATTGGCACGCACAGAAAGATGTGTTTTTTATCATGATAGCAAAATTGAATGTATGGAAAATTTCTATATAGTGAGAATTTCAGGAAATTAAACAAAATTAAATCAAAAATCATTTTGATTGAAGTCGTCATATTTTTAGCTGAATCGTATGGAAACCACTCTGCTGTGTCTTTAGAATGTCCATAAGCAGCAAAAAGTGGAGTTATCTGTGTATTTCTGCAGAATGTTCGGTGTTCCTATTGTCAGAAAATCAATGTGTAATTTTCACACCATTTTTAGTCAATCGAACAGAAATGCTTATTTCCATTGATCTGAAAAGTGTTTTAAGGGGCTAATAACCTTTACACAGGCGAATTTGGCTTTGTTCGTGACTAATTAAGCAAAACAATATCACTGTACCTTCATGCTGGAGAAGAATCATTCATAAAATGGTCCCTTGGCCCAGTTGGTTAAGGCGTGGTGCTAATAACGCCAAGATCAGCAGTTCGATCCTGTTAGGGACCATCCCCTTATTCAAGGGCGTGTGGCGTAGTTGGTAGCGCGTTCGCTTAGCATGCGAAAGGTCTCCGGTTCGACTCCGGACTCGTCCATTATTTTTCTCCCTCGTTTTTTAGTTTTTAGAGATATATGAACTCACGTCGGGTCCCCAAGTTTGATCTATGCGTATCAGGACCTACAGAATTTTCCCTCGCTCAAAACTGGCCAAGCTAGGACTCGAATCGAGCGACTCTTTTTTTGGCTTAGTATATATCTCATATGTTGGGGACTTATGCGACATATAACATATTTTATTGTTGGAAAACATCAACTCGAACACAGTAGTCACCCTATAGTACAACTATTATAACATAGATACCCTTGCAATGGACTCGGAAGCATCAATTTTGCTTGATTTGGTTTGATTCAATAAGTCTTTAACTGGAATCGTGATCCGGGTAACGGTCAAATTGTCTGCGAAAAAAATTCATTATATGGAAGAATATAGCATAGTTGTAAAAAGTGGCCAAAGTAAGACAGCGTGGTAAAATGTCATCGTCTATTCAGTTGCTCAATCCGAAGGCAGAATCCTTGAGAAGGGCTCAAGCTTTACAGGTTAATATTGCTGCCGCACAAGGGTTGCAGCTGGTGTTGGCTTCTAATTTGGGACCTAAAGGAACGTTAAAATTATTAGTTGATGGATCCGGTGGATTGAAGTTGACCAAGGATGGTAAGGTGTTGTTGACAGAAATGCAAATCCAGCATCCTACTGCTGTGATGATTGCTCGAGCCGCTACTGCTCAGGACGAAATTTGTGGTGATGGTACCACTACTGTGATTTTGTTAGTAGGGGAGTTATTGAAACAAGCAGACAGATTTATCAGTGAAGGAGTCCACCCACGAGTAATTGTTGACGGGTTTGAAGTAGCAAGAGAAGAGACTTTGAAGTTTTTGGATGTTTTCAAACAAAAGCCTTCCAACTATGACAGAGAGTTTTTGTTACAGATTGCTCGTACTGCATTAGCCACTAAAGTTAACAGTGAATTGACTGATGTATTGACCCCAATTGTCACCGATGCGGTCTTGCAAGTACAGAAATCTGGTGAAGGAAGAAAACTTGATTTACATATGGTGGAAATTATGACCATGCAACACGGTAACGCTAAAGATACGGAATTAATAAAGGGATTAGTGTTGGACCATGGTGCCAGACATCCTGATATGCCAAGAAGATTGGAAAATGCATACGTTTTAATTTTGAATGTTTCATTGGAATATGAGAAAACTGAAGTTAACTCAGGGTTCTTTTACTCGTCAGCAGAACAAAGAGAAAAATTAGTTCAATCTGAAAGAAAGTTCGTCGATGAAAAATTGAAGAAAATCATCGACTTAAAGAATGAAGTGTGCCCATTAAATTCCAACAAATCTTTTGTTATCATAAATCAAAAAGGTATCGACCCTATGTCCCTTGACGTTCTAGCTAAAAACGGAATTCTTGCATTAAGAAGAGCCAAAAGAAGAAATATGGAGAGACTCCAATTGATTTGTGGTGGGGAAGCCCAAAACTCGGTTGATGATTTGTCGCCTAAGATTCTTGGGTACTCTGGTTTGGTCTACGAAAACTCTATTGGTGAAGATAAATTTACTTATGTCACTCACAACATGGATCCAAAGTCTGCCACCATCCTTATTAAAGGATCTAATAACCATATTTTGCAACAAACAAAAGATGCAATCAGAGATGGATTGAGACAAGTTGCAAATGTATTAAAAGATGAAGCCATTTTGCCTGGAGCCGGTGCGTTTTGGTTAAGCGCAAACCACCATCTTTTGAATTCGGGTGAATCAAAGAAGTTCTTGAAAGGAAGAAATAAATCAGGAATTAAAGCGTTCGCTGAGGCATGTTTAATAGTTCCAAAGACCTTGGCCACCAATGCTGGTCTTGATTCGTTAGATACTATATCTAATTGCCAAGACGAACTTCTTGATGATAGAGTTGTTGGAGTTGACTTACAATCCGGAGAGCCAATGGATCCAACTATAGAGGGTATTTGGGATTCGTATAGAGTGTTCAGAAATGCAATTTCAGCAGCTACAGGAATTGCATCTAACTTGTTATTATGTGACGAATTATTGAAAGCCGGACGTTCATCATTGAAGGAAGGAGGATCAGGGGGACCAGGGGGACCAGGAATGCCAGGGATGCCTGGGGCACCACCAATGATGTAGTGGCAAATATACTCATAGGCAAGTATTTTACCTGTATAATAAATCAAGCAACAAAGATATGAAATTCTAATCAAAATTCGTAAGAGATGTAATATAGTACTCAAAATTGAGATTTCGCTGTTTCACAAAGATTCCAACGATTCTTTAAGTACTATATTAACAGTCTGACAATAGTGTAGCTTTTTTTGGGTCGAGATAATGTGTAAAATCAAGCGTTTTGGGATAAAATTATATGTGATCCTATTATGACGATTTTGACATTAGGTTTTATCCATAGCGAATAGATGTCTATTTACGGTTTGTGAGAAGACCCCAGGGGAAATGGGGAAGGAACGAGGTTTGCTAATCGGAGAACAAGCTTTACCTACCAAGGTTCTATTGATGCATGCAGCGTAATGCGTACCTGAGCAACATACCACATGATGCAACACGTGCACTAGTGCATGTTGTGCTAGAAACTAAAAACATCAACGGTTTAGTATATCGTTGTAAATAGCATATTTCCAATGTTGGTAGTTAAATTATAAATTCATTCTATGAGAGGAATGTAATGACGCTGGGTTGTGTGTATTTATTGGCCGCCACTTCAATTCTTTTTCAAGTCAATCCTGTAGAAAGTTGAATTTCCTACACATTCGCCTGGTAAACGGAATTCCTTGAAATTCTAATGATGATACGTTCCCTCTTGAGAAAAGGTGATTAATTTTCTCGTATTTTATGAATACGCCTGTCTTTCAATACGATATGTTCAGCCATCTATGGGTAAACTTCCCCATGATAGTATGGATTCATTAGTGCAATTCAGCGGATCTGCAGATCCTCGCATATTTCCATAATTTATTGACTCAAGTGCGCATATGTCAAAATTGCGTCTTAAATCAGCAAAAGAGGCCAGGCAAAACGTTCACAACATACAGAAACATATTTTACTCTTCTACACTAGACAAAAACAGAACACCCATACAAAATAAGTAGAACAGTTTGTCGCATTCACCGCTTGATCAAGGCGATGCCAAGTTTGACGTTTTCACAATACTTTATCAACGTACTCGACTCCACATGGTATTGAACGTTATCGCATATATTTTCCATATGAATGCATGATATACAAGAAATTAAATATTATTTGATTATGTAGAAAATCTATGTATTTTTTATTTAATGTAAGTGAAAAACTCATCTTGCAGATTTTACCACAGCTCAATCCAATTAGCAAACGTCAGCTCTTAGAAAATACAACTTTTAACTATGCGCAAAGGCTTAAACCAATAACTGCATGAGTACTATACTGTGTAGAGATTGAAACTGTTATTCCCAGGAATCAACAAGACATCCTCGCGTGATGTCACAAGTGTTCTCGATTTACACTTGGTGCACCTGGGCTCGTAAGCGAAAAATACATCAAAACAAATTGTTTGAACCTTTTTCACATGATTGTTTTGTGAAGTGGCTGCTGGACGATTAACCACATTTGTTACTCCGACTTAATTTTGGTTATCATGATCATGCGCGAAAATTTACCACTATCAACTCCAAGGCAGGAACGACGCGAACGTAGCATATGCACTTGTTAAACAACTGATGCCTGTTTGTTATAGGGGTCATTTTAGTCACGAAATGAATCAATTTTGATTCAAAATATTTTTTGAAGGTTTTGTATTTACGTATACTAAGTCGGGTTTGTGCTTACTGCTTAACCGAAATCATGAAATGCGTCAGATACTACTGATTTACTGTGTATGTTTTCAATAAGCAACGTCTTTAAGCTGTAGTACTTCTGTCAAAAACTCACATTTGGTTTTAAAAGGGTCATAGCATCGAAAAGCAGCCAAAATACAAATAGCTCTACCATCGATACTCTAACAGTAACCCTATATCAAATTTTATCGTATCGGTGACCCCAAATAGAGTTGGAATTGTATTCACGACATCGTCCCAGTTCGGATATTTCTGCTACATTTTTTGGTGCAAGGCACGCTTCAGTGAATCGTTGCCTGTATTATCTTCTCCTCTTCATTTTTCCGATATTTGACTACTAGCGATAAGTTGAAACACGCGTAAGCTGTGTACAGGTTGCATGCTTCGGTCTAAATTTAAGGTTTATAATTTTATGACTTGTTTCAACATTCTCAAAAAATAACTACAGCCGCAGTCGCCCGTTTCGGGAAAAGCGTTATTTTTAGTGGGGACAACTTGATGGCAGTTAGATCTCATCATTAGAGAAGAGACAGTACTTCAAAGACACTCTCATGGTATTGATGCCGTAATTGCTGGTGGACACGAAGGAGGATCAGAGTCGAAAATATTTGTTGTGATGACTGAATAGTGCTTGTAGGTAGCATGCAAAGCTTTCCTGAATTTAAGATTCATTTGCAACCTAGACTATTCAAGTTATTACTAATGTGAAATCTCACAGAAGTTGGCTCCAATGTGCGTTTAGAACAAAAAATCCTCCTATCTATGCGGAATACAAACAGTAACTCTACGCTCAGAACTTTCAAATTTGGTCGAAAGTGCGTTTTTTAGATTGGAATTCCTAGGACATGAGTAATCCATGATTAACGGTGCTTCGACAAACAACGATTTCTTGAGTACATGTTTCAGATTCTGTAAGGACTTTCGTCCAAACCAAAGAAACCAAATGTTTCGTTCAATGATGCTACAACTAGTCATATATGTGAAGCTTGAGACCAATGGAAACTCAAGGTTATATACCATTGTAGAAGTATAACAACTGGTATTGGGATTGGAACGAAAAAGAAGTATTTTCCTCAACTTGCATTATTTTGTAGACGTATTATTCTATACAAATGAAACTATGCTCGCAATAATTAAAATTCCGCATATTGATGTAGTGGGTGGAGGAGAGTCATTCCCCATCTCTAGCACGACTATTTTATGGACACTGTCGTTAATACGTCTGAGGAAACGGGTTGAGAATTTTGTATAGAACCATATTTACCTCTCTTGGCAAATTTTTTAGATTAAGTATTTTTTATGATCCTAAAAATTATTTTTCTTCTAGTGTTTGAATAATGATTTATATACTAAACCTATCCTCAGGAAAAAATTGTCGTTGTACAATCTATATCATTGGATTCACTGGAAATAGCCAACCGACAGCTGTTTGTGTTTTATTTTGACGTTGTTTCTTACCAAGGCCGTTAGTACATTTTACTTGTTAATTCATTCTCAATTATAAAGCTGGTTCCCGAAGTGCTTCTTCACAATTAACGAACGGTGGCCAGAATTGTCCAGGTTAACACATCACTTTTCGCAATATCAATTCTATCTTCTGTAGTTATCCTTGTGGAGTTAATTTAATGGTTTCTGATGAATGACTGGACAGGTTACGATGGTGATAGTACTCTGAACGAAAGTCAAATAAATCAAACAGGCTCCCCTAGTATTTCCCAGGTTGTTCCTCCAATTTCGTCCTTGCCACTAAACTTGAATTCAAACGGTCCAGCAATGGCCAATTCTATCCTTCCGTCGAATGCAAATGGCCTAAGCACATCGCAGGTACTCTCAAGTCTCACACAATTCCCCAGTGATTCAACCTCAAACTATAGACCGCAGACGTTCGATCGTCAACCAATACAACCACCGATGGCCTTAGCTACTACGATCCCCCCACAAAATCTTCACTCACAGCTCACCTACACATACGACTATAGTCAAGATCAAGATGGTGGGTTTCAGCCTTACCCTGATTATGGTGTGCATGATCAACCTTGGGAACCGAGACAAGTTGTTGTGGGGGTTCCAGGTCTAGGAGTCCAAATCAATGATTCAATGAGCCAGAACGGTTCCAAAATGCCTGATGTGCGTATTTCTCGTCATGCTACCACCAAACTTATGAAATCTGACTCGAAAAACTCCCCAAAAAATCTGGCAAGTTCTACTAAACCACAGACAAAGAGATCACGAATGGGATGCTTAACATGCAGATCGAGGAAGAAAAGGTGTTGCGAAACAAAACCAAAATGTACCGAATGCTGCAGATTGAAATTCAACTGCGTATGGCCAGAACCAGGCACAGAACATAAGAATAAGCTGAAAGATGTCAAGCAGGACGGAAACACCATTGATCACGAGATTTACGGAAAAATCAAAGTTCTACGAGGAATTGTAGAGTACCGAAGTGACAGTTAACACCACGTTGTAATTCTCACTATTTAATTCATCATGTCGGGCCAGACCTAACATTTAGGACATTGCATATTTTCAACAGTGAGAATTTCGCTGCTTGAAGAACTTCCACTAGACGACAGTTCCAAAAGTCTTTTACCACTGGAAACAAAGCCATTATAACCTTGTTCCTTTAGCCTTTTTCGTTAATTTACACGCATGTATTGACCTGAGATGGGAATATCATTGCAAAATGTATCATTAGAAGTTTATATAGAGAATAAAAAATAATTCTTGAAGTGATGAGCATGCAACTGCCCTTAACAAAAACAACCCAAATTGCAACTTATACTTTTACACGTTAGCATGTTACATATGTGTGAAAGATCAAGTACATATGTTCCAGGACAGAGTGCACAAAAAATAAAGTGATGAATTTTCACCACTGAAGAGTCTTCACGGGTTCCACAAAAAAATAAGATCGCCTGAGATCATATTCTTCAGTCCAGACTGCGTAGTCCAAATGTAGTAGAACAAATGTCATAGACCAAATATGGCAGACCCGAATGTAGCAGCTGGCGAGAACGATTTGTCCTGAAAGATAACGACAACCTAAAATTCTGGCTGTGAGGCAATGAATCTTCATTATGTCTGCAGGACCAAGCCCTGCAACTACAAAATGCATAGTAACACGACTACAAATACAAAATAGTCTTCACGCTACACCACCACCAAAATGCCATTAAACGGAGATATGAGCTTGCGAGAACGCCAGATTGCCAATTTGGAACGTGTTCTCCACTTGAACAAAGAAGGCGATGCTGATTTGACTTTGGCTTCCAAGAACGAAGAGATCATTTGGAAAGCGCTTGTTTTGGATAAGAAGTCTCGAGCAATTGTGTCGTCAGTGTTGCGGGTTAATGATCTTTTACGATGCGGTATTACGGTCCATTCGTTGATTACTAGCAAAAGATCAAATTTGCCCGACGTTCCAGTGATTTATTTCGTGGAACCCACCATCGACAATATCTTGATCATTATTGATGATTTGTCCCATGACAAATACGACAACTTCTACATCAACTTCACCTCGTCTATCGATAGAACAATCTTGGAAGAATTCGCAAAGAAGGTTTCCATCTCGGGAAAGGCGTACAAGATTAAACAGGTTTATGATCAGTATTTAGACTTTATTGTCACGGAACCCAATTTGTTTTCATTGGACATGCCCAAAATTTTTTCCAAATTCAACAGTCCAGAAATCGACGAAGACCAAATCCACAAGTTGGTCGACGTCATTGCCGATGGGTTGTTGGCGTCAATTATAACGTTGAATTCGTTTCCCATCATTAGAGCTCCTCAGGGTGGACCCGCAGAATTCGTGGCTACGCAATTGGACATAAAGTTGCGTGAGTATTACAACAATTCCCGACAAGCTTCGCAGTCAATACACCAACGTCCTGTAGTCATCTTGTTGGATCGGAACATCGACTTGGCGTCGATGTTTAGCCATTCTTGGATTTATCAATGTATGGTGAGCGATGTATTCCAGTTACAAAGAAACACGATTAAAATCGTGAAATATGGCAAGGACAATGATTCTGCTCCAACAACTAAAAATTACGATGTTGATCCCAAGGATTTCTTTTGGTCCAAGTACTCGCAATTGCCATTTCCCGATGTGGTTGAACATGCCGACACCGAATTGAATTTGTACAAGAAGGATGCACAAGAATTGACCAACAAAACGGGGATTTCATCGCTTAACGACATTGATCCGAACTCGACCACCAACACATCTCATATTCAACAAGCAGTGGAGGCATTGCCGGAATTGACTGCAAGAAAGTCGACGTTAGACATGCACATGGACATTCTTGCGGCGTTGATTAATGAATTGCAAGCGAGAAGCTTGGATAAGTTTTTTGAAATTGAACAAAACTACAACGACCCAAAAACACAACAGGAATACATTGAGTTGCTCGGAACTACGACCACAAGAGACACAGCCATTGACAAACTAAGAACGTTTTTGATTTTGTCCCTCCTTACAACCTTGTCAGATGAATATATTAACCGAGTGAAGAAAGTGTTTGCTGATAAATACCCTGAGGTGGATATATCTGCATTCAACTATGTTCAAAAGTTCAAACAATTGACAAACTTATCACACATAGCTTTGAATGATGCTTCAAGCAGCCAAAACGCCTACGCAAACAACAACTCCTCGGCATTATTAGGAGGGTTATCGTCTAAGTTATATGGTTTAACTGAGGGAAAGATTTCCGAGGGATTAACCAACATTGCTTCCAAAATAAAAAACTTCATTCCTGAAAAGAAACAACTACCAGTGACTAACATTGTTGAAGCCATCATGAATCCCCAAAACGCACAAAACACCTCGATTCAACACACAGATAACTACTTGTACTTGGATCCCAAATCTAGAGGTGGCCACTCCAAACCTCCAAAGAGACAATCATACAACGAAGCATTAGTTTTTATGATTGGGGGAGCTAACTATCTCGAATACCAAAACTTGCAGGAATGGAGTTCACAACAAACTCAATCACCCAAGAAGGTCATATATGGAGGTACCGATATCATCTCAGCCAATGACTTTTTGGAAGAGTGCAATGAGTTAGGTAGAGCTAAATAGGTTAAATTAAACATTTAATTATTGATAAACTTTTACTTCGAAAATACTACTATACATACTTATAAAAATCCTTTAGTCTCCTCCAACACCTTTATCGAACGACGAGAGTCTAAGAATAACAATTCACATTCTTCAATATCACTAACGGTGATCTCGTTACGGCCCCCAGTTTGGGCTAAAATGCCTGCTGGAGCCAACAATTGTAATGCGTACCGTAACGAGATGGAGCTACCTTGTGACGCAAGCTTACTCAAAGCATCGTCAGCAACAGCTAACCCTTCAAGATTAGCTCTCTTGCTGATGATGGTCTTAATTTCATCTTCGTTGTATGGGAGAGTCTTGACTATCAATAATCTGTCGATCAAATCTGGAGGACACCCATGAGGAGCTTTCAAGTCATCATCTGACCCTTTTATGGTGGTCATACCTCTGTTAGAAGCCAACACAACAATTGGAGCTATAGAGCTTTCCAACGCTCTATTCAAATATGTGAAAAGCTCCATGTCCAACATGTTGACTTCATCAATGAACAAAACCCCTGGAATCAACTCTGCAACCCCTTGGTCAATGTATTTGGAAACCACTTTGTTGACTTCAGTTCTCAATTTGTCGGTGATTTCAGTCTTACGAGGTTTCAACAATTGTCCCATCATAGACAACACGTCTTGGCCACCTTGAGGTCTAGCGTTGGCCACGTCCAAATCATGCAAAGTGACATCTTGCACGATTTCTTTCTTCTTGTGGACTTCTCCTTTTGGTAATGGAACATATTCCTCAGCTTCCAAATCAAATTCCGTGGCATATGCATCAGATCTACCCACTCTTTTCACAGCCCCAGTATTTGCTTCGATGTACATGACATCACCCACGGCAACTCTTTCCTTTTGAATAGACTCGTAGATGCTTGGATCCAATCTAAGAGATTTAGTACCTTTGGCAGTCTTCAATCCAACCACGACATTACTGATAGTCTTACCAAACCCAGAAAGGGGATTTTCTGCTTCGGGGGTCAATTCGATGACTTCACCTTCGTAAACTTCCTTTGTTTCTCTGATTCGCAATCCAATTGCCTTTCTAAAGTTCTCCATCAAAGCAGCAGTTTTCTTGATTTCAGCAGAGTATAACTCTGATCCAACCACAGGACAAAATGGCACCTTAGGCCCCAACTCTTGCGAAATCGCCAACGCAAGAGCAGTCTTACCAGTACCTGGAGGTCCAGCCAACAAAATTGCCTTTCCAGACATCTTCTTTGACTTGATTAAGTCGACGATAATCCCACATCCTTCACGGGCATCGGCCTGGCCAACAAATCCCCCGTCTACCTTCTTGGCAATCCCGTGTTCGTCTAGCCCTAACCCTTTGATATGGGTGTGTGCGGCAGTTCTACTTTCCCTAGACTGGTTGTCTTTGACTTCAGCAATTTGTACCATGGTTTCTACAAGCTGGTGTTTGGTGGTAGTTTTGTTTCTACAATGATGAATTTTTCACTATAGTCTAGTGGGCTCGCGGCGCTACCATGTATGATGATATCTAACAATTCTTGCTCAGGTTGCACGAAAGGACGATGCGAATGCCGTGTTGGCGGTGTTGGCGGTGCTTTGGCAAAAGAGTCAAAGCCAATATCGGCATTGATCAGCATTTGTTTGATAATGGCAAGAAAACGCGATACGTTGACTTTTCCTGGCGAGCTGGTTGGAAATGCAAGGGATTGAGACTGCAACAATCCAAACGCACATAACGACGATAAACACTCAATGGACGAATATCTCTATTAATGGACCTTATTGCGTCAATTTGAGGTAATCCATCAACTATTGTTATCTTTGAAAAGTGTGAATTTTGTTCTGAAAATGTGAGATTTTTGTCTGTCGCAGTGTCTGACGTTACATGTCTCAACGGTAGATGGTTGAAAACAGCTCTGAACTTAGCTAATAATCTAGCAACTGGACATACTTGGTGACATTCGATCTGACTGAAAATGATCATATCAACGGGATCTTCGAGATACAAGCTAAAAACGCATTCAGAACGTGTTTTCATTGAAGCACTATACATTGTGTTGGAGTTACCCCTGTAGTTATGTCCCTTAAATTTCGAACAAGTTCTAAGGTTCGAATAGACTTTAAGACCGAAACCGAATCAAAATCGACCAGTAACCGAACAACCCAGACACGTAACTACATTGTAGGATTTTCAACACTACTCGTTTTTTTTGCTTACTACCCCTTAATGCAATCACTATTGCTCTCCGTATGGGTGCAAATATAGGAGCGCAAAAACTTTCACCATATGTTGCCGTACTTGCAGCCATAACAGAAGCAAATTAGTTCATCAGAGGGAAAATTGCAGCCACATTGTGTCATTTAGGAAGTCAGGATATGTTGACAGATGTGCAATTGGTACAATTGAACACAATCTTCAATCCACCACATTCCACACATTGTGTCACCTGCCACAGAAGGGTTCATTTGTCAGCTGTCTGCAGAATTTTGGTCCCGTGAATACAGAAAAAATATCATTACTAATATTGTATGCAGACTTTCCTAGTTCAAGGGGATTAAGTATGCATTTCTCACGTGTTTCTTATTAAAGTCGGAAGTACATACGAGGGCATTTGTCATCCCTCCACAGTTATTGTCAGCAAAAAATATGTGTGGAACCAACATGGCTGCAAAAAACCGTGATATAAAAAGGGGATGATATTTGAAAGATTCTATATCCCCATAACAAGCTTCACATAGTTCACTTAACTATCTCAAGTATATTTGTCTCATCTAATAATTTACATTTAATAATGTCTAAAACCTCAATTGCAGTTTTCGGTCTCACTGGTGCCTTGGGTAAGCCAGTTATCGATGCTCTCCTGTCGCCACAATTTGCTGACAAGATCCAATTCCCTGTCAAGGCTATCTCAAGATCAGATCATACTTCCACAGACAAAATTCAATACATCAAGGCGGACTTGTCCGACACCAAGAAGATTGCATCGGAGTTAAAGGGAACTGATGTCATTATTGAATTGACTGCCCCAACTCCAGACATTTTTGGATCAATTGAAGCCATCATCTCCCAAGTGAAGCCAAGATTGTTTATTCCTTCCCAATTTGGTGTTGACATTTTTGCTGTCGAGAAATACGTCCCAGGGTTTTTGGGTCAAAAGCAAGCCCATTCTGCTAACGTAAGAAAACTTGGTATCAAGGTTATTGACATTGTAACTGGTTTCTTTGCCGTTCCAGGTTCCTTTTTGTATGAATGGGTTGGTCATGTTGGGATCAATCCTGAAGACTCCACTTTAGAAGTTAGAGGAGACATCAACCAAACCATTTCGTACTCCAGCCTCACAGATGTTGGGTTTGCTGTTGCTGCAATTGCAACTCACAAAAACCCAAAGGAATTACCAGATTTAATCAAATTTGAATCCGGGCACATCACTGTGAAAGAAATAGCCGACTCTTATGAAAAGAAACACAACGTCAAGTTGACCATCTCCAAAGAAATTTCCAAGGAACAAGCGTTGGCTGAATTCAAGCAAGAATTGGCCAAAGGCTTCAACCCTGATCAATTCTTATCATACTTGCACTCTATTGTCTCTCAAGGTGCCGATCACGGAGTTTATTTTACTTCTACAGATAATGAGTTGATCAATCCTAATGAATCTATCTGGAAATACTCCAAGTACCAAGTCTAGTTTATAGTTTATTGTTTTCTATGGGCGAATGCAAATGTTTGGTTAATCAGTCAGAATTGTAGGAGAGATAAAGAGACGTTATTCATAAGTGCCATTAAAGACATTACTAGAATTCTTTGTCGAATGTATGATATAATCCGACTATGACAATCAGTAGATGGGCATGCATGACACTTGTATCAACTCGTTATAAACCTAGATAGAGCCATAATACTATAATTGAATGCCATCTATACCCCTGGTTAATCTTCTTCTTCAATTTCAAACTCATCCTTCGGCTCCTTTGGTTCCTGACTTTCACTCCATTGAGTGACATCGTCGATATAACTCAAGATGGTTGCAATAGAATCGCTTTCTTTGGACGAATCCAACGGCAAAAACTGAACCATTCCAAAGTCGTCCACCAAGTTGGCAATAAGTTTATTAAGCTTTGCAAATTTCGGATTATAGTCATCGTCTTGCTGTGCTAGTAACAATGGGTCTGGATTCAAAAACCGTTTCAATCGCTTTCTGCTAACCTCGTCCTTTATCAAGTCCACTTTTGACAAGATATTTATGTGTGGCAACTCCAATAAAATCATGGCTGACATGGCACTTAGAGCTCCAGAAAAGAACTTGGAGTTATCGACAATAAATGGTGCCTCCAAAAGATACGTGGCACAAAGATTGAAATTCAAGTGTCCAGTCAAATGACGAACTATGGTTGGCAAAACAGGAATATGGGTATACAATTCAATCTGCCCAGGACAATCAAAAATTAGATACTCATCGTTATACTCTCCGATTTCTTCATCTAGCCAATCGAGATTATTCAATAAAAATTCAAAACAGTAAATCAACCCTCCGTTCGGACCCAAGTCCATTTCTTCCATGACATCCTGCAAACTGATCAAGTCTCGAATGTCAATTGTGAATTCGTATTCAGTGGGTTCTGCTGCGGGATCAAGATTGACAATGTGTGCTCTTCGTCCAATAGTTTGCATGTGTGATATTATCCCATTACAGAAGGTGGATTTACCAACACCAGCTGGTCCAAGCGCCAATACTCCTACTCTAGACATTGTGGGTGTGTTTAATGTGGTTGTTCAGTGTGGGTTTGTAAGCAAACATCATTTTAATATATTGAATTTGATTTTTCTGGTGATGAGATCTTGCATATGCCACACCATCACTGGTGCTAAATGATAACAGGGTTTTGTAAACTAATGCAGTGCAAGAACACCGATGAAAGGGTTTAGAATGGAAAATGTGGACTCTCTTATCAGTTGAGTTTTTTCAAATTACATTTTGGTTGAAAAATGAAGATAGAAGATGGAAATATACGCAGAGTTTTTGCACCCACTTCACTACTACCACTACAACATGGTGCAACTACAGTACCACCCTTAAGCACAATGTACCTCCCAACTACTGCCACCATGAACTTCTACGCCAGCTATTTGTATCATGAATATTAATTTTGTCGTTATGATATTATTGTTTCTCTATTGTTTCTTCTTGCGACACCAACAGTCGTCATAATCATACTCCATCTGAATCCTGACATTAATGGCTCTTTCTTGAAACGATTTCTCGCATTGCTTCTTGATGAAGCCTCCGTTTTCACCCCGGAATATCTGAATGTGGATGTATCCTTGAAGTTCGTTGTTGATGGGCCAGAAACGAGGAGTGGTGATGGACTTTACTCCTTTGATAGCGAGAACTTCATTCAACACTTCTCTCACGACAATTTCCTTATTTGGACTTACCTGAAGCAATAGCGACGATGCAGTTGTTTTGATGAGTGGTAACGAACTGAAGAAAATAAGACTAGCAATGATGATCGATGCTATGGGGTCAAATCCTTCCCAACCAAACACTTTCGTCAACACAGTCGATATCACAACTCCTATTGACCCGAGCGTATCGGCCAAGATATGCAAAAAGATTCCCTTCATGTTTTCGTTCATTCCATTACATGACTTTTCATCACCATGAGAATGGGTGTCTTGATGGGAGTGGTTGTTCTGGTGGGAATGAGAGTGTCCATGGTCATGAGAATGCTGCACATCGGTAGCATCAGAATGGTCATGAGAGTGGGAGTGGCTATGGCCATGGCTGTGTCCATGATTAAATGCAAAAATCCCAACTAGGTTGACAAATAACCCTAAAAGTGATACAATAATTAATTCGTTAGTTTTTTGCAATTTGACAGGATTGAACAACCGGCCTAGTGCCTCAAATACAATCGATCCACTAATTCCAACCAATAACGTCCCGTTCGTGAACCCAGCTAAGGTCTCGAAATTCTTCAACCCAAATGGGAAACGACCGTTACCGTCTCCAGGTTGCTTCGACAAAACACCAGCAAGAAGACCAAGTGCCAATGACGTGCAATCCAATGCCATGTGCAAGGAATCAGAAAGTAACCCCAAAGACTTGGACCTGAAAGAGTAAAGTAATTGAATGAACATGAAGGTGGCATTCAACAACAAAAAGTTGAAAATTGCTCTGGTGTCAGAGTGGCTCAACAATTCCTTGATGATTGACCGAGAAGTGGGAATCACTTCTTCGATCTTGTGTTTGGTATTAGCTGGTTCATCGGTATCATCCGATTCCGGTTCATTGGCCGTAATGAGCAAAGGAAGAGCAATATTGATAACCCCGGCTGGTGAGGGAGGTTTGGATAAAATGACGTATTCGAGAGCCATGGTGATTGCTGCTAGAAGCACGGGAATTAGTTTCGAAGTCTTCAAGTCCGACTCCGTGGCTGATACAAAGAACACCAACGATGCAGCAACATTAACAGCAACAACGGAGAATCTCAATTGCTCGGCAACAACGTACTTTAAAATCAAAACTGCTGCTATCTGAATAACAAACAACGACTTGAGAGGAATTTTCGGAATAGTCCAGATTCCATCGTTGACGGTTTTGGCTGAAAGTAACGCACCCACGACAACTACACCGTATCCAATAACGATAGGAAGAGGATTTTCAGCAGTGTACAAGTCCCAAAGAAACGAAATCACCGTGTAAGCGTTGAACTTGTCCAAGTAGATCCCCAATGCAAGCACCGCCAATCTAGTTACTGGCAAGAAACATACAGACATGTAAAGAAGGGCCAAACCGAAAATTGGCACGATTTGTGCAACCACGGTGGAATCGGCATGGATGCCAACTTCATACGCTGGATAGACAATGTAAACCTGGCAAGTGATTTTCACCACGGAAAACAATGAAGTTGCTAAAAGAACCAGTAACACAATCAACAGCGCTAGTTCCGGAGAGTCAGGTTGGGGACCGTAGCATAGTGGAAACGAGAGCAAGAGACTGGGGAATGCAATTAGCACTGGCAAGATGGATAGAAAGTTGGGGATGCCAATACGGTACCGCAAGGGTGGTGAGGATAATGACGGCTTGTTCAGGGGTTGCGACAGGGACGGTATTGGATGTGGATGAGGATTAGGAATAGAAGACAGGCCACCAAAGGAAAACTGCTTGTTCAAGGGTACATCGTTCAATTGGAAGTGAGGAACATCGCCTTGCCATTCAGAGTTTGGATTGGGGGACATGTCAGCCCTTTGAAGTTTGTAAGGAGATTAGTAAAGGGTAAGATTAAAGAAAGGAAGTTTAGTGGGAAGAAGCATGTACATATAGCATACTTCCGGATAACTCGGTGAGGTTCGGAACATCTCACGACAATATGTGACCGTAATGCACTACGTATTTGCATGCGAGGCTACAAGTTCCGGCTGCCGGAACGCGCAATTTAACTGATATGTAGTCGGTAGAAGCATGCTAACGCCGAGGAAAATTGTCTGGGTGCAAAATGCCCTCAACAAGTGGTGCAGGTGTCTGTGGTAGATTAAGACAAGTTTGTCAGGGTGGGTGTTTCAGGGGGCAAAGAAAACGTTAGTAGGCAGGCACCCGGGGTTTATTGCTGCATCAATGATGCAGTGTTGATCTCTCGCTGTGAAAAAAGTGAGTATTTTGATTATCGTTTGGCTGCGCGATAAAAATGATGACGCTTCGTTAGTAATTTTTTGACGTCTGTCTGGCAGATATTTGCGAAATTGAGCCATTTATCAAAACAATACGACAATTGCAAACATGAATTTCAACCTAATTTGTGATGGGGTGACAACACAATGGCTTATTTTCGACCCCGTTTGTAACGGTTTAGGAGCATGTCATGTGGCTAGCACGGTGTGATTGGACAGAATGTCGTTCTATTCAGTTTTGGCTATGTACTCTCTATATGTTTTTGTTTTTTTCTATTAGATTTTGAAATTATTAAATCAGGAATTAAATGTCATGTACATCATCATGGAATCACCATTTCCACGGCAAGAATAAATAAGTAATTTACAATGGTATCTCTTTCTATGCGTTAGTAATTCCCATTTTACCAATGTAGGCCTTAGCATCAGCATTCATCTTGCGAGCGACTTCGTCAGACCAGCCCAACTCTTGTTGCATGATTTTGGTGACACCGTCGACCGAGTCCAATGCCTCCTTGGCATTCAAGAATGCCAATCTGGTTCTCCTAGCTAAGAAATCAACTGGGGTTCTGGTGTACTCGTATTTCAAAGAGTACATCAATTCAGCCACGGTAAATGGTTCGTCAAACGACTTGAATGAAAGAATGTTATCTTTGTGGGCAGCTGCATGATCAGGCTTGAACGAGGTTTCGTTTGACAATCCAACTGGCAATTTATTGAAATCAGATTTTAGGTACAACTCCAAAATTAGTGGCGAACGTGAACCGTAATTGTGGGCTAAGTGTTCGGCCAACTTCAATGGAATCTTGTATTCGTGAATCAATCTGGCACCATAGCCAGCTGAGTAACCTTCACCACCAATCAAGACCAATTCATTGGTCTTGCATGGTCCGATTGGTTTTCCACCAAAATCGAATTTTTCAACGATGGTGTTGACAGTTTCTTCCGCCATTTCTCTATAAGTAGTCCATTTACCCCCGGAAATGGTGACTAAGTTGGAATCAGATACCGTCACCAAATGCGATCTGACAATACCTTCGGTGTTGTTGATGTTTTCTGGAGTAACAGTTGCTGGGTCTCTAACTAATGGTCTGATACCAGACCATGCAGACAAAACGTCTTCACGTTGAACTGGGAAAACAAGGTATTTTTGCAATTCGTTCAAAATGTCTTTGATATCACCTTCAGTAGGGACAGGGTTTTCTGGCACAGATTTCAACGATTTATCAGTGGTACCGGCCAAAACTTTTCCTTGCCAAGGTAAGAAGAACATCACTCTACCATCAGAAGTAGATGGATCCAATAAACCCATGTCTTTAGGACAGTAGTATTCGGGTAAAACAATGTGAACACCACTTGATGGAACCACCATCTTTGGTGGTTGTGGAGTCGATGGAGGTAACCCTTGAGGAGATTCATCCATTTGCAAAATGTTATCAGCAAAAGGACCAGTAGCATTAACCACACAAGTAGATTTGACATCGTAAATTTCACCGGTTTCCAAGTCTTTAGCCTTAACCCCAACGATCTTACCAGTAGATGGATCTTTCAATAACTGTTCGACGTTGAAATAGTTCAAAATGGTGGCACCTTCCTTAACAGCAGAAATAGCCAAAGATGCATTCATTCTAGAATCGTTAAAAGAACCATCGTGGTAGATACAAGTGGCTTTCAAGTTGGAGTTATCAAGCATAGGAGCAACGGCAGAGGTCATTTCTTTGGAAAAAATCGTCGAGCTTCTCAAGTTCTGGCTCCCAGCAAACCAATCGTACATTTTACATCCCATGAAAAAGTATGGAACTTTCCACCATTGGTACACTGGAATCATGATTGGTAACACCGAAACCAAGTGGGGAGCAGTTCTCATCATGTTACCTCTTTCGTTCAACGCTTCAATAACAAGGTCCAACTGGTCCTTAGACAACTGGAAGATGGCTTTTTCCAAGTATCTCACCCCACCATGGGCCATCTTGGTGGATTTCGACGAAGTACCAGCAGCAAAATCGGTTTTTTCTAACAAGCAAACATCCAACCCTCTGGATGCCGCATCAAGAGCAGTCCCAGTACCAGTTGCACCTCCACCGATGATAAGCACATCAAACTTTTTTTGCAACTGAGAAATCATTTGAGACCGACTTGGAGGAGCATCTGCAGACTTAACAAGAGGTGGGTAAGACGACACGAAATTAGACTTGTTTGGCGCCTTGATGAAGTCGGCATAGATGATGGCCGACCCAAGCAAACCTCCGGTACCCAAACATAGTTTGCCTAGCTTTGATGTGAAGAACGACATTGCTAAGATTATAACCGTATAGGAAGAAGGACACTATGTAACAAAATGACTTTTCAAGTGATGAAAAATTGTCAGCAACTAAAAATGTCAATAGCAACACACCTAACCTAACCCCGTGGACTTAAGACGACGCAATACCGAAAAACAAAGAAAATAAAAAATTGTCACAATATGTGCCCTAACTATAAATATATATACAGATTTTTTCACCGTGATTCATACAGTAGACAAAAATCCATCAATAGCGAATAATCCCCCGAACAAATTATATCTGGAATCAAAGATAGCGGCATCACGTGTAGACGGCCATATGGGGAAGGGTCAGACCAGCTGCGTGAAATTTCCGGCGGTCATGTAGGCTTGTACGGTCAGATACACCAAGATCACAACGAATGGGGCAAGAAATTCAATATCACAACGTGATTGACGTGCCGAGGATGTGTGTCGGGTGAATCCTATTTTCACGAAATTCGGTCACAAGGTTGAAGCTTATCGTTCAACGGCGTAACCGTGTCCTGTACTGTTAAACCGTTTGACCATTAGCGATTGTTTTCTTGTTGTATTATTGTTATTTTCTACAACACCCCCCATGGTAGTATTGCTGTCGTTACGGTTATAAAAAATACACGGCTGTACCACCCCAGCCGATACTTCTCCTACTAACAGTTATCTCGGTAGGATACACCTTGGGGCAAAATCCATTTTGGCTGGACAGTGGCAGTAGATGACGAAGGTTATTGCATCGCAGTTGTAGTGGTGGTGGTGGAATATAATTCATTTCATGTTCACGGCAAAAGCACGCGCAAATGCAAGCACTACCTTTCTGCCGATATTTCTGGTCCCTTTCGTCCTTGCTGGTTCCTGTACCTTCCCTTGCATGAATCTGTTTGATGCGGTCCTGCTTTCTCTCGGTATTTTCTATCCCGTTTCTGCGCGCGGGCCCATATCGTTCAAGCCTTTTCAGACACACTTCAAGAAAATGACTATTTAAGAATCCAATGCAATCGCCCAAGCCTTGAACACTTACCTCAAAATCAGACTGGATGTAGCGTGTGCCGGTTTGCCGATACCCGCAAACCGCTCGACACCACGCCGAGCCATAGTCAGGCACATCTACATATAATTGCATTGCAGTCACACATTGTCACAGGACACACAAGTGTAGTAGTGTCGGTGTTTTTGTCGGTTGGTACGTCAAAGCGGGACCAAGCGTAACGCAGTTGCGAGAAACGGTTTACAAGCATCCGGCGTGGACGTGGCTTTACTGGACATGTGTCTCGGGCTCATACACTACCATGCCATACCATCCACTCCGTGTAAGGGTCTTTTTTGGTCCGCATGGATCATCGATGCCCTCAAACCGTTGTATTTTGTGGTTGGCAAAACCGTTTTTTTTTGGGGTGCGCACGCAGAAGACTCGTAATGCAGTCTTTGTGACGGGGCCATGCTGCACCGACTAGTCCGAAATACTTTCCAGCCGAGAAAGCGAATACTTGTCGACTAGTCGAAACGCTCTCGAACGGTGATTAAAGATTTCTGTCTTAGATCTACAATGCGCATTTGTCAAATATTTACATTCTTACTTATGCCGTCTCATCACTCGTTGCCTTGCGATCTATGTAAATATTAAGAGGAAAGCTCGCATTGTAGTTGTTGTAGTATTTCCAGGGTGTTCTTGTCGTCAATAAGCCTCCAGTTTGTTCCAGCTAAATAAAACCCACAATCTGGCGTCATAGCCAGTTTAAAACTTTTGTACGCGGCATAGCAACATCCGTATGGAGGTAATGATCCCATGTCCATGCCACTGGTAGAGAACTTCTCGTTGACATTTTTGATAAATGGCGTTTCAATACAACGGGCAGTCCGTCCCGATATTATCGACGTCATCACAGTTCTTGTCAGCCTGTCAATCGTCTTAATAAATGGATGACTGCTACTGTCCTCACTGAACAAAAAAATTGTCCCCATCTGCACGGCAGACGCACCCTGCGACATGTACAGCTTGATGCTGTCGCTATTCATAATTCCACCAGCAGGTACAATGTACTTGTTGTCGCCAAAATTAGCCTGGTATACACGAGCAAACAAGTCTTGAGTGGGCAATTTCTCATCGTGAAAATCATCAACCAAAAAGTTACCTCTGTGTCCACCTGCTTCGTATCCTTGGCATATAATTCCGTCCACACCATCATCAAATGCTACGCGGGCCTCGTCAACCGATGTCACACTCACAAACACTAAACTCCCGGCACGATGAATTTGCTCGATGGAAGACTGATTTGGTATTCCGAAATGGAAACTGAGAATCGCCGGTTTCGCACTGTTTATGTACCCAATGAACTCTTGAAACAAAGTTCCGTCTTTTTCCAACTCTCTAAAGGAATTTTTCGCACCCGTGAACTTGATCCTGAGCTTGTCATACTCATATCCTTCAAATAGCTTTTCCCAGTTCTTGTTTTGTGCTGTGGTAGATTCTGGTTGAATGTCATGGCAGAAAAAATTTAAATTGACCTTGTAGTTTCCAGCCAACTGGAAAAAGTCGTCGAGCTGGTTTTTGATTGTGGCCACATGGGTCAAATCAGCTGCTCCAAAAGGGAGCGACCCCAATCCCCCGTTGTTGGTGACGGCAGCAGCCATCCGCACAGTGGAAATTCCTGCCATGGGCGACTGAATTATTGGAACTTTCAACAGCAATGTCTTTGCTAACGACGCCATTCTCGTGTTTATCGTCTTCGTCTACAATGCCAGTATAATTCCATTTTTCCTCCACCTTCCGTCTTAAACTCATCTATTTGTATATCAAATTCCATAAATCCGAAGCACGTGATCTCACATTGATTCAAGCAAGCACACAATTTAGTGATAGGCGCAAAACTGTTTAAAGTTACGGTAGAAGTAGATGGCCAGATTTGCAGATCCATGTTGTAGGTGTTATTTCCGACTTTTTGCACTAATCTAGCATCAAAATTGACACAAATGGAGCTCTCAAAGTTATCGCACCGATCTACCTTTCCCAAAATGGACTACTATATGTATTACTAATGAAGGAAACGCAATCATGCTCAAAGCATGCCCCAAAAATCTAACGAAATTACTAAGTTCCATCCGTTCCATAAACCCGACCGACAAGTCCATTTTGCAGACACATCGTCAACACTACCCACTATCTATCTACTGGTCCGATAGCCCCAAACAAGCACGGATAACCGGTCAAAACTCCCAGCAAAAAAGCACAGATCTGGCGTGCCCACCACTAAATACACCCCAGAGACGCCAATCACTTCGCAAAAGCTCATCCTCCCACATCTTGTGCTTTTCCTTCACAAGAAAACAGTTGGACTTCAAATTACCTCGCGTCCTGCATAACACCGCAAATATACCAAACCATACTTTACCACAGCCAAATTGTCAAAGAAACAACACGATCGGCCTAGTGATGTCGCAACAAGAGACAGTTGAGCAATTTCAGAGCATCGCGGGGATCGAAGGCGATGCCGACAGGGAAAAAATCCAACAATTGTTGCAGGTCCACGACAACGACTTAAACGGAGCATTACTGGTGTACTTTGACAGCGGGTTTGATACCATAAACCAACCGTCTGCTACGGGAGCACAAGTTCACGAGGATGATAACAGATTGCATAGACGGGGACATGGAGATACCGGCATTGACCTGCTGACACCGGATTATGCCTTGCCTACCCGTTCGGGGGAATTTGCCAACTTACAGTCTCAAATGTATATGGAGAACTTTTTACCTAAGTTGCCAAAATCGGGAAAGATTTCCAACAATTGGCAGATGGAACTAGGAATATATGCTAGCATACGTGATAGTTCGACCAATTCGCCACAAAATACCATTATTTCCAAGAAGCCATGGACACTTTGGATCATCGTGCTTATCATTCCTAAGACGTTATTGCATATCATTGTATCGGCGTTGAGATATCTTTTTGGCTCGACAAATACTACCACCAACAGATTTCCCAAGCAGTTCAACTACGAAAACTACCAACCTGATCTGTCTATCAAAGATTGGTTGTCGAACACTGTCGACTTTGAAGACAGCACACTTATCGGGGAAAAGCAAGACATCGATTTCACCGACGATAGAGAAACAAAGAGTAGCGATGTAAAGACTTCCGCCTCTGTAGTCGATGAGATTTTCGACCGGTTTAATATTCATGAGTCCAATTTTAACGAGGTTCACGACGAGTGTCAGAAGGGGTACATCTGGCTAATTACAATACTAGTGAATGATTCAGTGGAATCGCAACAATGGGCATGGAACTTACTTACAAGCGAAAATTTCAAAAAGCTCTTCAACAAGACTAATGGTGAATATAAGGAGAATATTATCTACCTCGGAAATATAGATCGTTCACCAGAAGCGCATGCTGTGGGTCAACAATATAGAGTGCGGAAATTGCCGTACATTATGCTATGTGGAAACGTTTCAAGTAGTCCTGCTATTATGCCATCGATGAGTATTGTCTACAAGTCAAATTTATCGTTGACCTATTTGATGTCATCGGAATTGTCCAGCACAAATAAAAAGATCTCGAGAAATATGGCCCGTTTATGCGACAACTTCAATCCCCAATTGATCAGTTCTCGATTTGACAAGCAAGAAATCGAATTTGCCAGATTAATGGTGAAACAACAAGATGATGCATACGAACAATCATTGCAACAGGACAGAGAAAAGAAATTCGCTAAGGAACAAGAAATCATGCGGCAACAAAGCGAGCGTAGACAAGAAATCACAAAGAAAAAGTACCTCGACACAAAGCTCACCCAAGATTACTTCGCTCTGATCAAAGGAAGTACAAGAATGGCAATCAAATTGCCCGACGGAACAAGAATTGTGGAGTCATTCAGCACAGATATCTCTGTGAATCAATTGTACCTATTCATTGAGTTGAAGATGTACGAAAAAGATACTAGTTCCCACAATACTGAATCTTGGGACGAGGAACAAGTCGACGTTATTACAGACGAGGTGTATTTCGATCAATTTCCATTCAACTTTGAAATCATCCAGCCATTTCCCAAGAGAGTGATAAAATCCCAAAAAGACCACATCTCCACAGTAGACGAATTAAGATCAGGCGCAAATTTGCTTGTTGAGTATCTCGACAATGACGAAGACGACGACGAAGACGATTAGCTGGTCTAGCCACAAATATTACATTTCACATACACATACAGAGCCTGTGGATCATGCTCCATTCCGAAACTAGACATTCGCTGCCAAAATACACTTTTACCTCCAAACCATACATCATTTGTGGAACTGTAGTCCTGTCTGTGTAAAGCCTTCTCTCGCAGGAACCGTAAAACGTTTCAGCAGCAGCGTATATCTCAGACTTGTTTCAAGCGAGTTTCAGAAACAACAACATGAGCATCTTTTGCGACTCCGCAATGTGACCACACAACTGCCAAACATTGTCTTCACTTCACCTCCACTTGTTAAGGCACACAGCTACAGTGGCTTCTCTTATCTCCAAAATCAGGCTTTGTATCCGACGTTATGCAGTACCCAAGATAGCATATAGACTTGGCCAGAAATGGCAACAGACGTGCCAAGAACTCACAAATTTGCTACCACGTCATGTCGGACATTTTGTCGGACATGGCGCTGAGAAAAGGCTAAATTCGTCTTTGCACTGCCCACTTGTGAATTGCTTTCTTTTCACGATAGAATATCGCACGGCTGTGGTTCTGGTTACGTGATACTAACACCACGAAATGGAATCCGTTTTTTAACCTGAAAACACCGTTTCAACCGTACTGGCAGCAATACTTGGTATCCATCTTCAACCATGTACCTCTCTTTAGCACCTCATTTCATGTCCATCAAAGACCAAAACTCCAGCTATGAGGCTCGCGACCTGCACACAACCATCACCCAATTTCTGGGACCAAAATTGTCCATAGTAGAAGTTGACCATTTACTGTGAGATTGTAGAGGTTTAGATACTACGGAAATCTGGATAAAAACAGTACGACTGACGAGTCATACGCTAGATTAAGTGGATTTTGACAGAAAATTGCGGTATTCCCAGGTTATTTTGAACATAAAACAGCACTTCCATAACGCTATATAACACACCAAAGGACACAGTCTACAGCTTGGCAATGGCGTCCAGACAATCGCGTTTAGAAGCAGAGAAATTGCATCTCATCCAAAAATCGATCAGCAGGGGCAGATCAACATCCCCGTCAGCAAACGGAAACCGGTCTAGATCCGGCAGTGAAGATGAGTTCAACAAGGAGTTGAAGTGGTCCATCACCAACCACGATCCTAGCGAAAGAATCGTTCATGCAGACTCTGCTATTCCAACCGAAAATGACTGGGAAAATGAAGTTTCGGAAGAAGAACACATTAGTGACGATGATAATCAAGAGAATTTCCAGTACGACGATACAGGGAACATTTTACCCAACTTTGCCTGTCATGACGAACAAATTAACGAAATTTCCCACATTTTGGAATCTTCCAATCTTGAAGATAAAGACACCATCAAAAGGTTGGAAGAGTTGACGGCATCGGAAAGAGCAATTGCCAATGCTAAGACGGTAGGATGTCAGTTGGACGAAGGAATTTTATCCAAAGTCAGAGAGGATAAACAGAGACTTACTGGAGAAAGTTCCCTTGACTTGAACTCGCTGGACCAAGATGCGTTGGCCAGAAGACAAAAATTGGAAAACTACCAAAGTTATCGTCAAAAGATCATCCACCAAGAAAATGAACACAAGAAAAGAGAAGCTGACATTAATAAGGATGCGTCCAACGCCACTAAAGAAAACGGTAGTGAGAATTCCGATGAAGCAGTAACCGAACTTCACAATGAAAATGGCGAAGATTTTATGGTGCCCTACACGTCTGCTGTGGAAGATAAGTTAGATAGTGAGTTTGCTTCGCAATTGAATGAAACTATTAGAGAAGGTGAAGTTGACTCCAACAGAAACCACTCCAGGGTGATTCAAACGATCACTAGAGGAAATTTCTTCCAGTTGATCAATCCTACGGTGAAACCCAAGATGTTTTTGGTGTGTATGGATTTTTCCCCCGAATCGATCTTTGCTTTAGAATGGTGTCTTGGTACTGTTTTGGTCGATGGATCTGTTTTGTTTATCGTGTGTGTTATCGAAGAGACTGATAGTAATCACAACTTGAAGGGCAATTCTGCCTCCGAATCCACCAGAGAACAGTACAGATTGAATCTATTAAACCGAGCTAAGCAACAGATTTTGAACTTGTTGAAGTTGACCAAGTTACAGATACATATTGTCATTGAAATCGTCCATCATCCCATTCCCAGACACTTGATCTTGGAGTTGATCGACAACTTGCAACCAACACTAGTGGTCGTGGGGTCTAAGGGTCAATCTGCCATCAAGGGTGTTCTTCTTGGATCGTTGTCGAACTATCTTGTGACAAAAAGCAGTGTTCCCGTGATGGTTGTGAGAGAAAAGTTGAAGAAAATCAACCGGTTCAAGTCTGGGTCTAGTGTGTTCAGTAATAATATCAAATCATTAACTTTATCGGAAGCCAGAATCGATTAGTCAGATCACTTCAAGGATGTATGACTTATACTTGCGTTCATACCTGCTGCATTAGAGACGGTGTTGAGTCATCGTCAACCAACGAATTATGAGTTTAGTTCAGCTACGATCATATGTTTTCATCGCATAGCATCCTCAAGATATACGATATTTAGTTCTCAGTTAAATGTATGAAATGTTCATGTCAATCAAAAACCCTACATTCCGATATTAATATTCGTCCTTTTCCTTTACCCTAATCCACCAGACAACCGTCTATGTACATCTATATCGTCAAACATCTCAAGCCTTTCGAAACCTCCCTGTAGTTCTCTGTATCCTCATGAGAGTGTGTAGCCTAGAAGTAAACTTCTTTGAACCCTTTTGCACTGAATTTTTTACCACATTCTGGTGCGGGACACTTTCTAGGGCAGGAGTAGTCAGGATTGTCGATCGTGACACTTGTGGGAGTGGCCTTTGTCTTCTTGGGTCTGTTTCCTATATTCTTAACACACCGTCCACAAAACACATGGCCACACCGTGCACTGAATATTCGTTTCGACAAGTCAATATCTGCTTCTGAACACTGCTTGATACAGAACCATGGAGCATGTACTCGGTACGTCTGCATGTACTTCTCCAAATCATGATCGTACCTCGCATCAGGCTTAAACTCGGGGTCGATTCCTTCTCCCAATATCACCCCACACAACTCACAGCATATTTCATCGTTGCTATCGATGTTATTGGTGTATCCCGGCAACTCCTGTTGTGCAGTGGCATTCTTTTCCTCAAAAGCTTTACGGTTGAACCCTCTTTCATTGGCCAATCTCGAATCAAGCGCCTGTTCGTTATCTTGCTCGATTCTACGCATGATGGAGTTTTCCACAGCACTCATGTTTTCCTCACTACTAAACGCACCAAAGTCAGAATCATGGAGGAAATGAAGATTATGATCGGCCAACGACTGGTTGAGTCGATTAATGAGCCACTGGTGCTGTACAAACGAGTCGCTGGCTCGTATGGACCGACGAGTGCCTACTCTGCGAGACGATGCTAGATGGGCCGGTAAGGGGTTTGTGGTGTTGCGCATCCGCTGGACTAGTTCGTCAGTCTCAAACTCGCCTACTGGCGTCTGTATAATCGCAGCAAGATTGCCCCTAATACGAACCTGGTTCTGGAGCCGTTGTCGTTGATTTTGAAGCCGTTGAGCTCGCAGCAACGGCCGTTCGTGGATAATCTGGATATCGTCCTCGCCACCCAGATGGCGTCGGTTTCGTGATGCGGTGATTTCGACATCTTGGTCATATTCAGTGCTGGTTTCTGCTTCCAAGTCGATTACGGGGGTGGCGCTCTCATGAGTAGACACAACCTCAACGTCATTTTCGTCGTCAGAAGACAAAACTTCAATCACGTCCGCGGAAGTGGGCTCGGGAACTGAACCACAATCATCGCTGTTCACTTGGGGAAACTGGATATCGGTGTTTTCCGAGTGGGCGCTGGGCTCTTTGGATTCACTTCGTCGATGCACCCCGGTCTGGTCCATGATTGTGAATATACTGGCGAGATTTGATACTTTTTAGGTAATCACGATAATTAAGTCTGCGGCTGTGACGTCACAAGAACGATCCGTATCGTCAAATACGGACAAATCTAATTGTTTTTAATGATGGGTGCAACTTAGCGATAAGTTTCTTTGTGAGCCAGAGTTTTATCTGTCTTTGATATCCGGTCGAGGGCAAGTGTACGACATCCGGTGAAATTTATGTGCCGTACCCGGAACCCTCGTAATTAAACGGAACTCACCATTTCCGGCACTACTCATCAGTATTCAATAGTTCAAATAGTACTACTATACAATTATACAAATAGTCTTGGACTATATTACAGCTCACTACGGTGAATGTAATCTATCAAACAACGAATTTCATGCAAATGACACAAGTCAGTGTTAGACACACCAAAATAGGAAAACGTAATACGTCTCCTCATCCCAAATCAATCCTCGCCAGGATTGACTATTTTTTCAAACCACTTCTAATATATCTACCAACAACCACACAATGGTCTCTTTCATAAGGTTCCAAGGTCAATTGTTCCAAAGGCTTGATTCTTTCTTCTCTCAATTTTTGCACTTCTCTGGCAAAAACAGTTTCGGCATCAACAGTGGAGTCAATACAGTTGGCCTTGATGGAAATGACAACAGTACCTTGGTCTTTCAAGAACAAGTGGGAGTTCAATGCAATAATTCTGGCTTGATCTGGTTGGGCGACATCGGCGAAAACGGCATCAACCATACCAACTAACATTCTGTATTTTTGTGGGTGACGAGCATCGTCAATGATAGGAATGACATTAGGTCTCTTCTTGGCCATACCAATCAATTCTCTACCTGGTCTGTGGGAGAATTCAACGGCATAAACTAACCCTTCTGGTCCAACAACATCGGAAACGTGCGAAACAGAGGTACCAGAAGCAGCACCCAAGTATAACACCTTCTTTCCTGGAGCAATTCCCAATTCATCGATACCACCCATAATACCGGCAGCCAATTTGGATCTGAAAGGGTTCCACACACGGTATTCGATTTTGGTAGGTGGAACACCTTCTTCAGTGGATGGTTCTTCAACGGAAATTCTCTTTTCACCGTAAACCGATTCACCTGGAGCCATGTTTTTGGTAACTAATAAATCTTCTTTACCTCTGGCAATGAAAACACCGGCGTGTCTGTGTGGTTCGATAACAACCTTGGCACCACCTCTGGCACCACCTCTAGCACCACCACGGCCTCCTCTTGCACCTCCTCTGGCACCGCCTCTAGCACCTCCACGGCCTCCTCTTGCACCACCTCTGGCACCTCCACGGCCACCTCTAGCACCTCCGAATCCACCTCTAGATCCACCACGGCCACCAAAACCACCTCTTGAACCACCACGGCCACCACGACCACCTCTTGAGTCACCAAAAGCCATTATATCTATCAATTATCTGTGTTTATCAAACTAACTCGATAGAAACCAAGATGTTAATCAAATAAAGCTTTTAAAATTTAGAAAAAATTTTCAATTTGGGAGATGGTTAAAGCAAAGTTGAGGCCGGGTAACCCAACACTAGGAATTTAGATACTTGAAACTTAATGAAGTAAAAGGGTGGTACTTGGTTCAAAAATGTAACTAATACTCCGTCAGTAGATAGAGCTATGCTATATCTATACATCTGTGTCTTTAAAATGTTGAACGGGCAATTTTTGAAGGAGTTACTGGTACCTTAGTGTTGACCCCAGGTGAAATATACCATACTATTCTAAATATCTTTAAAATGAAAATAAAAAGAATAAAAGTTATTACATACAATAAAACTTTAGCTTTTTGAGTATCCATAAGACCACTTTGAGCACTACGGTTGTTAACAAACTTGTTGACATTTTGCTAGATCTTTACCATTGTGGTTCCTCAATTCGATGCCCATCCTGCGGCGTCACAAAGTCACGTGACAACAAAATCAATTCCATCGTTCTTAAACAGGATACGAATTTGGGCACATATTTCGCTGCAGGTGGAGGCGCGTGCAAAAACTTGCCAGGTGATCTGCTAAGGGCGTTTTCTTTTGCTGGATAGATACTAGAGGTGCATATTTGGGTCTAGTTGTACATGGTAGCGCCGAATACATATAGTAGTTGTTCTTGAAGAACGTATTGCTATGCATACTCATGTCCCCTTCCTGGTTTTGAAGTCGACTGATGCTTAGACTGGTTTATTACAACTGATTGAGTTGAGTGTATCAGGTGAAAAAAGACATTGAAGTACTATAGTGAATTCGTCGTTCTTGACATTCATACAGATACACCACATAAACGGATCCTAACCACGCCAGGGAATACGTGCCTGTCGCCGTACGTGAAAGGACATCTACACCATGGTAGCAACATATTCTATGGCTTCTTTCGAGCCATGCGATGACGTACTCGCTTCAGATGTTTAGGTATGGAGCCGCGTGGTAGCACGGTCATACTCTGGTCAAGCGTGTTTATTTAGCATATCACGCACCAGACAATTTAACGTCTACTCTTGGAACAAATATGGGTCTAGGCTTATACGTTATAGTAGCCGGTACGTTGATAACCGGTGCTGCCAATTCGCTCTTTACAAAGTACCAAGACAACCAATGTGTGCGGAATTGCGGTGACCCCGACTTAACTACCCATCGAAACTTTGAACAGCCTGCCATTCAATCATTACAGATGTTTGTAGGAGAGTTATCAGTGTTTATAGTATACTATTTCGTACATGTATATGGCAAGGCAAGGGAGTATCAGCCATTGCCAAATGATCTGACAAGTTCCAATTTCGACATTAAACGAAATCTTCAACTATCTATTCCTGCTGTTTGTGACTTGGTGGCTACTACCCTTTTGAACGTGGGATTGATATATACTCCCGTGTCAATCTACCAAATGACCAGAGGATCAATTGTGTTATTTGTGGCATTGTTATCGGTGATTTTCCTCAAGAGAAAAATCACAAAACTAGAGTGGATTAGTCTTTTCCTTGTTTCATTTGGTATTTTGATTGTGGGGTTATCTGGGTCACAATCAACAGAATCCAATCCTAATGAAACACCCGAGCTAGTAATCTTTGGGATCCTTATCATCCTTATTGCTGGTCTAGTGCAGGCGTTCCAGTTTGTGGTTGAAGAACACATTTTGAGCAAGCATCCTATTGTACCATCACAATTAGTATACATAGAGGGCTTTTTCGGATGTAGCATTTTATTGGTAGTGATGACGATTCTCAATTACATTTTGGGGTCAATCTTGCCAAAGAAACAGTTTTTGGACAATCCTTTCAACATGAAGGAGGCATTTTCCCAATGGTTTTACTCAAAAGAAGTGGTTTTATCTTCGATATGTATCATGATTTCTATTGCGACATTCAATTTTTGTGGAATTACCTTAACCCACAAAATTTCTGCTACCACGAGATCCACCGTCGACACTTCAAGAACATTGGTCGTGTGGTTGTGTGCCATCGTCATGGGGTGGGAATCCTTCAAGTTTCTTCAGGCTACAGGGTTTGCCATACTAGTGTTTGGAACTCTTTGCTTCAATGGAGTAATTGAGCCGGAATTGTGGAGGTGGATTCCAAAATTCTTGAAGGACGAGGTAATTCACGACATTGAAGAGCCAGTCGAACGGTTCTAACCGAGAGTATGTCGCTATTGACTTGTTCATAAGTTCAAAATTGCACCCAACAAAAATAGCTCATTTTTTACGGAAAATTCTCCAGATTTGGTGTCGTATTTCTCAATGCTAATTACAACACTGGTATTTGGAGTAGACCGTATATTTGCTACTCTATCATTATATAATTTTAGAATAACGTTTGCCATAGTAAATATTCTTGCCGGTATATAGTCAAACCGATTCTATGAACAACCTTGAACGCCACTAACAAAAGATAAAAGAATACCACAAAGGGACGCAAAGTTGTCATATAACCGCCAAAATGGTATGTTTATCACCATTCGTATGGATAGGGTCACGTTGATGTTGCATACTAACTGTACAGTCGTTAAGAATTGTTCCCAATAGTAACCACGAATCCCACATTAGCAGCAATCTGGAAGGTCAAGTGTCCAATGCAGCCCCAGGGTTACTGGACGCATTGAGATCTGGGGACGGGCCCATTAGTTTGGCTTCAAAAGTTAACAATCGCCATCCCTTAGAGTCGAGATTGCAAAATTGGGACCAAACCCAGTACGATGCCAGATTAGAGACATACCGTAGAATCTACGGTGCGGGCGAACCAATCAAAAGACAGATGGAATTGAGCATTATTGATGCTACCGATTTCAAACCAAGTGTTTTGGGAGGACCAGACTCCATGCACAAAGACATTTTGTTAGGAAAGGATTCTAGTCTTGATTGGGAAGATATTTACAAGGGGGGGTTTGAATCGGGCAACAATGTTAGAGACTTCCATTCTGAAATGGAAACAAAGTTGCGTCTTTAGACAGAGTTGAAACGCGTAACTGCAAGGTCTAAAAGTGGGTTCATAGCTGGACTTGATGACTGGGCACAATGGTAGATTTTGGGCACGGAATCATCGTCACCACGCCAGCATCATGACGTCAACATGTCAAAAATCGATACATTTTCTAGAATAGTGTTGATACGAAATAATACTAATACATGAAGAAGGAAACTAGAGTTGAGAGGATGTGAAACACGATATTAAAATGTAATACAAGATACTTAGATGTGAAACACTCGCAAACACAAGTGGCACACCCAGGGTAGACAGTGTAAAATGTAAAGATATTTTACCGATCCCAAACACGTACGAAACGGAAAGAGAGTCAATTGGGTCGTATGGCGCTATATAAAGCCCTATTTGATACTTGCTACCAAACTTTTCACGTCCAAACACTGCATTTCATCACCGTAACTATAATACAAGAAATGAGACACAGTTGTGACAATGTTTCCCAAAAAAAGTCCCCAACGAAAGCAAGCCACCACAGTCATCCAATTGACTCTACTATATGTCTATGTTCAACATAGACATCACACCAACCGTGGGGTAAAAACCGTTAGATCGATGGAAAAAATTCCCAGTGGAAAAATTTTTCTGAGTATAGTATAGAAATAAGTACTGGGGGAATTCTTCTTGACCACTATAAAACTTTTTTTTTCCAAGCAGAACTTTCGGCGAAAATCATCAGCAAAATCCCCGTGATAGTCAGACCAACCATGTTTTCCAGGACCCGTAAACCGCAATCAGTTGAAACTTCCAATATCGGTGGAATCAATGATTTTGATTCGACAGCCAGTACGACCCATACATCCAATGGCGGTAGTGGCCCAAGCTCGCATATCATTCCTCCCAACCGCACTGGCAAGAAATACAACATGAACGATGTGTTCAAGGTTTGGTACGACACTAAAGACACCATCTTGCATGGCAAATCTCTCCCAGTGAATCATGGCGAAAACTACAAATTGGCAAAACCAAGTCCAATTTATCATTTGGAGTTGCAAAGCTACGATGAAACAGCAAGAGGTGATTCTGCAAGAGAAACTGCCAAACCATTTGCTAACGGAGTTGGATCCAGCGCCGTTAGCGCGGTGGAATCGTCGTTATCTAATTTCGCATTGAGCGATACCGAGTTGTCGAACAATCTTGATCGTGACGACACCAGATCGGCATCTAATCACAAAATTCCTCCTCCTGGTATGTTTTCCAAGGAGGTAAAGCCGAACTCGCATCCGTTAGGCGTGAACATCATCTCGTCTGATAAAATTGAATGGCATTATATCGATCCCTCGGGTAATGAACAAGGTCCATTCAATGGTGACATGATGCAAGATTGGCTCACTGAGGGATACTTGAATTTTGATTTGAGAATTAGACGTAAAGAAGACCTCAACTATCAGACTTTGAAGGAGTTTTGTGATAAAGTACACAATTATGTTCAACCATTCAAGATTCCCTTGCCTGATTTATCAGGGCAGCAAGACCAAATTTATCCGCAACAACAACACCTCCAGCAGCATCAGAATCAACATCAGCATCAACATGGTCAACAACACCACGCAACTGAAACCGGTTTGAATGCCACCGGGGTTGCGTCGAATGGTGGGCATGACTTGCTGTTTTCTCAACCATTGGCCAATCAATCTCTCCATCAGCAATTTTCTGCCCAATCGCTTTCTAATCAGGGCCTTTCGGGCCAATCTATGCATCCGCAACAATCTCAATTTCACCAATTTGTTTCCAATGGACCAGGAAACTTGGGTGCAGCCAATATGAGATTGAACTCATCGTTGAACCCTCAATCCAACCTATTTGGTAATGATTTCATTGGTGACCCATTTGTGCAAACAAGTTCATCATTTGCCGGTGGTAACCAATTTGGTATCGATCCCATGAACCACCACAGCAACATGGGAGGCTTCAACAATTTGCAGCATCATATTAACCCCATGCCATCGCTTTTGCAACAGCAAATTCAAGCCCAACACCAACAACCAACTCTATCAAGAAGTAGCAGTGGTTGGGCTACTTCATTAGAATCTCAATCTAATTTAATTGGTACTCCAGCTAGCTCTGTTTCTGTACCGCAGGCATTATCCCAACAGATTCCTCAACCAGCACCAATTTCACCTTGGTTATCTGGAACACAATCTCTGTCTAGAGTTAATTCGCCATTTATTCCAACCAGTAACTTGAGTTCTGGAGCTATGGAAGATACTAATGACATTCCTGAAATCAATAGAAAAGATTCAGTATTGGAAGAATTGCATTCTTCAGTTGTGACAGACATTTTGAGTGATGGAGAGGAAGACAAATTCAAACATGTTAATGAGCCATCGACATCTCAAGTAGATACCTCTACTACTGAAGATCCGTTCAAGTCTATTCCCGACCATGGAGAAATTGTCCAATTACCTCACGAAATTCAAGTCGACGAGACCCATTACAAACAACCTTCGACCAAACCAGTGCCCGTTTCTGAAGTCGTTAATGAAGCTATTGTTGAAGATCTGAAACCATCAACTCCAACTCAACAAAAATTAGCACCATGGGCAGCTATCAATAAAGAAGCTGAAAAGCCAGCTTTGTCATTCAAAGAAATTCAAAAGTTGGAAGCTGAAAACTTGGAGAGACAAAAGCAAATCGAGCAACAAATTAGAGCAGAACAAACTGCTAGATTATGGGCATCTGAACAAGAAACTGAAAAGGTGCCAGAATTACCACTTGCTGCCGCAGGATGGGCTACAACTGCACAAGACGTTCCTCCAGCTAAAACTTTAGCAGAAATTCAGAAGGAAGAAGCTGAAGCAGCAGCTGCTAAAGCTAGAGCAGCAAAAAGTTCTGCTTCTACTGCTTTGTCGTCAGCAAATAAATTAACGTTTGCAAGCACCATTGCAAATTCAACTGCAAAAGATGATGGTGCTTGGGTCACTGTTGCCCCAAAGAAACCAGTAGTCAAAAAGCCTTCTGGACAACCAATCATCACAAACATCGCATCGTCTGCTGGTGCATCACCACAAATGTTGCGTTCTGTTTCGGCTACAAGAACAACTACAACCAATGTTAATGCTGGGGCTATCAGATCCGAATTCTTAGTGTGGGCAAGATCTGCCATGTCCAACTTGTATCCTACTGTTTCAAAAGATGATTTGTTAGACATGTTTATCACCTTACCATCGAATAGTCCTGATTCAGCTCTGTTGATTTCTGAAACTATCTACAGCTCATCGGCCACCATGGATGGTAGAAGATACGCTCAAGAATTTTTGAAAAGAAGACAACAAGTCGATAAGCAAATTGGTGCTAGTGATGACGCCGATTGGTCTGCAGCTATTGTAAGCTCCGCTGATAAAGCTGCCACTGTCGATGAAGACGGCTGGAGTACCAGTGTCAAATCAAAGAAGAAAGGAAAAAAGATCTAAAGGTAGAAAATTTTGCTTAGAGGACACTGTTTGAGCATTAAGCAAATTCATTATCAAAGACAATAAACATTACATCTTGCTCTTACATTGATGTAGTTCATCCTGTGAATCCAAACCGTTCATTAACCATAAACTAGTGGTCAACACTGTAAATGTAGACTAAAAACAGTTAATTCAGAACATGTTCCGTATTAGTAGGTGATTGCAAAATCTTCAGAACAATAGCACCATATTCTTGCGGAATCATGAGTATACCCGATTGAGCCATGGACAAAAAGTTAATTTCGAAAGGACAATCGGAATTTTCATGTCTCAATCCATTGATTAATTTACTTGCTACTCCAGACACAATACCAGTTGAGTCTAAAGGTAATTTTGAAAAATCAATGGCAATAGGCATTATTACATCTTGTGTAGACCCGATTATATTTTTGGACTTGAAACCTATTTTAGACCTTAACTTAGAAGATTTTGGAATGATCAACGATACTTCATTTAGGGACGTTCTGGTGATAGCGATGTATTTGGGAATCAAGTCCTTGGATGCTAATATGCTACCAAATTTTTGGATTGTCCTATTAATGTTGCCTGCCCGAGCACCGGTGAGTAATAATTTTGTACTTGAGTCGATCTTGGGAATGATTTCAAACTGACGAAAGAGATCAAATGTGTGTTTTTCAAGCATTTCTGCCGAGATTATCTCTTCAGTGTCCCTTGAATTGCCAGTTTCGTTAGTTGAGATGTAACTGTTTGATACATCAGAAAACTGAAACTTGTTTTTGGATAGAATTTCAACAACTTTGTCCCGAAGATCAAACGGAATCACGACATTATCGTTAAAATGAGTGGATATGAAAAACAATGGGATATTATTTTCAGCTAATGGTTTGGTCAAATGGAGGATTCTTGTAGAACTATCAAGACTACTGCCTGAATCAACCTGAATAATTAGAAAGTCTGAGGATAGCAAGTTAATGTTCTCGTACCTTAATTCTGAACAAACTTCGAGAGGCTGTTTGAAAAATTTGTCAATGAGCTTTGCTGAGCAAATGATGGTACATTCAATTGGAGTAAACGCAATGTGGAAAAAGTAGTTTTCGTCATAATAGTCCAGGTCGTTCAGGGCAACTTTACCCAAGTTTGCATCGTCGTCTTGCTTACTTGAATTGTCAATCACCGAAGTTTTCATGTCTGTGTTTCCATCTTCCCCTTCCGCCACCGGAGGTGAGTGGTGATGAAGTGTTAACCTATGAATGCTCGAATCCAAGTTGTCAAGCGATGACAGATTGGCTGATGGTGATGCCAATTCGTCTTCGCCATTCAGTGATTCTGAGTCTTCTTCTGTATGTGATGTATACCCACTAGTTACTCTGGTGGATTCATGATGGAGGAGCTGAAGCACCCCCGATGAAAAGAGCCAGTACTTATCCCGTGGAAACGACAAAATCGCCAATGGCGTGGGATTCAAATACACCTGAGTACTCATCACAATAATTAACCGCCATATATCTTAGTTACAAAAACGCTAGTAATTCTCCAAACAAACGTGAAGAAAAAAACTAGATCAATGTTCAAGGAATTTGATTCAAAAAATGATTCATCAAATCAAAAATATGTTATCTATTGTTAAATTTACTGTACAATGTCGTCACCGTACCCCAGGGTCGCGGTGCGGCGGCTGCCTACACGAGTCGTGGCACATTTTGCACCCCTGAAGCCGTGAATACCGAGTTTCAAGATGAGATCCAATCACGTACAAGATTTGGCAACGTTGGAATAGTACATATGGCCGTGAGGACACTTTTGCGCAAACGTGATTTTTTCAAGTTCCCAATTTGGATTTAACCTTACTTTTTGATTGCATCTAAAGCAGTTGTGACATTTGAACAAATTGTAGCATTAACGCTATTCACCCCATTTTCACCGTTTACACCATTTATCGACTGAGAGTTGAGTCTAATCTAAACCACTTTGGTAAATCTATTACAGGAATTGACATACACAAACGTTCATTCGTCATCTTCTACGTACTTTTAACTGCCCCACTTAAGTTGCATGTCGGTGACCTTTGACGCCTATACATCCGTCAAATGGTATCTTTCATAGAACGTCTCATAGAGCTCAATGGCTTCCTTCTGGGACTCGATCGAGCTTTCAATGTATATCTCCACTGAGTTTCTGAAATCGTTGATTCTTTCTAATTCAAACTTTGCAATCTCTTCCTTTGCGACTTCACTAATGGTGTTGAATTTGTTTTCGTATGCCGAAGCACGTTGCTGCAATTTATCAATTTCAAAGTTCAAGAGCTCAATCTTCTCTGGCTGTTGTTTATATTTGTTTTGAGACTTTGTCAATTGAGCCTGCTTTCTGGAAAGCTCTTGGCTAAAATGAACATATTGCTGATAAATATTGAGCCTCGTCTCGAAGATCGTTTTGATTGAACTGATGATCCGCAAATACTCTTCAATTGCGAATCCAAGGGTCAATTGGTCTTGCAAATTGATTTGATCAAGATTATCTCGCAACTTTAACTGGATGTCCACAAATCCTCCCATGAGCTCCCCCATCAATTTGGATATTTCAATTTTGCTCAATTCATCAATGGTGTTACATATTTCATCATATATTCCAATCAATTCACCCCGTTGTTGGCCAATTATCTCAATTGCTCGGTAAAAGTTTTTCAAATGAACCTCCAAATCCTCTATATATTGCTTCTTTTTGGTAAAATACTCGTCCTTGTCTTCAACCTTCGTTGACAGGGAAAAGAGTGAGCTCATAAACCCATTCGTTGCACTAGTTGTTGGTATATCATCGAATATTATACTATCCTCTCCTTCATTGTCAATAAATTCGCTACTTTCACCTCCTGCACCAGCACCTTTGGCTTCACCGTTGAATTCTTCACTCGTCAAAAATATGACAAAATCTTTGTCCTGATTCAATATTGGGTTACTCCCGATTTTGTTCAACATCTTCTCCAAACTCAATCTTCTACTCTCAATGAAATTCTCATTGAACCTTCCAATGTAAGTTTGCTTCGTTGGTGGTGGAGGAATGATTCTTCCAGGATAATTGTGCTGTAACTGATGGTAAAGCCACCTAAAGTCTTTGTATCTTCTTGTAACTGTAGCTGATTCTGGAACCAGCTTGAACTCCTCGGGATTCTTATTTTTGGTTTTGATAGTATAGACAATATGGGCATTGGTAATGTCACCCACTTTCATCGGGTCCCCAACATTAATCTCTAGGTAATTCATCGTTTTAGGTAAAGGCTTGGCAACTTCATCAAATCCAAGTGATTTATCAGTTTGTTTGACTGGAGACTGTTGCTTTGAAATCCCATATAATGGAGCATCTGCTTCCTTCACCAACTCTTGAGCTGCTGAGATTTTCTCCGGTGAATCTTGGTAAGTAGCACCCAAAGGTCCTAATGATTCATCTGTGGATAAATTTGCGCCAGTTTTTGGCAGTTGCAAATGTTTCACAATGAGTTTTGATCCGTACTTTCTCGGCCTAGGTGTCTTGAATAATTGGGAATTCTTAAGGTTCACTTTCTTTTGCGGAGAGACAATTTTCGCATCATTGATGACTTTGATGGGGCCCTCCTTATCATTAAAAAGTGAGTCTGTTTGTCTTGCTGGTCTCCGTGGAGAAATAAATGAATCATCATCTTCTAAGTCACCATTCACGGAATGGGTCAATTCCGAAATCAAGTGAGATTTGTGATGAGCATTCTCGTCCTTCCTCAACTGTTGTTGTTGCTCCATGATAGATTGCTGCACTGGGTCGCTTTCGTCGTAAGATTGGTGAAACTCGCCATTGTGCTCTTGTTCGCCGTGTTGCAAGTCATGAGTTGGTGGATGTTCATCACCAGCATTATCATGATCTTTGGGTGAATTGTCGGTTTCATTACGCCCAAAGATATCTCGGTTGATCGACAAATCATCAAATTGGTTGCGCAATACATCTGGAAGTCCCTGGTTCAAGTTGTAAGTAGATTGGGTAGGAGGAGTTACAACATCATCCCAAACAGAAGCAGACAAATCTTCATCCATGGTGATTCACAAACAGGTAATGCAACTCAACAACTGAGGTACTCAATACACACAAAGTGGTGTTGTGAAAATAATGAGTTTTTTGCAAAATCTGGAGGTGTAAAAAGATATAATAAATCTCGAGATTCGAATTTAAGTTAGTTGAGGGTGTGTAAAAAAGGGGCGAGCTGGGAATTGAACCCAGGGCCTCTCGCATATTTGTAGTAATCTACTTTTTCAAGTAGTCGCCCAAAGCGAGAATCATACCACTAGACCACACGCCCTTTTTATGAGGGAATAACACTATTGAGGAATTGTTACTTTTAAAATTCTTTCTGGGTTGGTCATCCTTAAACCCCTTGGAGGTTATTGAGTTGAATTTTTGATAAAATCAAAATTGAAAAAAAACAAATCAAGGTGGGTTTTTATTTATTTTCCCTTCCTAACTGATTGACTATATAGTTTAGTTATATACTCAAGATTATAAAGCAATAAATGCATTTCAGTTAAAAAAAAAAAAACAAATAAAATTCTTCCATAACGATTTGTCTTACGAGTTACTAACTAGATTGGTTAAACTTTATTTAAAAGAGAAGGTCACTGGTTAAACTTGTGGCAAAACTCCGAATATATTTCAAGCGATGGCCAGCTATTCCGGGTCACTTTATTCTCAAATTCCGATATAGGAAGTCGAATATTGTTAAGACTTGATCTATGTGCTGTCGTGAATAAGCATTACTAGTTACAACAAATTATGATTTAGATGGTCTACATGGTTCAGTGTCATACAGAATATATTGCTACTAAGGTGAAAAGGGTAGCCATGAATGGTTTGGATAAAAAGAGTATAGCTAAAAAAGTCAGCAATAACTTACATGTCAGGCACTGCAGAACAATCAGTATGATGTTAAGTTTAGGCAACCGTTAAGATAAACAAAAAAACCATCCTTGGATCAGGATAAAGATGCTACCACTGGAATGGTCAACAATGCTGCTGCCGGAAAACCTCAAGATAGTAACGATAACTCTTTCTTCACCTGGCATCCGATGCCGTTTTTGATAAATAAGCCAGGATTTATTCAATTAATAATCAAGGTTGGTATTGAACTTGTATACTATTATGACATGTTTGACAAAAAGAAGCTAATTTGAAAAAAAAGTAAAAAACTTTCAATGACAGTCCTAAGCTAAAAAATCACACTGGCAATATTTTCCTACAAATCTTTCTTTATACGTATATTATCCATAAAACAAAGCAAATAATATACTCGACTCAACCTTTCGGGAATCATTATAGCTCCAGAATCAAATTAACAGGTTTTGCACTTTTTGGTTGGCTTGCATGGAGCAGTAACAGTAACTGGATCACCAGTAACAGTCTGGGTGACGCAAACGGTGATAGTCTTGATCTTGGTGTCGGTTTCCGTCTTGAGCTCAGTTTTAGTTTCGGTTTGAGTCACAGTTTCGGTGATTAAGTCGTGCTTTTCTTTATGAGGCTTCATTCCACTAAGCTTGTCTTTCAATCCACCCATTGGCGAAGAAGCAACTTCAGTAGCAAGCAAAGCAACAGCAGCTAAAATAGCGTGGTTTAATTGCATGATTAGATAATAGAGAATCGAGGTTTGTGATGAATAAACTTTTTCACATAATCGTTCAATTTGCATGTCGTTTTATACATTTTTGCATGCGACTAATCTTTCATCAATGTGAAAGTGTAACTCTAACCAAGAATGTCCTCTCATACAACAAATCCATTTTGCTTGACTCTTTTTGCTCATGAAATCCCAATTTGGCACGATTTATCAACGATTCGATCTCATAATTCTTGACTTTCCACAGAGTCGCATTTTGGTTGCAAAAAATTATGCACAACAAAAATACAACTTCCCATAAATATCATACATTCTTATCTTCCCTCCTTATGGTGGCATTGTCATCCTCAGATGAGACCCAAAAATCCATATGTAACCCAGATTTGGCTATTTTTTGATATTCGTATCTTGTCCCTTGTGTATCTTGATGTGTTCAATTGCCCCACTGTGCATAATAGCACTCTCAGCAAGATTTACCAGCTAGTAGAAGGTGAATACACTGTTCCTATTCTTGTTGAACCTACTTTTTCGTTCAAGTTTCACATTCCAAAGTCTTGGGTGCGGTTCGAGATTTGCTGTTCTTCAAGTTGTGGAGGTTGACGGATTAGGTAGAAGATTACCTGCTGCGGTATGCATTGCAACCATGTACAACTTTTTTGATTACTTCCGTTTTGTGGTATTTTTCTCACGTCTTCTACAACCTGATGAAACCATCCTTTCAATACTGTAGCACATACAAGATTACTATACTTTCTATCATGACATTCATAGTTGCAGGGAGCCAAATCTATATACAAAACCAGGCGTTGTAACACCTACAAGGTTATTTTTGCACTCCATCTCTTAACTTGATAGTCGAAACAGTAACCTGGACGGGTTCTGGTCCAGGTCTTACAAGTTAGGTGGTTCTTGTGCTCGTTCTCTTGGCTGAATAGTAGAGGCAGTGAATTCAACAGGAGCTGGATCCAGCTTCTTATAGTCTTCCTCTACCGGCTCAACAGCTTGAACTTCCTCGATATAGTGCTTGAGCATACTCTCAATCCCATTTTTCAAAGTGACAGAACTTGAGTCACACGATCTACATGCCCCCATTAACCGCAAAAACACCGTACCATCATCCTGATTGAAATCAACAAATTCAATATCCCCACCATCATCCTGGATAGCGGGCCTAATTCTGGTGAAAATCAACTCCTTAATCATGGCAACAACCTCGTCGTCGTCGTCGTTAATTTCCATATCTTGGGTCAAGTTCGTCTCATCGGTAATGATCGGGGTTCCGTTTGTCAAGTACTCGGTCAATATCGAAAAGATCTCCGGTTTCAATAACGACCAGTCCTTACTCAGCTTTTCGATGGTGATGAAGTTGGCACCATACATAATCGATCTCACTCCGTCTACGCTGAACAACTTGACTGCTAAAGGAGAACATGCAGCCTCCCTTCCACTCAAAAATTCTCGTGTTTGGCCCTCTTCAAGAATTTTCATTGAGGGTAAAAACTTTAACGCATGTTCATTGGGGGTTTCTGCAGTTTGGATGAAGAGATTTCGTATTGCAGATTGGCTCAACCTGGGAAATACTCTCCGGCTGTACATTCCCGCAACCATATGTCTCGTCAAGCCTAACATTTTACACTTTCCTCAAATAGGTTGTGGTTCACATTTCGCTTTATGGAACAAACCGTAACCAAAATGCGGTGATGAATTTTGTTGTCACGTGCGTAATCACGTGAATGGATGCAAATTTAAAACCTATTGAAGGAAAACGTGCTCAACGGTAACAAAGAAAGAGTGTGGCGACAAACATGGAAAGAATTACGAAAAATGAGGATTCAAAGCAGAGAAATAAACCGGAAGCAAAAAGTTAAGCTTTTCGTTTTTGTAAATTAGGTTTTGAGCCTGAGATGGAAACCATTGAATTGATTTGGGTATCTGAAGAAAACTAACTCATCTTGGAAAAATGTCGTTAAAGTAGGTATCACGAGACTGTATGGTTATAATCATGTCCTTCTGATATGCTACTGTCGCAAATGAGTTGATGTTAAGGTCATGTTTATGTGATGAGTGTCAACCCAAAAATAGTGGTTGTGTGTGTCATCAATTTCATTGTAGGACGTACTGGCCATGGTTGGAACTTGGGTAGTTTTGCAGAATGTAATGATGAATTGCTGTGATAAGGTTCTCCACACGGGAATTCGCTGACTATTTCAATTTTCAATTCTAGAAGAGTCGGATAACCCCCATTACTCCTCCTTTACCCCCTAACTCCAGGTCGTTATAGTCACAGAACAATCATCCGTAGTTCATGTAAACATGTCAGGGGCTAGGGAAAAACGAGTTTCACAAGATGAAGGAGAATAATTTAATATCTACTGGTAATGTTGCAGGATTACGTGGTTTATGCCCATGGCATTACACTATACGGTTTTATGTAGCCAGCTTTGCTAGGTAAGAATCGACTATGATATAAGTAGTTTTCCTTAATGTAAGTGTTTCCAGCATTCGAAAGGTATGTGAGTTCATGTAAAGCCAAACTAGCAATACAGTCGAGCCTATTTCTCATGATGTTAAGCATAATTTGAGCTTTTCAATTTTATGGAAGGGATTCATGATTCTAGACTGGTCACGTCGTAATACTGTAGTATCCTTTCCCCTTGTATTGGTTGCAATCATGTACCATTACGTTCTCCTAATAACATCTTGTTTATATATCGCAAAGTGTCAGCAATTGAAAAGTTCGGCTAGTCATCATTAGTAAGTAAAGTTACAATGCAAGGTAGTCAATCTTCAAACACTCAAAGATCAGGAAACAGGTCCCTCAGACAGGATTTTCAGAATCTCCGTGAAGACCTTAAAGGTAACACAGGATCTCAACAATCAAAACGGGAAACTCGTCAAACCGACCAGGAAAGAATGGACAAGGGTGGCTTTGGCGAACGTCAAGGTGACTTTTCCCAACGTGGTGAAGGCTTTGACCAACGTGACACCGACTTTGATAGCACTGGCCAAGGCAGAATGGGTCAAGGTATGGGCCAAGGTGGAATGAGACAGAATATGGGTCAAAGTGGAATGGCACAAGGTGGAATGCCTGAAGGTCAAACTGGGTACCAAAAGATGTCTGAACAAAAGTTCCGTGTAAACAAGGACAATGATATGGACACTTAGTTAGTGACGAAAGAAGTTGAGTGCATTGCACTCAGCGATTGTTTTTTAGTTCTGTTTAGGTTTGTTCAATTGAACCGAATATTCCTATTGCTTATGATTCTGGTAGGTAAGATCGTGAACATTAAATGAATGTGTCTAAAATAGTAATCTCTCAAATAGTGATGCCGTCTTCTCTTCTACCTTAGAATCACTTACTCCGTCAGCATCAGCACTGATACTCTGGTCTAGTTGTAATTTGTTTTCGGCTAGCTGCAATATATTTTGTTCAATATTGTCTTTCACAATGAATTTGTATACCGTTACTTCCTTTTTTTGACCCACTCTATGAGCACGATCTTCCGCTTGTTTATCATCATGAGGATTGAAAGACTGATCAAAAATGATCACATTGTTCGCAGCCACAAGATTGATACCAAACCCACCTGCTTTTGTAGACAACAAAAAAATTGGAATGTTCTCGTCATCATAAAATGAATCTATAATATCTTGTCGAGTCTCAACAGATGTGGCACCATCCAATCTAACAAATCGATAGTTGTATTGCGTCATTACTTTTTCCAATATATCGAGGACTTGAGTAAATAAGGAAAATATCAAAACTTTTTCTTTTCTACCTTCAATGATTATCTCTAATAGTTTCAACAACTCAGTAACTTTTCCACTGTCTAAGAACTTTTCATGTGGCAATTGATATCTTTTAAGAGTAGTAGGGAATTTTTCGCAAAGATTGTTTAATTCGTAGTCCGACATTACTTGCATGTCTTCATAAATGTATGTTTCATTTGCTTCGACATATTCAGGCTCTTCCCGTATACATTTTGCCATTTCTTTCAACTTCGCATTGGTATATTCTGTTCGGAACAATAAAGGATGCAATGATGCTTTTCTAAGTGCCATCAAAACATTGGTTGATGATGGCATTGGCTTTCTCTTCAATCTATCCAATTCTGCCTTGTCTGTAATGAGTTTCCTTCTTTCCCGTTCAGCTCTGGTTTTCTTTGCCTTAGCAAACTCTCTGTCATAGATTGCTTTCTGAGATTCAGTCAACGTACACTCAACAATCTCATGACATTTAGCTGGCAAATGCTGTAACACTTGACTCTTTTTCCGTCTCAATACGAAGGGACTCATCATGGTCTTAGCTCTTTCAATGGCCTGAATAGCTAGCAACGGATTGAAATCCGTCGGAGTTGATCCCGCAGATGAAGTAACCGTACCCATTTTTTGGTTAAACAAACCTTGTAAATCGTCTTTTTTATCATTGAATAATTTGGGCAACATAAACGATAACAACGAAACCAATTCTTTCAAATTATTCTGCAATGGAGTCCCTGTCAATAACAATCTAAATCTCGCATTCAATCTCATCAACTTGTTGTATCTTTCCGTTAAGGAATTTTTCAAGAAATGACCTTCGTCATAGACAACAATGTCGAAATTTTGATTTCTAAGAAACTTGAAATCAGCAGCAGACCCAGCAGCTAAGACGTACGTGGTCACCAAAACATCAAAGTCTGCATTTTTCAATTCATACCGTAAATCCTCTCTTTCTTGAACCGTTCCATAGTATGCTTGCACCACTATATCTGGACAGAACTTGTTGAATTCTCTCATCCAATTTTCAAGCGTGGATGCCGGCACAACAACCAAATGAGGTCCCTTTTTGGATTGAGTTTCCTTAAGGTGTGCCATAAAAGAAATCACTTGACATGTTTTCCCCAACCCCATCTCATCAGCTAGAATACATGAAAGTTTGTTTTGGTACAACAAATTCAACCAATTTATCCCAACTTGTTGGTAGTTGTTCAACGTTATATCATCCTCCATTAACGCTGGTTTATGTTTGATATATTTCAAACCTTTCGTCTTACGCTGGGTAATGATGATATCATCATCACCGTCTTCGTCGATTTCATGGATTTCAACGTCTACACTCTCGTTTGCTGGATCTAACTCCACCACATCCAATTCACCGTGTCCAGTAATAGTAACTCCCCATTCCTTCATTTGTTGAGAAATCGAATCTCCGTACTCCGAACAAGTCTTGATAAGGGAATCAATTGCCTTGTATCCTTTCAAAGAATTGGCTGTTTGCTCTACTATTCTCAAGCCTAGCTTCTTGCGCTTACGAGGATTTGGTTTTGATGCTTCTCCAGGCAACAAGAAGTCATTTTCCGAAATGTCATAAATGGTTTGAAATGGCCTTTGTTGAATAACAAGATCAGCTATTGCGGGCTCGACATTACTGATTTCAATCAAGTCTTGATTGGAAGCCTCGTTAATAAATTCTCGAACTTGGTTGTCAATCGTAGTGATCCCACTGTCGTATCCCATCTCATCGTCCTCTTCTGACATTGAATCCGACATGACATCGTCTTCCAACAAGTCGTCATCGGAGAAATCACTTGCTTTTTTGCCCTTTTTATTCTTTCTGTTTTGTTTAATCTTCTGTTCCAATCTATCCAATTCGTCTATTTCTTCCTCCTCCTCATCGTCATTTATGAAATTCGGTTTTTTTGGCTTGGAAATTGCATTATTAGGCATCAAGAATTTTGGGGTGGGAAGCACAACGGAAGGAGTGGGCGATCGCGACTGGTCCGGGGTAGATATTGGTGATGAGTCGTTCAATGACGACAATCTAACAAGTTTACGTTTTTTCTGGGGCTGCTCGAATTGGTTGAACCCAGTGTTTGAGAACCGATCTAATGTTGGTTGCTTGGGCTTAAACTTGTATTTATCGAGAATGGAGATCTTCTTCTTGATCTCAACTTTGGTGGATGTTATCCTTTCGGGCGAATTCTGCGGTGACACCACAGATTTGGTTCTTGCTCGTCCTTTGATGGGAGACAATTCGTCGTGATACCGTTCAGGTTTCTGAGCACTGGCAACATTGTGCGAGTGATCAATTTCCCCCACGAAAACCACAGACTCGTCTGGATCTTCAGTTTCCACATCATTAGACGATTCCCTGGCTTTGGCTGCTTCGTAGTCCATTTTCATTTTCTCAAACATTTCAACCTTTCGATTTTGTTCGTCGATTTCGTGCTGTTTCCTCACCAAATCATCATGCTCGTCTAGTTTGGCCAATATTTCCTGTTTGTTGTAGTTTTCTGTGAGCCATTGTGTGATTTCTCGCAAATTTCCCTTTCCTTTTATAAACCCTTTGAAGATGTCCAGCTCGTTAAGATAGTAGAATCTCTTTCTGATTATGGGAAAATCGTGATGCTTTCTGATAGCTTCGCGCTTGGCCTCCAACTTTCTCATCTTTTCATCATGCGAACCATCATCTCTACGGTGAATAGAAGGCACTTCTTCAATTACGCTTGGGGAGGTGGAGATCCTGATGGGAGACGAAGAAGGCACCTGGACGTAGTTTTTTTCCGACTTGGTAGACTTGTCCACTGTTATGTCGGCATTATCCTTCTTGTACCAACTCATACGCGGTGATTATTTCAAGCAAATGGGGTATTGGTGTAATAATGGTGTACACTATTTGATTTTTTTGGTTTGGACGCGCTTCAAAGTCATCGCGCAACTGTCATAATTTCGCGATGATCAAGCTGATCGTTTTGTTACGCGTTGAAATCCACGAAATCCCACCACCACTTGGCCGTGGCTGTGATTGCGCAATCCGCACACTGACACTGGACAGACACTGAAAAACAATTGAACAACTGAACAACAATTGAACAACAACTGAACAACAATTGAACAACAACTGAACAACAATTGAACAGCAACTGAACAGAACAAATGAACAGCAACTGAACAGAACAAATGAACAACAACTGAACAGACACTGAACAAAAACTCAACATGCTATTTTCGCATGTGTCTTCTTTCTACAAACCAATTACAGAAGTTTCCTAACCTCGTATGATTATCATCACCACTCTTTTAAACACATATAAACATATTTATACCCAATTAACCTTTCCTCTTTTTGTTACTTTTTGCTATTTAAGCTTTTGAACAAGTCAATGCTTGCATTTTTGTTGTTTTGTCATGATATCATTTTGTCATGCTGTAATTTTGTCATAAACTTACTCTTCTTTGTTCAAGTCTTTCAAATCCTCAACAGGACGTTCGCCCTGAGTACTGATTCTGAATGCGTGTCTAATGACAGGAGAGTCCCAATCCATGACAGGAGTGTGGATGGTCCTTCTATTGTCCCACATAACCACGGTGTTGGGTTCCCATCTGGCACGCAATTGTAAGTCATGGGAGTTTTCCACCAAGTTGTTCAAGAATGCTAACAAACTGTCGGATTCTTCTTCCTTCAACTCAACAATCTTTCTTCCAAATTCTCTGTTCATAAACAAGAACTTTTCTTTGGTGACAGGGTGCTGTCTCACCAAAGGATGGATGGTGGACACGGGTTCTCTCCGTAAAACTCCACCAGCTTGTTTGTTGGAGTTTGCTTGGTCCTCGCTGGTGTGTAAAATATGCAACCCAGACAACATCGATTGCATTGCTGGAGATAATCTCTTGTAAGCCTCTACAGTGTCAGCAAAGAGAGTATCACCGCCAGATTCTGGTCCTTGCAACACCGAGAAGAAGGTGTAATGTGGAGGTTGTAATTCGTATGAGACATCAGAGTGCCATTGAATGTTGTTTGTTCTAGTAGCAAATGTCTGGTGCAACTCCAGCTCCAGTACTCCTCTAAATGTGACATGGATTTCGGGGAACCCATCAGGAGTACCAGAAGTAGGATGTTTATGCAAGGGACCAAAATAGTTCCCAAAGTCAACAATGAATTGTGGACCATAAGTTGCCAAATCTTGATCACGGAAGATCACCACACCTCTTTCGGCAATCAACCTGGCAAGATCATTTTTGCCTTCGTCAGTTAATTGTGACAATTGGATGCCTCTGACTTCAGTACCGAATTTGGGTGTCACTTGTTTGACTTTATAGTCTGACGAAGTATGGAATAAATTCTCGAAGTTGGAAGCTCCAAGAACACCCTTATCAAAGTGCTTGAAGAACTTCAACGAATCGAACTTCTCATTGGGGTTCCACGTAGGCAAGAACTCCTGGTACTCTGCCAGGTCGCTATTCTTCCTGCTTACGGTGTAGGCGCCATTAGCAGTTTTGGCTGAATGAACGGAGTTGAATTGAGATGGGTCGTAACGAGAAACAGCAACTGGAGCCATGATAGTCTTTATTGAGAGTCTACACTCAATGTAAGGTGGCAAGCAAGCTAGTTTTGTGGGCTTTCCTTATGTTTATATACTTTCCGCCGAGGGTGCCATAGTGATGCCACAATCTCGCAAATGGTTGCAAAATCGCATCCAAGCTTGCAGCTACCCCCAATGTCACGAGTGTGGCGCTTCGGCTCGGGCGACACCAAAGGCATTTTGACATCGTACGATCATCTTCAACTAGAAATGTCACACGAATGTGTTTTGGCCAACACCCTAGTGAGCAAGCTTGCTTTATGTTGTTGTTGCTGTATTGTCGCAAGGGAGATCATGACGACTAATTGTGATTAGAAATCATGGTAGGAAAAAACCCTCTTAATTTTACTGTGGCTCTTGCGGAATATCGTTTTTCCATGCCGTCTACTACTACTGCACTAAAACTGTGGCTCGAATTTTCTCGGTAATAGACCGAAGATAGCCTACCTTCACTGCAGTCGGCGGTAGCATCTGGTGGTACATAGCAGAAACTCTTGGCCTAATCTTTTCCATCTACATTTACGTACTACTTAGTGCCATATATTATTCAGTCATTAATGTGAATTGCGCCATGTACTCTGTACTAAGCTGCGGCTCCAATGGCAATTACCAATTGGGAATAGGAGACGATACCGATCAGCTGCGCCTAGTATATGTAAAGTTCTCGGTCAATGGCAAAATCACCACCAGTGTCCCGTTCAAGCCGATCGACATTATCTGCGGTGGAAATCATACCTTCATCTTGACGGAAGATCACGGGGTTTTCGCAGCTGGGGATAATACCTTTGGTCAATTAGGATTACCAATAAAACAAGGCACACACATCGATGTGTTCACTCAAATACCGGGAAAGTACACCCAAGTCGCTGCGGGATGGGAGTTTTCGGTTTTGGTAAATGAGCAAAATGACATTTTTGTCTGTGGTCATGGTCCCAAAGGAGAGTTGGGGTTGGGAGAACGCGTTGTCCGCTGTGAATTGACCAAACTTCCTTCACTAGATATTGAAATTGCATCTATAAAATCATGTATGAACCATACAATTTTGATTCTGAAGAAAAACCAAGTCTATGGATGGGGAGTGTCGCGAAATGGGAAGTTGGGCACAACTCAAAAGAAATCCATGTCGATACCTACACGGTTGGTGTTTGATGGTAATGAGTGTTCTGATAAAATTATAGACATAAATCTAGGAAGAGACTTCACTATAGTGATGTTTGAAAACAAAGCGATCAGGATCTTCGGTAAATTTCCTCAAGAGTTCAAGTTATCTACAGAAAGTCTTTCAACAGACAATGTTGCCTCCGTAAAAACAATGTGGTCGTCTAATCACTTCAAACTCAAGGGAAAAAACGACGTTTTGTCTATTGGAAACAATAGTCATGGCCAGCTCTTTCCTGGTCGCTTTCAGCACCCAATTGACGAATTTGTTGTTGGGTCAGAGCATGGGCTAATTAGATCTGGGAATCAAGTGTTTGCTTGGGGATGGGGTGAGCATGGCAATTGTGGTAGAATTAGCAACCCAGGTCAAGTGGTTGTGGGATATTTCAACGAGATATATCACCGACAAGACCATGTAGAGTTCATTAGAGGTGGGTGTGCAACCAGCTGGGTAGTTATTAGGGAAGCATATTAAGGAAAGTTCACGTATATGTAGCATTGAATCACTAGATTCTAATTATGATGACACGTATCAAGGGTAACAGAGCACATGGGGATGTATGCCTAGCACCCACTTGATTGAATAATGGGATTACAATGAATTATCACACTAAAATACATAGCTCATATAGAAATGTAACGAAGTATCTTCACCAAGTTCATATACACAATTGCAACAATCATGCTCAAATGGAGAATATGTTCAACGTTTTAATCTAGGATGAATGTATCAATAGACAAATCAGGGATTCAAGCAAGTAATATGCGCAACACCAGACACAAAAAGAATGGCGTTGCAAAACCAGCCGGAGTCATCTTTGTCTATTTTCTTTAACACCCGTAAATGCAACCACTACCACTATAAGGTATCCTTACCGTATACTAGTAGTTGGTCAAGAAATTACAACGAGAAGAAGAGAAATTGTAAAGAAGAAATGTCAAAATTAGATTTAGATTGCATCGCGCAAAGAAAAAAAACTAAATGGCTATATCCGGGTAACCCACCATGACGATGGTAAAATGTCACCAACGATTGCTTGGATCAGTCCTGAGAACAAACCACCGGTATACTTGTAGAGATGTTTGGGGCGGTATGTTCCGGACGGCCGGTTCAGATAGCTACGCAAGTCGAGCCCAATAAATACGTGATAAACATTCCCAATGGATCCAATGTGAACTACGTGACGATATTCCTCTTGCCCAACAGCGAGTTTGACAATAACTACACCGCGATGATATACTTCCAGCTACCCAACAGTGCTGAGTTTCAGCTATTGGGAGGGATCAATGGCGACAAACCCAGTGCGATATACAAATTGAACAACAGTGTAGGTTCGCTGAACACCATTGACGACCTTGACATGAATGTTGATGAGTCGGCATCGGCACTAAACATTGGCATCTCGATCGAGCCCACATTACAAGTGCAGGGCCAATTGGATCAATTGAGGGCAAGTAAAACCACCGTCAAGTCGACTGCATTGGTATCCACGTCATCCACTACCAATCTAGCTAATAAGGTTGTGGGGCACGCGTATAATTATTTGGCTAGTTTTATAGACGAGAGTGGTAAGGTGCCCATAAAGGCGTTTGATAATTGGTGGGACAAGTTCAAGACCAAGTTGAGAAACAATCCCAACTTCATAGACGAGTTGCAGGAGTGATTGCGAGCCTGGAGATGGGGAATTGGCACGCGTAATATATATACTGATAAGATTGATGAGCCGTTTTTGTAGAGGTACTATGGCGAGAGAGACACACTTAGCGAGACGGAGTAAGCACGGAAGAAACAAGGCAAATAGCCGAAGACCACACAGTGAGTCCCTGTTGTGGTGCATTAAGGCTTCTAAAACAAGACACACGGAGGAATTTCAAGACAGACGGAGGAATTTGCAAATTCCCCGGACAGCTTTGACGGGGTGCCGCTTGGTGCACAATTGTTCTGATGCAATAAGGCTTGTCCACTACACCGAATGCTAGAGTGTGGTGGTCGATTCAACACATATCCCCGACACAATAGTAAAACAACCCTTCTTCTCTCCGTCTTCGCCCACTGCACCGTACGGCAGAAGCTCAAGGCTCAAGGCTCAAACCACACCATGATTCTCCAATCATCACCTCCACATCGAGCAAGACACCACGTTCAGGGCCGTATCTGTCGCAAACACCTGCCGTTCAAGCCCAGTTCACGCAAGCCACTAGTCCGCTTGTCGTACGCAAATCACATGAGTTCGCCGATTGCACGGAAAATACCGTCGTAAACAAGCAGATGAAGATCTATCAGGAAAAATATCTTCACATGATCCAATCCAAATCGACCTGCCAACATCCACTGCAGTACCGCATTGTCATCAACTATTCCGTAACTGCCAATAAGCCATCGTCAAACCCACTATCTTTAGCTGGCACACGGTAGTGGAATTGCCGGTTGCAATTATCGGTTGCTTTGCAACCACAATGGTGAGTTGCTTTCTATTATTAAGCTTCCCTATTGTTTGTGCGGTAGCTTGCTCTTACTCATACTGGGCCTACAACCCTATTGGTTGCGAAAGTCCATGATGTTGTTTTACTGGTTCGTGTGGTATCTCGTGTGGTTCTCGAGTAGTTCCCGTGCGACTGTGGTATGGTTCGTGTGGGTGTCGATGTTCTTGTTATCGTTGTCGCCTAGCGGCGCCTCGCCTCGCCTCGCCTGTTTGCATTTCTCACCGTCTTCCTGTACTGGCCACTTGCGCATTTTGTCCCTTTGGGATTGTACGCTATGTTGGTAGGGATGGCTGCCGTAACAAGTTCTACATGATGCAAACAAGGCAATTTTCTATAGATATAAATTTAAGCATTTTTGTTTCTTTTGATTTCGCATTCAGGGTTGCATCATTGTTTTTCTGGCTCCTTTACTGTTATCGTAAGTGGCAGCCATTAATTTGTGTCACTGGTTACCTACACATTATTCTGCTTCACCACGACACTAGGTTGTTGAACGCAAGCATACCCTCCAGTCAAGTTACCAATCACCACCAAAAATCATCGCAACCCACTCTCCCACCATATCTATTTGGTCTACCGCATTCCCGTTGAACCCTGGCGTCTGATCTCGTGCCCACCTCCAGTTTCTTGTATTGATTCCCCCGTCAATGTCTGGCGTCGTCAAGCCCAAACCCATCAAAGTGTATGGCAGAAGCCATTACGCTTGCACCCGCTGCAAACTAGCAAAGATTAAGTGCTCTGGCGAAAGGCCGTCTTGCTCGAATTGCGTCTCCCTCAAGAAATCGTTCCAATGCAATTACCCCACTAAAGACCGTAAGGTGGTCATCATGGAGTCTGACTTGAATAACTTGCTCCAGAAGTTGGAAAATGCAAACAACGGCGTCCCGGCGGAATTTAATATCCAGAACGATACCCCAGCAGACCACCAACAATGCCCCACTCAAACTCAAACTCAAACTCAATTGTCACCCCATCAATCACAGCCTGTTCTTGCCCATTCCCATGCCCTGGCGCCTACCACCATCAATCCCCATTCGCCAGCGTCATCTACTCCATCACATCTTCAGTCACCAAAACCAACCATACTTCCAACAAGTCAATTCAATTCTCCGTCGTCGTTTGATTTGAACAATCCCCTGATTGACATGCAATCACCATATTCGCATATTCCATTTAATGATCCCAATTTCCAGAACCTGGCCAACTTGATCCATCCATCTTATCCGTTCGTGCCCAACAAAGGTACTCAACCAGGGGTGTCAATATTCAGTAATTTGTCGTATGACCCTTTGAGTGATTTCAAGAACCACCAATTGCAATCAACAATTTTCAACATTTGCATCCAAAACCTCCCAGAAAAAGACGCTCTCGTAAAAGGAATTACCAAAGTCTACAAAACTTACTCGCAAGAGTTTTACATTATCACCTGGAACGAGTTGATGAACAATATCGACTACATATACAAAATCGTCGAGGACCTATCGCAGATTCGATCAGATAATTTGGGCAACATTCATTGCATTTTTTGTCATATCTTCATTCTTCTAGCTTTCAGCTGTCAATTGAATCACCGTCCTCAATCGAACTATTCCCCAGATTTCAAGTTTCCTGGAATTGACCAGTATTTACTCGCAGAATATCTTTTCCACTTGACCCGTGAGAATATCACCGTAACTTATATTCAGAGTGCCCTCTTGCTTGGTCTTTATGCTGCTAACTTGTCCCGTTACAATACCGTGTACAACTTTTTGGGTGTTGCTGTGAGATCTGCCGTTTCTCTAAATCTTCATCGTAAAAGACATTTTATCAATTCCAACGATCCAAATGTTAGGGCCTTCCAAGAAATATCAAAAAGATTATGGTGGTCCGTTTTTGTCATTGAAATCATTTGGGCAACAAAGACAGTGCATTTTCAATATACTGATACTGATGTTGACTTGCCGAGCGAAAATATTTACAATATGGAAGAAAGCAATTTTCAATTGAAAGTCCTTGAGGATAATGTCCACTTGACAAAATATGTGGCTAAGTTCATTAGATTGATTTATGGGCCAAACATCAGAACTTTTTCCATCAATTACATCAACACAAACCAATTCAATCAAACAATGTTAATTACAAACATTATCCAATCATTCCAAGATTTGATAACGAATGTCGAGGCTCCAGTGTTGAGTGAATATTGCAATCGTGATGTGGTGTCGGCTGATGGGTCGAGAACAATTGCTAACTTCATCTTGAGATATCACCAATCAATCATCTTGATCATAAAGCCGATATTACCTTTATTGTACGATTCGTCACTACAACACGTTATCGACAAGAATTTGGAAACGATTGAAACCATCATCTCGAAAGGTTTATATGCTGCTGGTGCTACCGTGGAGATTATCAGCAAATTATACTCAACCGACCGCATGTTCTTGTTAGGGTTCTGGGACTCTCAACATCTATTTTGTGCAATCTTGCTCTTGATCATATCCAGAGTTGAAGGTACACATTTCCGGTCTTTGGACAAGGGTATTGCCTTGTTAAAGTTCATGGCTCACAATCAAAATATCAATGCGATCAATTGCGTGGGCAAGCTTACCAAGATAAAGGAGATTTTGAGTTTTCACGGAATTGCATTGGACTTATCAGAAACAAGGTTGGATTTCCCTTTGAAGAAAGTTGAGAATCCGGTCGTTCGTTCGATGCTTCCGTATTTGGCAGACGAATTTGTTGATGGTTTGGAGCCATTTTCAGGTTCGATGAAGTTTACCAAGATTAAAGACTACGATGAACAGACAAAGAACAATTTAGCTTCGTTAATGCACCAAATTCAACAGTTTGATTACTGAAATCTTACTATCAAGGAGTGAGTTTTCCTCTATATGTATATATGCCTCATGTGTATAATAACGTCCACGTCGTCTTCGGTTGTATTACTTGCTATTAACCATAAAAACCCCAAAACTAGCTCTCCAATTCTCCATCGAATGAAAACTGATCGTTCAAGTTCAACTGTTGTTCGATCATCTCCGTCCAAGGAGCCACGAAATCCAACCCTATATTCCTATCATTCATAAACCATTCCATCACTTCGCTATCACCCATAACTGGTTGAAGTGGAGTGTTGACATTCGAACTGGTATTGGTAGTTTGGTTGGTTTCAGAATTGGAGATATTGACCTGGCCGTTACTATCTACGTCAGGTCTTGGTGAGTTGTTCGTCATTCCCTCGAAATAGTTATTGTGAATATCAAACATTTTGGCAATCGGTAAAGAAAATTGCGACAATCCCTGGTTCTCTGATGTTTTGCTTAAATCTTTGTTTGCATCAGTTGATTTGGAATTGGCCGAGCTTTGACTGTCGCCTACATCACTATCGTGGAAATTTTTCGAGTTGGTTTTCATCTCGGAACATAAGTACATCAACACGTTGGAGTACCGCGTACATAAATGCAATTCATCTGGAGAACTGTCCCGTAAAATGATGGCTGCTCTCTGGATACTTTGGATAATGTCGTCGACAGAAATCAACGATAACGACAAGATTGTCGAGTCGATATCGTAAGACGAATTGTTGGTGTTGACACTCTTAGAAGACTTCTTGTGGGCAGTGATTGTCAAGTAGCATTTTACAATAAATGCCACGGCACTGACCATTCTCGTTAACCATCTAACTGGCATATAGCGAAGCATTCCCAACTTGTGTACTCGGTGAGCCACCGATAACATCTCGTTGGCAGCGTTGAATGCTTTTTCAATATACTTTGCTGACCGAGAGATCTCGTCCAACTTCAAGCTGACCTTTCTTTTGCCCTTTTTATCAGATTTGCTCGGTGGAGATGGACTTAGTGCTAGAGAAAAGATGTACAATTTCAAGTAATTGAACTCAAAAATGAAGGACTCGTGTTCCATGCATTTGGCAATTTCCTTTGCTGCTTTTGACTTGGGGTTTAACCATATCGTGTTGAAATTAGTCGATGTTCTGGGTAGTTTATTTGTCGATTTTATCAAGAGGTGCTGGTACTTTCTCCCCCAGTTGTTGATCAATGGCAGGAAAATGTTCAAAATCGTCAAGTTTTGTCGTTGGGAAAGACTTCCCAATTGTGCCTTGTAACCATACAATGCTTCATGGCCCACAGACATGATTTGAAGCAATTCGATTTGCGCCTTTTGCGACTCAGTGAATCGTAGCACATTTTCGCTAGTGGACCTCTTGAACTCTTCTTCGTTCATTTTCAATATCCGATCATCGATATCCTCGTACGCTTCCAAATCTTCTTCTTGGATATCGTCTTCGTCCAATTCGACTTCAGCAAGCGAATGCGCCAACATCGATCGTCTGCTAATATTCATCACCGAGTTGATTTCGGCAATGTGGGTGGCCAAAAACGTATTCTGACTCACTTCCATAAACCCCATATCTTGTGCTAGCCTCACAGCAGACCCAATCAACATCCACGCCATACGATAACTTCTTCTCATCGCACCCAAACCAGCCAAATTCTCCGATCCAGAGCTATCTTTGGCATCGGACCGGTAGCTGAAGGTATCGTCGTTACTTTCCTCGGCTTTGTTGGCATAATCCGACCATCTCCAGTGAATCGCTCGAGGGTTCCATTCTGTGAACAAAAGGAACGCAAACACCGTCCCCAACGATCTCGTGCTGGCCTCGGCCCATACCGTTTGTGATATCAATCTCTGCACGTACAACCAGAGTCTATCATGGACTTCAATGTTTCGTGGTACTCCTCCTTCGCCAGTACTACCAACATTATTCTCAAACGGATGGTATCGCGAAGCAATCGTCAAGATTGCACAAAGAAGAATGGGATAAGACGCTAGCACGTTGGGAGATTGAAGGAACTTGGGCAAGTACGGGAAAAATGGGTACATGGTGGAATAGAAGTAGTTTATTAATGTTTCTGCTTCATGCTCGTTCAAAATGCCATTAACCCCGCCAATATAGTCGATATTTGAGAGCTTGGTCGACGCTCTAGGCCTCACCGCAGAGGCAGTTTCGAATGCTGGCATCGTTAGCCTGCCCCCATTGGGTTTTATGTAGGGAGGAACCGCCTGGGAAGTTTTCTGGTGGTGACTTGGAGACTTCAAGTCACTAGTGGAAGATGCGTTGCTGGCGTACACCGAGCTGTGATTGGAGTTGAGGATGGTGTCGAGGTTGTTTGGGTTTGGATTTGAGTGTGAGTGTGAGTTTGATGACATAGAGACATCATTGGTGGAGGTGGTGGTGGGGTTTGTCGAGTCAGAAACCGAGTTGCGAGTGATTGTGGTAGTGGTATTCCCCGTGGCATCAGACGTGGTGGTGGTAGTCACCGACGACCGTCTTTCTCGAGCAAGACCAGCCTCGATCTGCTCGTGTTTCTTCCTCGCATCTATATGATCTCTTTCATCAGCCTTAGCAATAGTTCCTGCTGCCTTGGCCAAAAACACTAGTGCTCCTTCCATGGTTGAAAAATGGCTTGATGACTTATTGTCACCAGAGTGCGATGACGGGGGGTTGTGGCCCTGGGCCGGCGCCACTTGGGGCGAGGGCAAGATGTTGGAGTATGTTTGGGGACTGTTGTTTGATGGGAACGAGAAACTGGCCAAATTGGGATTGCTGGTTCCACCATTAGGCTGAAGCATAGACGTCACCGAAGGCAACTTGGGGGGCATGTCTGGCGGTCCTGCGACATGAACCGACGTGCCATTACCATTACCATTGCCGTTACCATTGCCACTGCCACCATACAACAGCTCATCGTCCCTCCCTGGAGATTTCTCGTCCACCTCTTGCCTAGACCGCTTCCGTTTGCCAGATACAACATTAGTGGAACCACCACGCCTAGACTCAACAAAAACGCAGTCCTTCCGTTCTCGCAAACATCGAGCACACTTGCCGTCGCGAGGATTGTCGACGGGACCCAAATCGCACTTGACTTTGCGGACTCGGCAGTTCAAACATGCTCTGTAGTTTCTCTTGTATTTGATATTGGTTTGTGCCAATGACCCAGGAGTGTCAGGATGGGTCGCTGAGGCGGTGGAGGGATGGTCAGAGTACGCCACGTCGTGCGAGGTGTGGCCTGACGAGTTCGAATTCATGACGTGTGTGGTTGTCTGTCTCACAAAGAGCCCGTTTGGAGTCACTAATCACAAAAAAGGTTTTTGATTCAAATGGGGCCGGTTATAGACGGCATTTATGCTGTCGCGGAATTTCGCCCCAAATAAAAAAACAAATATCGTGCCGCATCCAATTATCAAACGAAAATTTATGTGGCTCCACACGATCTTATTTACATCTCCTACAAATATGAAATGTACGGCTACTTCATACGCAGTTCGGGAAGGATAAAACATGGAAAAAATTCTATCGATTTCGTAGAGATATTTGGCAGCATGTGTTCTATACATAAAGCCCATAGTACTAGATTTTGGTATATGGTATATGGTGTATGGGATTGGTTTGTTGATTCCCGGTGTTGGTGTTGATGTGGAATTGATGTAGATTTGATGTAAATCCAACCATGTGCTGGGGCTAGCCGCGCGGCGGGTTTTTTATCCGTTCTTGCCCCGACCGTTGGGCAGTGGTTTAGCACCCATGACACATTCAATGGGAAGATGCTGGGATGTTATCATACTTATCGTTTCGCCAATTGTAACTTCTTCACTTGTTCTTCCAACGTCTTCAACTTGGTTTGCATCTCCTCCAAGTCTTGGTTCAATCTGTTTCTCTCGTTGACAATGTTGGTTTCCCATTGTCTGAATCTTTGCTCCTCGGCCTTGATTTGCTCGGTGAAAAATTTCTTCAACGCGTCTTCTTCCTCCTTGAATTTAGGGTTGTGGAACCGTCTGGCCTTCTTGAGCGATGACTTCTTGATGACCTCTCCATTCTCGTTGGTCACTTCTTCGTCCTGGCCTTGGCCGTCGCCCAATCTGATCGATCTAAACGTCTCGAAATGGATTTCGTTCGTAGATAATATCAAGTCTAACATATTCGTTCTCAACAATAACGACCGTAACTTTTTGAAATCACAATGTTGGTCGTTTTCAACTTCAACCAACCCCCATGGGTATTGTCTTCCTCTCACACTGTTCCCTGGAGAAACCTCATACTCGTCCTCCGACCCAATCACAGCAAATGGCATGGACTCAATCAACTGTTTCGCATGCTCGGCCGAAGCAGGATCGTCCAATTCTAATGGCGGGGTATATATGTTGATATCTTGTGCTTCAATAATATCTCTTATTTTCGACTTGAATCTGTCCATTTCCCGAGGAGACAAGGTGTCTGCTTTGGCAATAACCGGAATCAAATTCACTCTTGTCGATAATCGTTTCATGATTTCAATGTCTAGTGGTTTTAACGAGTGGCCAGTGGGTCTAATAAAGTAAAGACACGCGTGCACTCTTAAATCCTTCTTGTCGTTTCTTTGTGGTTGCTGCTCTTGTTTCATGTACGACTCGTGTTGATCGTCAATGAAATCGATGATGGGAGTCCATGAATCTTGGTTGTTGACATTGTTACCAAATCCCGGGGTATCAACAACATTCAACCTGATTTTGAATCCCTTTTCTTCCAAAATGGCTCTAACAATGTCGATTTCCACCGTTTGATGTGATGTGGTGTACTTTTGGTGTCTCTCACTCACGTCCTGGTATGGTGATAACGACGTCTGGAAAAGCGTGTTGATAAATGTAGTTTTCCCAAGCCCTGACTCCCCACATACCATAAGAGTGAACGTGGCGCCTTGTTTGGATACAATCTTGTATCTGGATGTTAGTAACTTTCCCTTTAAATCTGACACTTTCGTCGAGTTGGTTTCAAAAAAAATGTCCCTTTTTCCTCGGCTTTTTTCTAGCCACATACCTTTGGTTTGGCAAACTCGAAATCCCAACTGGCTCAGGCATTGTGCTCGAAGGTTTGTTGCGTGCTCAAAAGTGGATTATCACTTGTTTTGATTCAACGTAAAATTTGACAACGCGCTCAAACGAGTGTTTTTCAGTGGTAGCGCCGGGATATTTGTAAGACTGGGGAATTTTCGTCGACGCAATTTGGCACAGCAACCAGACGGAGGAAGGGTGATGAACAGCGTGTTGGTTTTTCTACGCAGATGGCCTTGAAGTGGTAGTTGTAGTTGCAGTTGAAGTAGAAGTAGATTGAAGTGGGTTGGCGTTTTTTTGTGTTAAAGTAGAATTGTCTATGTGGTAATTCTTCAAGTTCCTAAGTTACAGTGAATGTCAAATACAGAGCAAACAACCAAAAGTAAAATTAAATCCCCGTCAGTGACGAGATTACAGTGTGGCAAGGTATAGTTACATCACAATATAGAGATTTATCCAACCATATATTCAACAGTGAAACATTTGTATTTATTGATGGTTAAACCTTTTTTATCATTTGGATATTTGGACAGGTAAGAATATAATTGTAAACAAGATTGGGACAAAATATTGAAAAGGATTTATCACCAAAAGCAATACAACTGGAATATTTCACATCAAACGAAATATAGCAAAAAAGATACAAAAATAAAGGGTAAGTAAACAATTAACAACAACATAAAAAAGCAAATTTAACAATAATTAAATACTAAAATTAAACTTGATAATCTATGCCTCTTCTTCCTTTTTGTCTTCAGCAGCAGCAGGTTGAGAAGGTTGTGCTGGTTGCTCTTCGTTTTGAGCAGGAGCTTCGGATAAATCGGTCCATAAGGTCAAGTTATCTCTTAACAATTGCATGATTAAAGTAGAATCTTTGTAGGAGTCTTCAGATAAGGTTTCCAAGTCAGCAACTGCGTCGTCGAAAGCTTGCTTGGCCAAATGGCAAGCTCTATCAGGACTATTCAAAATTTCGTAGTAAAACACGGAAAAGTTCAACGCTAATCCTAATCTGATTGGGTGAGTTGGAGACAATTCGGTGACAGCAACGTCAGAAGCAGCCTTGTAAGCTTCTAAAGATAAATCGGCAGCGTCCTTTCTCTTTTCGGAAACGGCGAATTCAGCCAAGTATCTGTGGTAATCACCCTTCATTTTGTAGTAGAAAACTTTAGATTCCCCAGTTTGAGCAGAAGTAATCAAGTGATCGGTCAAAACTGATAATATATCTTCACAAATTTTCGACAATTCAGCTTCAATCTTACCACGGTAGTTTCTGATCAAGTTGACTTGGTTTTCGTTACCTTTGGCTTCTTCTTTTTGTTCAATAGAAGAAACAATTCTCCAAGAAGCTCTTCTAGCTCCAATAACGTTTTTATAAGCTACAGATAACAAGTTTCTTTCTTCGACGCTTAATTCTTGCCCGGATGAAGCAACAGCTTTCATATTTTCAACCATTTCTTCATAACGTTCGGCTTGTTCAGCTAATTTAGCTAAATATACAGAATCTTCACGAGAGGCAGGCATTTTCGAATACGATTGATTTTCTAGAACGTTAGTAATTTCGTCAACCAAAATATGGCTTGTCTTATGCGTGGCAATGTTGTAGCTAGTCAACTGGCAACCATGGCTATCGATTTACAAATCTCAAAGTATGAGCCGGAACCAGGTGTAGTTTTTAGGGTAGAACGTGGGAGGGAGGGCTACTGCTGGGCTCTAGATACACAGAGTCCAACCCAGTAGTACACGGAATTGCCGTGCTAATTTGCTGAAACGATAACTCCAACAGAAGCATGATCGGCACACTCTGTGTGCTGATGGCATCAAATTCGCCATGCCAACAGTGCTACTCAACTCGCACCACCACTGTACACCCCGTTTCCGGCTGGACACACCGTTCCACGACGCCCGCCACCCACGTCCAGCAAACATCCGTTTTCAATCTCCCCACAGTCAAACAATGTCGGCATAGTCACAACAACTTCGCCAAACACGCCACTTTGACGGGCAATAAACGATACAATTGAGGTCACCGTTTCAACGATCGAACAACAAACGAAAAACAAAAACCTCAACAACGCCATATTCCAATTCCACTACCAATGGCGACCAAAGTCAATCAATCAACTACACACATGAGAATCAGCCACATACATAAGACAAAACCCTTCGCCATAAACGATATACGTACACTTGAGTTATATGATAATAAATATATATAATAAGAAAGGATGTTGATTTTTTTTGATCAAGGTAAATTTTTAATTTGGCCAATCCATTAATGTGCACACTACCATAATGATAACCCTGTCACTACGACCCCCGCCCCGGTGAGTGAAATTAAGGGTGGGAGTGGCGTCGCAGGGCACAGGTCACTGGACGTCCCGGCGTGCAGTGAAACGGCCACCGTGGCGGTGGACAGGAGAGGTTTAGGTAGTGCAAAAGATTGTTGCACTGTTGGAGCATATGTAATCCCCTTTCCTAATTGTAGTTGTGGGTCCTACATCTACTGGTGGTGGTGGGTTTACGGGGCGGCGGTGGGGGGCGGTGTCGGCAATCACACGAACGTGTGCCCCGAGGTGCGCGGTGGTCGTCGTGGGACCAGGGGTGTCAACTACGTTTGTTATTATTAACGTAGCCAGCTTCGTCGGCGGTGAATGGCCGTTGGTGGTGGTTTGATTTTTTGCTATTTTAATTCGGGGCCCCCCCAATAATCCTCCCGCCTCTTGTATCACATGATGTGTATCACGTTGACATGACATTGGTGGTTGCCAAACACGGAGGATTTGTGGCGTAGGTTGCCATGCCTAAAGCTGTAGCAGGGAGGTGTGGTGGCAATGTCGTGTCGTTAACGTCGATGATGATAGCCAATTTGTGGGTTTTTATTGGACATCGTTGCAGGATCATCATACGTCATCCGGCTAGCCTATAGGAGCGTCGCCAGATTTACGCGGAGGAGATTCTTCCTGCAGTGCAGCACTTTCCTAGTTGAGGGAAATACACCAATGGAACATTGTGAGCGATGAGGAGGGGGTGTTTGGAAGGGGAATTGGGGGGCATTGTGGGCATATGTAGGCCGTTTGGCTGTTTCATCGTCTGTGGTGAAGGTAGGTAGCTTGTGGTGGTGGATTTTGTGGTTATGTCAGCTTGTCATTTGTGCATTTAACACTGCAGTGGTGGGGTGGTGGTAAACTTGTAGTGAGGGGGATACTTGGGGTAGCAGGGTGTAGATCGTAAAGCAAAGTTGTGAGCGTGGACTGCAGCCGTAGAGTAAGGTTGGAGATATGGGTCTTTGGGGATACTGATTGTTGCTCTATGCAATCGGCTTTGGCTAAAAATGGCAATTCTACTAACATTAGTGATGTATGGTTGGTGTGATGCTATTTGGTGGGTGCAGGTAGCGGGCGTAATTGAAATTTTACGTAGACAAGTGAGTGGTAGTACAAAGTTGTAGACTGTTCCAGCAAGCCGAAAGCTGACAGGGCACAAGAAATTTCTGTCCCTCACCATCTGTCTTTGTTTCAAACGTAGACTTAAATGGACATGGTAGCGCCGCGAAATGGTTCCTGAGGGCAAGACATCCAAGATAGCCGTCTAGACAGGTGCGATACAACCGCAGTGAGTTGCCTCACACGTTCGGTGTGATTCCCGGATTGTACTCGTGCTGTCTAATTGTCTTTTGCTAGTTTTCCCAAAAAATAGCAACTATTTGAGACCTTTTGTAAGCATGCTTGTTCAAGCAATTAAGATTGCTTTTTATAGTCACTTGACTGTAAGGAACCTCGTTATACAAGTTCATCAAACTTGCAGACTCGTCACAATACCGTCATACGCCTGCACCTGACCCTTGACTCTCTTACAATTAAACTTCATGGCCGTGTCTACAGTTTACGATATATTCTCTCCGAATATAGGAGTAAGCGTAACAACTTGTTTTGTGAGGTCGCAAATGCTCTCCTTTGTGCAACTCATCGCAACAATAACTCCCACTACTTTACAATGATAGTACTGGAAATTTGCTGGATCAATAAATGACTTGAAGGCACTGCATTTGTTTATGGAGGAAACAATCGTGCTATTGTCTGTATCATTATGTCGTTCTATTTACGTTTTATGTCCATCCGACCTCTTGTGCGCAAGTTATGAAATACGAGCAAATACGTAATTGTACTGCGTTTAATCAGGCTGGAAACCATTTCCGCGTGATTACAATTGACTGGGGCGAAGCTTCCAATGCAACGAATACTACAAAAAGTTCAACTGTTCATAGGAAATTGGGATAGGTGAAGCAAAGTATGATGTTCAAGTACAATCACTTTAAGCTTGATCTACGGAATATCTTGCAAACTCTCTTGCACATTGATGCTTGTCTTTTGCTGTACCAAAATGGAAGATTTTTTTGTCTGCAGATTATTTTCTGTGTGTTGCATTTCAGTCATTTTCAAATTGCAGCCATAGCGACTACCATTTCTATATAAGATAGAGGTTGCGGAGATGTTGCAAGGGTTTTGACGCTTTCGCTAGTGCCATGCTATTCTTGAAGCTAGTTATCTCCATTCTTGTTTACTGTCGAGTTGTTTTTCCGTTTCCTACCGAGGGCTCTTTGGCCAATACATATCAAAGGGGCTTCAGTGGTGGTGGTTTTAGAGGTGGTTCTAGTAGCGGTTCTAGAGGTGGTTCTAGAGGTGGTTCCAGTAGTGGTAACAGCAATGGTTCCAATAGTGGCCTCAAAGGTGGTTCTTCTGGCTCCAATTCCAGCCCCGGCAACAATCCAAAAAACGGAGGCAATAACCCCAACTTGCCTCCCCCTTACTCTCCAAATACTCCTCCCCGTTATGCCCCTCCTCCACCGAGTGTCCCCAAATCAAGTATTTCAACTGGTGGTTCAAACTCAGGCTACCGTGCCGCACCTCCTCCCGCTACTGGAGGTTACGTAGGGGTTGCTAGTTGTTCCAGAAACTGTGGCTCTTACTACAGACCAGGCTACTATAACGCAGGGACTTATTATGGTGGTTATTTTCCTGGTGGCTACTTCTTGGGTGGCTATTTCCTAGGAAGTGCCATGACTACAGGCAATAAATATGAAAATAACACTTCTGCTTATCAAGGAGACTCTGAATCAAAATCGTCCATTTTGGTAGTTCCACAATTGGCTATTTTTGTTGGTGTAATATGCGCATTGGTTTAGTAGAAAATTGTTCTTGTGAATATAATTGGTATAAATTCAGGTATTCATTAATTATGGTATACATACTTGAAGTTTCAAGTCCCCGAGTTTGTTATTGATCAAATACCTTGTTGTACAACCTCACAAAGATGTCGAACATTACATCATTTTACGATAGTTTTAAGTTTGTTATCGCTACAGCTTACAAGTCAAATTTGTCGTTATAAATTCGATTTATTATTAATACTATACAATGTAACTATAATTCAAATTCTTTGCAGAATTAAGATGCAAAGCAAATGGGGCTAATCCAATTGCATTTCATTGGTGTTTGAACCTAATTTGTAACCGTTTATCTCTTTGATTTTAATACCAAAACGTTTGTCTTTGGTCAACTGTATCAACTGTTCAATCCCTTCTAAGAACTGTCCCTTTAATTTGTATTGTGAATGCACCCAAGATGGATTGGCCGATTTAGATCCCCCGGTTAATCTAATTACTTCATTGCTTGCATCGTTCAAAACAACGGTTGTCTGCTCTCTAACGTTGGCAACAGGTTCACCATATTTCAACAACGAGGTCAATTTAAGCGAGGTGACGTTCAATTGTGGTAATGGAACTTCCATTCCTGGCAACACTGGCTTGCTCATATCAATCCCGTGCTTACCAGTGGTGGTGGTACTGTTCAAAATCTTTTCCAAGGAAATGAATTTGGTGATTTGGATTGGCTTAGCTTTAACCAAGTGTCTGTTGTGTAATTCGGCTGAACCTAATTTCCAGGTTTTTAATTGTGATCTAAGCTGTTGCAATGTTTCTTCGGTTTCATCTTGTAATGGGAATTGTGGGCATACGTGAGATAATTTGAATGGGAAAACGGTGAACCTCTTGTCGACTTCTCCCAATAATTTTCTAGAAGTTTTCAATTTTAATTGATGATTCACAGCGTAGTCCCTGATGTATATCGTGGGCTTGGAGTTAAAATCTTGCTTATTGTTTTTCCCAGTGAATTGATCGACTTCTTGCAAAGTTACAATCCCGGCCTCACTACGGTCAGACAATGACACCATCTTGATATCGATCTGGTAAACTTCGCCTGGTTGAACTGTGAACTCGTCAGTGGGAACGGCAGAAGAAACATTTGCTCTAGTGTTGGTATTATTAGCAATGATTAAGTCGCTTCCAACAGACTTGCTTAACAAAGTTTGTTCTTGATGAGATTCGTCCCACACAACACCCTTAAAGTCTCTTTCAGCAACAATACCTTCGGCTTGACCAGCCAAGAATCTTCTAATTCTTCTGATTTTTGACCCTGGTACAAGAGTACAGTTAAATGATTGGGCAATTGATTCAACAATGGCTCTAATTTGAGTACCAGTAATGGAGTTCCCATTCTTTAAGGAGGCAGGAACCTTTTCTGGAGTTAATGCTAACCCTAACAATGCCACCATTGTTTCTACCGCAATGTGAGTAGCACAAATAGCATCGGCTTTAGGTCCCAATAACGGACCTTCTGGTTTTGTGCTTTGGTCAACTGGTTCACCTTGAGGGTAAATAACAATAGTATGGCACACATTAGAAGCATAACCATCAATATGAACCCCACATGAGATAGTAACTACGTCTCCGGCCTTGAAAACATAGGTGGCTCCGTTTTCGTCGTCGATTTCTGGGGAAAATCCATCAATCAACTCGTTGACCTCGATAGAAGTAGGAGTGCTAATACCTTTTTCTCTGACATTCGAATTGTAAACTTTAGACAACAACTTGGTCATGAGTGAGTCACCAAGTAGACATAACTCAGGAACAGTAATGAGTTTTTCGCCGTCACCTAAGTGATAACTTTGGTTAATTAGCTGGACTAAATAGTTTAATGCTGTCTGAGTAATTTGACCCGCCGTACGGTACTTGTCCAAAACCGAGTCGTTGAGAACATTTCTTTCCTTCAAAAGAATGTCAGCGTCATCCTGATGGACCGCAAGTTGCATAGCTGGCATCACGATCGATTTCTAGTTGTATGGTATTGCCAGATGGGTACAGATCTGGGAATTTTTCACGAATCGCATCTCATCGCAGAAAAATCAACTTGGACCTGCAGGTAGTGTGAGCCACTTTCGTTTCGAAACCAACGAAAACCGCCGAAAATTGGTGAATTGGCAAGCTAGAGTATACTAGAGTGAGTTGGTGGTGGCGTGTTCTCTAACTGTAAAAAGAACAGAATGAATTGCTTCAAAATTGACTGAAGTCACAGAGCTTCATCAGGCATTGGAAATGCAAAAATAACGACAACTGCAGGATTCGAACCTGCGCGGGCAAAGCCCAAAAGATTTCTAATCTTTCTCCTTAACCACTCGGACAAGTTGCCACTTACTTGAAAAGTAAGTTGCCAAGTACGGTTATTATTTGCGCGCAAAAGGAAGTCTTTATCACGTGATGTTTTCGAGCAAAAAAAATCCCCAAGTTTCCTTTTCCTTAGCAAGATTCGGCATATAAAAGACACATCATCAATACAGCTACAAGTCAATCCAATTGTGACAATATAATAAGCATGAGCAGCTGGGATCAGAAGAAGTTTGCCCTTTCGCCCAGACGGAAGGGGTGTTACTTGATCACAGACGAGGTTTTGAGAAACGTCCCGGAAATCAAGAACTATGAAATTGGTATTTTGAATCTCTTCTTACAACATACATCAGCCGGGTTGACGTTGAACGAAAACTGCGATCCTGATGTCCGAGAAGACATGACCACGAGTCTTGATAGAATTGCTCCTGAAGGAGATTTTTACATCCATGCTGATGAAGGCCCTGATGATATGCCTGGTCATGTCAAGAGTACTACTGTAGGGGTCAATTTATCGATACCTATTTCGAATGGAAGATTGGCGACGGGAACCTGGCAAGGAATTTACTTGTGCGAGTTTAGAACCTACCAACATACCAGAAAAATTGTTGCTACCATCAATGGGAAGAAATTTTCATAGAATTATGGCCGATTAAAGCTTTATGATGCTATTGTACATTAACTATTGATATTGACTATTAATTTTTGACCTTAACCATCAACTTGAGATCGGCGACTACAGCACTTGTTTCGTTGTGTGGTATGTTACACTTAGGGCAAAATGTGACTGGTTTCCGTATGTTCATTTCATCGACTCGTAAATACTGATACTGTAGTTTTTCAAAACTTGATCTTTTTCGTCTTGCATTTTCTCTGCTTCGAGTTGTAGTTTGGCTGTCTTGCTCGATATCTCGTCAATTATCAAATTCCACCATCCGTTGTGCCGTACACACCGTCTACGGTCTTGAACACATATTTGGTCCTTGTACCAATCCAGGGTGGAATCGTCGTCTTCCATTCGCGACTCTAGGATTCGCACGAGCTCACTAAAAGCTTCCTCACTAACAAGGGTGTCAATGATTGGTGGGTCTGAACTGTCTAGTTTTTTGTCATAACAACAAATTTCAATTTTTCTGGATTTTGATTTAGACTTCCTCGATTTCTTGCTGTCTTCAACTACTATTGATGACGATAGCCTATCGTTTAATGCCTTGATTTTATCTTTTATTTCCGCTAGCAATTGCGATTTCGCATTATACAAGTCAATTTCAGCTTGGACTTGACTCAATTGTTGGTTTCTGTGAGCGATTTCTTGCTTTATCTCTTGAGGAATATCCCCATCACCAGTGGTGATAAACTGAGTAACCTCGTCGAGTTGTGGGAATTTGGTCCCTAATTGTAGCAATTTGTCATGATCTTCGCCAACATGCATCAAAATGTCGTTAATTACCTTGATTGACAAATCATTGCGTGACTTGGGTCTATCTACTAGAACTTGCTTGAGGTACAACTTCCCATGTTCTTGCGAACAATACTTGGAGTCGGGCATGATCGGCTCATAACATCCAGCCAAACGGCATTTTCGTTTCCATTTCGTCGCACCTTCTCCCTTCCACTGGCAAAACCTACAGTAAAACTTCGATACGAGATTCGAGTACCGCTTGTTCAAGTGCATGCACTTGAAATGGAACCAATCTTCACACGAGTCGCACATAATCATCAACTCCCCGGTATCCGGCTGTCTGCATACACAAAACACCTCCTCGCTATTAAGATTGTACTTGCCAGCAAGTTCATACTTCTTGTACTGTTTGGCAATATCCTCTGTCAGTTCTGTAACTTGTTCAATATCGCTGGTATCATCTTCTGAATTGGTATACTTGCTATGTACCGCCATCTCTACTCATATAGTGCACTTCGTAGTGTGTTTGTCGTTGTGTGGGAAAGGCACACACCTCATGAATTTTGCACCGTCTATTGATATAAAGTTTGGTATTTTTCCCCCATCGCGCGTGCATTTCATTATATAGATTTCGCTAAACATCGGGTCCATCTTTGCAATGGGCAGCATTTGTCCAGTTTGCAACCGCACTATTGCCAATGCTTTGTTGCAGCGACATGTCAATACTTGTTTGGATAGTTTGGAGTCGAAATCCACCTCTCTCCCGGCAAATGATGGTGTGGTTGTCGCTGTGGATGTGGTGCCAAATCAGCCGCCGCCAGGAGACGAAAAGAGGCCCTTACTGTCGGCTTTCGGGGTGTTGATGAACAGACCCAAACGGAAGAAAGTCGAGGCTCGGCAGAAACTGGGTCCGAGTTTGACGATGGAGAGAATTGAGCAGAGATTACTTCAGTCCAAATCACAGGAATTTGGCGACGTGGTTCGAACCCCTAAAAGTCCCAATACCGCGTTGGATACCACTAGTAACGACTTTCTGGGCGTCAAAGATGACAAAAGCGCTGTTGAGCAGCTTCCTTCGCCAAATACTCAAGTAGATATCTCCGTGGCAAGCATCAGTCCTGACGTGAATAATGATAAAATTGGCGGTCTTGGTGACAATTCTGGTGCTAGCATTCCAGATACACAAGTAATTGACAATTTGGACAATGCAGAAGCGCCAGATAAACCCAAAAAATCGATTTATTTATTGAAAGCAGAAGAGTTGAACAAACTAAAGAAATTGGCATCAATGCCCATCGCCCACAGAATGAAACCCACTTCTCTCCAAGACTACTACGGACAAGACAAGTTACTCGGAGAAAACGGGATTTTATCCAATATAATTCAGTCAGATAACATTCCATCATTCATATTATGGGGTCCTCCAGGAGTAGGAAAAACCACATTGGCGAGAATAATTGCTTCAACGACGAAAAATCGATTCTTGGAGCTTTCTGGGGCTGAAGCGAATGCGAAGAAACTCAAAGACGTGTTCCTGGTAGTCGACCACGAATTCTCCTTAACCGGCAGAAGAACGGTATTGTTTCTTGACGAAATCCATCGGTTCAACAAATCGGTTCAGGACATCCTATTGCCCGTTATAGAACGGGGGAAAGTGACCGTAATAGGAGCCACCACAGAAAACCCATCATTTGCATTAAATAACGCATTGTTGTCACGAATGCACACTTTCGTGATGGAACCATTGTCTTCTGAATCGATTGAGAAGATTCTATTAAAAGCGTTGTTCCAACTTAACAAAATCCGCATAAACGTACACAATTTGCATTATATTTCATTGAAGAAAGATGCCCTCAAATACATATGTGAATTGTCGCAAGGTGATTCGCGAATAGCCCTAAACATTCTAGAGTCAATTCATGCTTATCTTTCTACAGATAAGTACAATTTTGAAAAAGAGGACGTCGAGCACAAGATTCAAATTCCCCCATCGCCTGGTGTCATTTGCGTTAGCGAAGACATTTTGAAACCGCTTCTTGCGACACGAAATTTCCATCAAATGTACGAGAGGCAAGGGGAAAATCACTACGATACAATCAGTGCATTTCACAAGTCTATACGAGGGTCGGATGCAAATGCGGCCATATATTATCTTGTGAAGATGCTTTCAGGTGGAGAAGACCCATTATTTATTGCCAGACGAATGATTGTCATTGCAAGTGAGGATATAGGATTACGGGATAGTTCATGTCTTCCGTTTGCAATTGCGGTCAAGGATGCAATTGAATTTATTGGGATGCCTGAAGGGGAAATCCCATTAGCACATTGTGCTATCAAATTGGCAAGAGCGCCAAAATCGACGAAATCTTATCGAGCGTTGCGTAACGCACAAGCTCTAATACAAGAAAACCCCGATCTAGCCAAATTACCCATCCCTATGCATTTGCGAAACGCTCCCACGCAACTCATGAAAGATTTGGGGTATGGAGACACTTACAAATACAATCCCAAGTACAAGTACGGCAAGGTATCGCAGACATATCTTCCACCACAAATCAGTGACGCCGAATTTGTCGAACCTACTCATCTAGGAAGTACTGAGGATGCAGCAGTAAACAGCAACGAGTACGAGAAGTTGGCCAAATCCGACATGGAGTACCAGAAATTCAAAAAATACACCAAAGAACGATTACGGAAGGAACATGTGGAAACCCAAAACGAAGCTTTGGTTGCAGAGAACGAGGCTAACTACTCCTATGATGAGTTTCTCAGTAAGGAAGACCAGCCGCAGTATTTTGACGGCGAGGAGATCGACGAGTACTCCGACGACCCGGAAAGTACGAGCAACTTTGATCACACCTACGATGAGTTTCTACATCCCGACTCGCAACCAGACTACTACCCAGAACTGGACCATGTGTGAAGGAAGAGACAGAAGTGTTGATGATTTGGCGCTACCATTCCCACTTTTTTGTGGGGTCCCCACTGCATACGAAATGTGGTAAATTGATTTTGTGTAATAATCCCCCTAAGGACCCTCGTCAGCTTGAAACCCACATCAGACCAGCTTGCGACATTTTCCACTAATCACGACAGAAACTGACGAGCACACCATGGCATCAACAATAGAGGCGCGAATCTCGGCATCACGCACAAAAGCTCGCACCCTCTATACCGAGTTGGATCGAATCAGGACCATGATGAAAGACACCACACTCGAAAAGTATGGGGGATCTGTAGCACATTTGACGAAAGACGGGTGTAATTTGAGATTGTGTTCGACGCTAAAGGGCCACCAGAACAAGATATCGCAATTTCGGTGGAGCTCAGATGGAGCTGCCCTAGTTACTTGTAGTCAAGATGGGTACATTATTGTCTGGGATGCCATAACTGGGTTCAAGACCGCAGCAATCGCACTTGAAAATCAGTGGGTTTTGACGTGTGGATATTCACCAGACGGTCGCTTGGTTGCGTCTGCTGGTTTAGACAATGTATGCACCGTTTACCGATTTCAATCTCCCGAGTGTTCAATGTATGGCGAAAATGACTACATGATGTTTGGGATCATGAACAACTGTTTGAGTGCAGTTTTCAAAGGCCATACCGCATATGTATCCGAGTGCGATTTTTTGAACAATTATCAGCTAGTCTCAGCCTCAGGTGACATGACATGTCTGCTTTGGGACATAAACAAAGGGTGCAAAATTTCTGGCTTTAATGAGCATTTGGGTGACGTTTTGTGTTTGAGCACCATCGAAGGTAATCCCAACATGTTTATGAGTGGGTCTTCAGACGGATACGTCAATATCTGGGACGTCAGACAGGCCAACTCTGTGCAAAGCTATTTCACCACAAACAGCGACGTGACATGCTTGAAAAGTATCAGTGATGGCAAGTCGTTTGTTTGTGGTAGTGACGACGGGATCATTAGATTGGTGGATTTGAGATCAGATTGTGAGTTAAACAACTATAATTTGATGGTGAAATTGCCCACGTCCAAAAAGTCGTTTGACGGAGCCAATTCCGTCATTTCATCGAGCTCGTACGATATTCCTGGGGTAATGTCGATCGACGTGTCCAAGAGCTATAGGTTGATGTATGCTTGTTACGCCGATTATGGCTGCGTCATATGGGACTTGGTGAAAAACGAGTTGGTTGGGTCAATTGGGTCGGGCCATCATCAGAGTAAGATCAGTCAGGTTGGGGTCAGTTCGGACGGGATGGCGGTGGCCTCTGCAAGCTGGGACTCGACGGTTAGAATATGGTCAGTGTAACGGCTACAGTGTGGCACTTAATTTAACAATATATTTAATGTATACGTAACACAAGTAATCAAATGACTGGGACAACCAAATTAATGATACCAGGGCCAATTCGACTTGTCGCAAGACGAACCCGGGAGTCACCTAGTCAAGTAAAACCATATATTTTAGCACCACCTTACCCATCCAAGGGTTTTGACATCTATGACCGTGATCTGTCCCAGCTAAGCTTCTCCAGTATGCTTCTTGACATAATCCCACAAAGACTTTAACAAACTCTCGGGCAATGTGTACAAGTCCATGGTAAACTCTCCATTATCGATGTCGTTTTTGATGTTCATTTCATTGGTTCTGTTGTCGGTCACCATTTGCACAATGACAATCAAATCGTCCTCGTTCAATTTGCTTAACCCATTGGCCAATTTCTCCAAGTCAATCGAGCCCTTGGTGGCTGAACTGACGTTCTTCGACTTTTTCAATTTCGAGTCTGATTGCGAGTTTTCCAACTTTCTTTTGGCAGGTATCCCGGCCTCATCAAATGGCAACGATCCAGACTCTAACAATAATTTATTTAGAGGTTGGTTTTTGGACGCACTCACAGGAATGGTTATTTGGTGGTCGTTGACGTACTTCTCCGACAAGAAGTTCAAGTCATGGTTGAACTTTCTTTCTCCCGTCTTTCCTGTCAACCCCAAAATATGGACGGAAATAGGAATATCAAACTCACCCCACCCTTGTTCTTCGACTCTGAAGGGACTTTGTTTTATGGTTCTAATGGGGTTGACGAAGGTTGGGTGCAAGGTGTATGTGACTTTGTCGAGGATATTGGCAGGTATTTCATTCCCAGCAGCATCTAGCATGGATATTTCGATGGACCATTGCCTCATGGGATAGTTTTCTACGGGAGGAACATCCTTGAGAATGTGTTGTTCTGTGGTTATTCTGATGGTACGTTTAGTCTAGACGTTAGTACGGAGACGAAATCGCCCAAACGAGGGATGGCGAGTGAAACGCTATGTTTTGTTGGCCACTGGCAACGTGTTGTATTCGGTATTTGATGGTGGTTTGTGGGGTTTTGTCGCCATATTCTGTGGTATGGTGCCCCCATTGGTGAAGGTTCACAAAACCTAAGGGAACCACGCGGTACCGCCTGAAAACCGGCCAATTTCTGCCGCCGAAACTCAATCCCACCCCATTGCCAATGTATAGTCGCCAATAGTTTGCTCAGTACATACTTCCGACATTGTATCGCGAGTAATATCTGTTGTTATGAATTGTCTCGTTGTTCCTCAATAAAATTTTTTTTGCGAACGTCAAATCCACCTTGCTGCGATTATACTTTAGTCGAAAGACAACAACGAAAATTCCCCGATTTCTTGCACTGGAAGTGCGATATTGTGGATTTTTACGGGGGAATTGGAATTTCGGTGGTGGAATTGACTTGCTGACGGGTTTTCTCTCGATGAAGACTTTCAACTGGACCGAAACACGACGCAGATAAATACACCACAGCGTCACTAACATTACTAATTGTCGCTACGTGGTGAGGTCTGTGTGATTTACTGATTTACGCTTGTTCTCTTTCAACTTGCTGTATTCTGCTTGCTTATTTTTATGTCGCTTTAGATACTACCATTTTACTATACTTTTATTCAAATACACCCTCTAGCATGCTACTTCTCTAGAGACACATCAACACGAGCGACAAACACCCCAATAGAAACAAGCCCAACTCTGGCTTATTTTTTCCGTTGGTGAATTTGATGGTGTTGTTGTGAGGAATCATACTACTGAACTTTTGTTGCACAGGCAAGTGTTCTGTGCTGTGAGGGTTTTCGGGACTTTCAGTAGATGTGTAGTTATTCCAGCAAGTTACGTTGGATGAATTTTGCATAACCAAGTCCAAGAAGTTGGTTTTTGTGGTAGTGAGGGTAATGGAGTTCTGTGGTAAAGAATAAGACAGTTGAGTGGTTGTAGTTATTATTGTTGTTGTTGTGTGCAATTGTGAATATTGGCTTGAGCTTGTCAATGTGACCATGGGACGGAACGGGTGAAAAAATAGCCCTTTTGGAATTGAGGATGTTGTACTCGTGGTTGGTATTTTAGTCGAACAATTGCCAATAGACATCAGCCATGGAGTGGGCATTGTGAGACAAAGCACAAAATCACCACTTGGCAGAGGCGCAACTGTCGTGTAAGTATATGAAGTTGATGGAGCAATCTTTGCTTCGACACAATCAGAAAAGAAGCCAACAGTTTCAATAGTTGTCTGTAATGAGTTCCTGGAAGATGGGGTCTTTGTAGTAGTTGGAGTAGCAAGACAATTGTGGCCCTCAGTTGGAGTTTTTGGACACAGATAAACTGACACGGGATACTTGAGAAAAGATCCACTGGCAAGGCTTGTTCTGAAATGATTAGATTCAGTGAATAAACCGGTTTCTGCTGATGTCAAAGTATGTACATTCTGTAGCGATAATGTAATTGTGAAACTGGAACTATGCGGAGATCTGTTTTCCCCTAAAAAAGACATAGTACTGGAAACATGAGACGAGTTCAATGTATCGCTCATCCAGAAACTGCTCGTCAGAGCTGGCTTGCCCAACACGAAATTACCAGCGTTGTATTTTAACATAAGGTTGCTGTAAATTATTGGTTTGTTTGTGTTTCACTTTTCGCAGCCGTTTGCAACCTCACCAAATCGAGCAACAAGATTATGCAAAATTTGGAGTTGAGTTTTCATGAAATAAAAGAAGAAAAAACTACAATTCTCTTTTGAATATGCTACTGAAGACCATCTTGGGTTTTTCATGAAACTAGATTTGTTCACTTGAAAGTGTTTGGGGGTTAATTTCGACACCTGGGAAAATTATTGCACGACATGCCAAAAATTACCTTCAGACGTCGTCCTTCTCCTCAAAGAAGTCATCCAAATACGTCACTGTCTCCTCCAATACCTTTGGAAACATATTGTCTTTATTTCATCTCGTTTCTCGTGGATAATTCCCGTGTAATGTGTTATTTTGGCGCTACCATTCGTGATCGAATAAATCATCAAAAGTTACGCTTCTTCTTCACCGATTCGGCAACAGATGTTGAAGAGGAGGAAGGCGTCGAAGCAGTTTCCGACGCAATGCAGCACCATTGGTAAGTTGCCATACGTTACCGAGTACAACTCCAACCAAATCGAAAGAACATTATACTGTTTTCTCCTTCGAATCGACTTCAACAACACCAATAACAACAAACCAGATTTCTTCTATGTAACAGATTTTACAAGTAATGACCAAGTAACAAGGCCGATGTTACCAAAAAGGCACGACATTTACGGCTATACACTACAAGATAATCAGGTGTTCCAATTGGACGTGCTCCGTTGGAGACTGACAGTAATGCTAGAGGAGTATGATGCCAAATTTAACAAGAGCTTGGCAGGTAACTTACCGTCAGTTACATCAGGAAATATCAACATTGTCACAATTCATAATCAATTGATTCTTTTGAAAGTGGGGATTGTTTTGAAGTTGTATCGAGGAACTCTTGAGTGCAAGACAATTGGAATAGATTTAATTAATTACTATGATGAGCCACAAGCGAATAGAGTATATGTGGAGCAGTTATACCAAAACCTCTCGAGTAATCTCCCTCCGTACTATTTTCAAAAGTTACATCACTTCGTCGAGCAAGTCATACCCAATCAATTCTTGAATGCTGGTACCGAATCAGGTACTTGGATACCAATACGAGGTAGAGATTCCGGTTCAATTCAAGGACAATCAACTGATTCTCGTCAGTTAGTTGGATCAGAATTACCGGAAACCGAAACTGGGTCTGATCTAAACCTCAAAAATGAGCCTCCTAGTGATGCGATGGTAGAAGATATTGAATTTAATGATGACTATTTCTCTTCTCCATCATCACAAGCGTCTCAACGTATCGATGATCAAGATCTAGAGCTGGAGCTGGCATTGCTGTCTTCAAATCATGAACTGAAATCTAATCAACTTGTGGCTCCAACTACAACATATTCTATAAGTGCGTTGAACAAGATCGAAGTAGACGATAATGCAATTTATCCGATTGATTGCTATGTCATAGGTTGCAACTTACAGGATTTAAGCCATGCATGTGCAAAGACATACGAGTCAGGCAGCACTACAGATCCGATCCTTAGGGGATTTGAACTACTTGTCAGTGACAGTATTGACGAGCTATTGACACCGGAGAACTCACTCACGTTGTACGTTGAATCTGGTAAGTTATTGAAATTTTTTGAGCTAGACAGCATTGAGTTGTTGTATTTACGGTTGCCAGATCTAAATACCCAATTTAATCAGTACATCGACAGAGGAAAGAGGTACAGGATGGATTTGATATTGACAAAAATGGCAATCAATGAAAGTGACAAAATAGAGGTTTGGACTTTGCATCGGTTCAAGTTTAAGGACTTGGATCCGAACTAATGATTTATGACAACAATTTATAGACTAATACAAACGGAAACCAAAAATATATGCCATGTTTCAACGATGTGATGTCCACCTTCGTGATTGGTAATATGGAACAAAAATCCAAAAAGATTGCGCAAACCCGGAATCGAACCGGGGGCCCAACGATGGCAACGTTGGATTTTACCACTAAACCATTTGCGCTTTAGAATTGCCTCTTGCCAGAATTGAACTAGCGACCTTTGCATTACAAGTGCAACGCTCTACCACTAAGCTAAAGAGGCTACTTTTTCTGTAAGAACCTTTGCAAACGTTTCCATCAACAGATGGTGTACCATGTATTTTCCTGCAAAAAGTAGTCAAAAAAGTCCTTATGCTAGCGCACTTGTTGATCTTTACAATACAGATAAGACTAGCATTGTTATTTCAAAATATTGACATCCTTTAGTCGTATAATTTTCATTTTTTTCAATTAATATAAAAAAGTGAAAAAAAATAATGGTATGAAGCACAGTTAGCTTTTTGATTCAACGAACGTGAGATATTGGAATTTTTGTGCTATAAGTTTACACATTCTCAATTTCATGTACTAGTTTAGCACAGGCCTATAAAAAATCATTCCCATTTGGTTTAAAAAAATTGTTCTGATTGCTAAAAGACGATCGACAGCCAGAAAAATAATTTTCTATAAATGCAACTAGCAGAAAGTTATGATACTGTAGACATGAAATTTATTGCATTGATATTGTCTTTGTATGTTGTATTCTTACAAGCAAGACCCTTCAGTCTTAATGACAAATTTCGTTCTTTGGAAAATTACGAAATTAATAAGGAAGGAAATCAAATAATTGCATTTGCAAATGAAACTGAATTTTATAAGTCCAAACTTCTTCGAGACCTCAAAATCAGAAAAAATCCTGACTTAGCAAGAAAGACGTTCATTGTAATCAGGGGAAATAATCTTACACTAGGTTTTGATGATTCAGAAATGGAGCATGGAGGCTCTATATGGAATTATATGCGTCCTAGAACGGTTAAATTCAAACAAGTTGCTTTGGGGAAATTCAATAGACTCACAACAAATACTTTGCCAGTCAGTAGTTGTGCTTCTTCGCAATTATCATCGGGTGGTGTGGAATTTAAGTTAGAAACAGGGTGGAACAAAGGGTTGTCACTAGATTCTGGGTTTCTGTTTAGCATTGCTAGTGGTATTCGATTCGATAGTTCGATTGCTGCAAGCTACCTTAGTCTAGGATACAGTAGCACCAGCTCAGTTACATGCTTGGCCAAACCGGGAGAAACTGTTCAAGTTCTAGGGCCGATGACTTTTGCCCTGTTTCCAGACGCAAAGTATCGTCATGTTGAGTTTTCTAGTCAGTTTCGTCATTTCGTATTTGGGAACTGGAAGTCGATTTTTACAAATGAAAAGTTTAGTGCTTTGGGGGTTGTAATGTATGATAACAACTTCATCCAAAAAAGCTACTGTTCGACCGATCCCAATTTAATCGATTGCAATTTCGATTTTGAGAATGACGATTCCCTCGAATTAGTTTTTAGTCAATAATTTGTGGCATTTCTTAAATTTAAAAGAGCTTTTCTAAATAGTTTCACTACCTGATCTTTGATGAGCTTCAGATAATTTGATTTGATACTTTGCTATTCATTTAGGTGTACCTCACATTTTGAAAACGGCCAAAAATTGAGTACGATGGGACCTTTGGATAAGTACGCTGTACTTTCTCACAAAATTTTCAATTAACTCTTTGCTAAAAATGTAAATGTTGTTTATTTGAAGTTAGTTTCTATTCTAAAGTGCTCAATTGTACCTCTGAGGCAAATTTGGCCAAGTTGCAAGATATAGCATGTAATATCAAGGTAATTTGGAGGCAAAATTTTGACATCAGAAATCGGGCGTGTGGTCTAGTGGTATGATTCTCGCTTTGGGCGACTACTTTAACGAGTAGATTACTACAAACATGCGAGAGGCCCTGGGTTCAATTCCCAGCTCGCCCCTTCTTTTTATGCTCGTATTTGCCTTTTTTACTGTAACTCATGAACGGTTTTTCCAAATAATACATGCATAGTGAGCTAGATGGATATGCTAATGAGTGCAGATCTCTCCGACTTGGTTCTATTTTCTGTATTTTGGAATTGATTTTTTTCGTTTAATGAAAATTGAGTACATATAGGATTTTCCTAATACTGATTGAAACTTATACCAAGCATCGAATATGTCAAAAGCTTGCATTAAACGAGTAGTCACTGGAAGTAAGTAGCAAATGCAATAAAACACAAAGCATTGACTAACAAATTAGTTCAAAAATTGTACCCTATCGCTTTGGCAGACAAGTCTTGGGACAACACTGGATTGCTAGTAGATGCCAGTGAGCCAGCCGACAATAGTGCCGATGAAAAGGAAGGGGTCAATATTTTGTTAGCGATTGATTTGACACAAAATGTGTGTGAAGAAGCTATAAAGCAAAAAACCAACCTTATCATGGCGTATCACCCATTCATTTTCAGAGGGTTGAAGTCAATTACACCACAAGATCCTCAACAGACATCGTTAATAAAATTGATAAAGAACAACATTAGTGTGTACTGTCCTCATACTGCGGTTGATAGTGCGAAAGGCGGTGTGAATGACTTTTTAGCCGATGGAATCGTGGGAGATTTTGACCAATCTTCCCGAGAAGTGATCGAGCCCAACGAACAATACGAGGATTGCGGAATGGGAAGAGTAATCACTCTTTCCAAACCTGTTGATTTGAGCCAGTTAGTAAGTAATGTCAAAAAGTCCTTGAATTTGAATCATGTTCAAGTCGCTTTGGCTAGAAACGAGACAATCAACCACAAGATCTCAACCATTGCTATTTGTGCTGGGTCGGGAGGATCCGTTTTCAAAGGAGTTAATGCTGATTTGTATTACACTGGCGAGTTGTCGCACCATGAAGCGTTGTATTTTACTGAAATGGGTAGTTCTATCATTACTACAAACCATTCAAACTCCGAAAGGGCATTTTTGTTGGCTTTGAAGGAACAGTTGGCTGAAGAAATTGACGGTGCAAATATCGTTATCAGTCAGGAAGACAAAGACCCATTCTCTGTGTACTAGAGTGAGTTGCATTACAGAGAGAAAAAAGACGTGGAGATACATTTCGTGAGAGCAACGAGAGTGGTCTTTGATCTTTTTGATCTGGAACCGAGATTCTTTTGCAGTGTTTTTTTTGTCGGTGAATATTTGGTATTCTGTGTGCTCGGTAGGTTTTGGCCTCTTTGAAACTTCATTTATTTGACGTCTGAAACACGGATGTCAAATTGTAGTTTCGTGTTTATAAGTATAGCATGTGGCACCTTTTTGTTGACGGCAGGGAGGAAATCTACAACGGTAAATATGAATCTTATTGCCATTATTGGTTGTAAATCGCCTATTGTCGAGAACTGTACCAGGAGAAGTGTAATACTAGGAACAATGTAATACTACTGAACGCTAGATTTCCAGAAAATTGGCACATTGTTGCAACCTAAGCGAACCGAAACTACAACAGAGAGAGATGGTGGCAAGCAATCAAACGTAGCACAAGTAAAAGTGACAATTCAGAAACAGAATATACATAATCCTGGCGTGAAACATGTTTCGTTTCACTTGTTTCACTTGTCTTGCTCACTTGTTTCACATTGATGTTCCTGAAACACAAGTCATCAACTTTTTGCATATATATACTCATTTCCCAACAGACACGTTGGACAATCCAATTTACTACCACGTTATCGGGTTCTTTATGGCTCTTTTCCCTCAGTTTACTAGCACATCTACTTGTTCTATTTTCTATGTTTAATCTTTATACACAACTTCCAGCCTCTGTATAGTACATTGTCTGTATACTGAAGTATGGAAGTGAGGTGTATAGATATATAGCATACCAGCAAGCGGTAGAGCAGTTGAGAGGCGTAAAGAAATGATTGCTCATGACTAATAACATCTCTTTGGTGAAGCTCAATGGCAACTGTCCGCACTACAATGTCAAGTCCACCATTGTTTCTTGCCACGATACGGGGTTCGTCTTTCTTTATGGGGGGTTTGATGACATGGATGCCTTGGACTCAAATGTGTACTTGTTGAATTTGAAAACAATGACGTGGGAAGTGGACGACAGCCATAAGGGACTTTATCGCGAGGGCCATCTGGCGGTGTATATTGGTGGTGGCAATGTGCTTGTGTTTGGCGGTATACCGTTTGAAGACGGGTTGCCGCTAATTGATACCAACCATACACATGACGCATCGGGGTTGGGTCAGTCGGTACTGCAAAACCGACTGAACGATACTCGTCCAAGTCCCGTGAAAATTGACCTGTTGATGATGATTTATAACATCTTCTCGCGAAGTTGGATTGGGCCTCCCAAGTTTGCCTTAAACGGGGCTCCATCGTCAAGATCACGACATGCGTGCTGCCTTTCTGGCGATAAGACGAAATTGTATATTAGTGGAGGTCTAGTGCAGTCTATTCCCTTGGATGATTTATTTTGCTATGATTTGACCTTGGGGGTGTGGCAGGGTCCTATCCAGTTTGTTCCCCGGTTTGACCACTTTATTACCGTCCACGATGATAAATTGTACAGCTTTGGGGGTCTAGACAAAGATATGAATCTTGTGAAAGATACAATCACCTGGTACTCGTTATCAAACGGGACAATTGGAGAAGTTAACATCTTGCAAAAGCCAAATATAGATGTACGGGCTTCCGTGGCAAACGAGATTGCTCCACAGGATCACGAACGAATATACATGAACTCAAATACCGACACTGCTATCAACCTCACGATTTGTTTACCACTTTGGAGTACAAGGTCGAACGAATTCAATATCTCTTCCATCAATTTGCAAAAGTTCGAGTTCAAAGATCTATTCAAATTCGATGATCTAATTAAGTATTTCAAAAAACGCAACTCACCTCCAGTTGATATTTTGGAGTACACATGGAAGCAATCGTTCACAACCTTCGACGGATATCTCTTTTTGTTGGGATCTAAGAAGTCCAATATTTCAGTCCATGATGATATTGAGGACGAAGAATTACAGCATGTTTCAACGCTATCCTCGGTCTTGCAAATCAAATTGAATCGGTTTGGGTTATGCACTTCAAATACCGCATCTTCAGATTTGGCAGTATCGTTTCGAACCCTTTTGCTCGACCAGCAATACACTGATTTCGAGATATTATGTAATGATAAGAGTCAGTTAGATTATGCCATAAAGGTCCACAAGGCGATTTTAGTCGCTAGATGGAGTCATTTCAAGAGAATGCTTGGAAGCGGAATGACAGAAACAGTGTCAAACACCGTGGAAATCCCCGAGCCAGTAAACTGGGTGAGAGGTCTTGTTCATTTCTTGTACACGGGATCATTAGATTTTGAAAGCTATTTGGTTTACAATTTGATTGATTATGTGGGGTTGTTAACGTTATCGAATATGTACGAACTTCCTATGTTGAGAGACCTTGTGATTGCTCGGTTGTTTACTTTGTTTGACGAGTTTCAAACATCAATCATAGAAACAAATCCTACAACGTATAATATTTTGGTGAAGTTGTGGAAAGACTTGTCATTCTCTAGGGAAGATATTTTTATAATTAAGGTAATTGCTGTGATCAAGAGATATTGGACAGCGATAATTCACTCAGAATCATTTCTCAAACTTTCCAAGGATGAAATCATCAAATTGTGTCACGATTGTACATCAGACAACGATTTATCGGATATCAGCAAAACCCCAGAGTCTTCTAGCGTGTCCCTGAATCATACGAGGGAGTGCTCTGATGTGGAGGGATTCACGAGAAACTCAAATTCGCCATTTTTGATTGAGTCACCCGTCAATCGGTCAACTAGTGTGGATTCTAATAGTTTTCCCAACTTACAACGTCTTACAGGGGTGCTAAACGATAATTTATGATAACTATATTAACCACATAAAATGCATTTGCTGCGTCACAAATTGTAGAATCAACCGTCCTCCAGGGGATTGAACCAATTCCCAATAGCATTGAATCCATCTCCAAGCATTTGCTTTGCATCATCTATCAAATCTTCAACCCCCTCAATTAATCCGTCAAAAAGTCCACCTTCTTCATCTTCTTCATCGTCTTCACCCTCTGAACCATTTGGTGCTCCATCGCCCGTCTCGTTCTCGTCTTCTCCTCCGTTATGATTGTTGTCGTACTCAAAGTCAGTTGGTTTTGGCAATTTCTGAGATTCGAGCGACGATAAGGTACTTTCATCTTGAAGTAACGATTCGTGTGGATGTTCGTTAGTGGGAATTGGACTGGGGATACCCTCTATTGCACCAGGACGCCACAATTCATCGTAGGTGGCATTTTCCACTAAATGATGAACCTCATATGGCAAGTCTGGGTAAACCAATTCGTCCACCCATTTCGAGCCCAAACCTAGGAAGTAGCCCGTTCCATTATTTACAGTTGGTTTGATTGCTAATGAGTCACATACTATGTTGTACACCTCAGTGTTGGGGAAGGGCTCCACTTTTTTAGATTTGAAACGTTGCCTAAAGTAAGGCCCATCAGCCAAAAAGATTGCTCGCATCAATAATTCTGTATTGTTATAGCCATGAACTCCTTTGGGTCGGTAATCTCCTCCTAAATCTTCCATTTGTTTGTAAGTGGTTACCGAGTATCCCACCTCTGGAAATATCCAAATAGGTGCCAACCGATAATTGAACTTGTGGTCAGATGATTTTCCTCCAAATTGGAACTCTAGAGGAACATCTTCCACTTTATAAAGATTGTAGTTTTCTGAAAGCTTGGACTTTGCCAACTTTTGGTTTATTTCGTCGTAAATTTCGTCAACGGAATACGATGGGCGAGGACGCAAACCAAACAACGGCCACCCATCAATATGCTCTAATTTAGTCACATCAACCAAATCGTCCAAATATATTAATCTATCATTCGAGGTTGGTGCCATCCCGTGATCACTAACAATAACCAAGTTCACAATATCATTCAAGTTCCTATTTGCAATTTCCTTTTGCAACGAATCCACAAAGTTGTCGGTATACTCAAGGGCCTGAGTCATTTCAGGACCGCTGATACCAAATTTGTGGCCGTACAGATCGATGGTGGGAACATATGTCAAGATCAATTGAGGTCTCTCGTCAATACTTTCCCTGTCGATCCACTTCATAACCTTGTCCACCTTGGACGATAAAGCCTCGGATCCATTGTATTTATCAACGTCAGTTTCAGGACCGACTCCAGGAACCTCACTACCGGGCCACATGTGAACTGCAGCTTTAACCCCCTGGTTTTTTGCCGTAGTCCAAATAGGTTCACCACCTTGCCAAAAGTCTGGATCTAGGCCGCCAACTTTTGGATTTGTATTGATGAACTGTCTTTCCAAAACCGGATCGTAAAATGTGTTTCCTACGATTCCGTGTTCAGATGGATAGAGCCCAGTTATGAGGGTCCAATGGTTCGGAAAAGTCGACGAGGGAAACGACGGAATCATGAATGGAGCACCGTAACCGTTCACTAGCATGTTGTGCAACGTGGGTGTACGATGGGCACTGATATAGTGAGGATGGAACCCGTCTAGTGACACCAAAATGGTAGTAGGTAGGAAATCATGGGTGGTATTAGAGAGAATGGTGGTGGAACTAGCCCCAGTGGCCATGGTGTCAAGCGGCTTGTAGATCAAACTTAGTACCAACGCACCGATAAGTACCACCGTGATCACAAACAGGGTCCGTTTGACGTTCCGATCACTCATCTTGTACCGCGACAAATCATACTTTATGCCATAAGGTAGTTGGTCATCAGCAGCTTCTAGGGGCACATTTACGTCAGGAGTTTGGTTTTTGTGGGGCAACATCTCGTAGTCGTTGGTGCGAGCAGACTTGCGGTTGAAGTATGAGGTGAATTTGGATAGTAGTCCTTCGTGTGTGGTGGTATGTTCGTAGTCTAGACTGGTCAAAAATTCGTCATTCATGCCGTTTTCTTGAGCAAAAATCGTGTCGTCGTCCGGATCGTCCATGTCTGTGACGGGGACGTCGACTTGATGTCGGTAGTTTACCGACATTGTGCTGTTTGGTTGTGTTGGTGGAGGCGTTTGGACTACACGTAGTAAACATGTAAGTAAACGTTATGGAAATGACGTGGATGCGTTGCGGCGTGGGTGTTTCCCTTTTTGGCGAAACACAATGGTTGCAACCGCCGGTTTCGCAGCATTGGTCGCCGGTGCCGCAAAGCATCGCTTCAACTCTCGACTAACGGTCTACAATTAACATTACCCTTCCCTTGAAATTAAAGTATACAGCATACAGTATATACAGCTATCAAAAACTCTAGACCTCATAATGCATATGCGACATCTTAGGCTGGCTAAGACCGATGGCTTCTAATGCTAGCTTAAAAGACATCACCTTGATCGAACATGGCATCGGCAACCTTGATGAACCCAGCAATGTTGGCACCCTTCAATAACGATGGCAAGCCAGCGTCCTTTTCGATGGAGTATTTGATGGCAGTGTTGTAACAGTTGTCAAAACAGTTGTACATGATGGACTTCAATTTGGCATCGACTTCTTCGGCAGTCCATTGGACTCTTTGAGAGTTTTGGGCCATTTCTAAACCGGACACGGCAACACCACCACAGTTGGCAGCTTTTCCTGGAGCGTACCATACGCCCTTTTTGATGTTGGCTTCAAAAACATCGATGGCTTCTTTGGTGGAACCCATATTGGAACCTTCAGCAATGTATTTACAACCAGCTTCAACCAAGGCCTTGGCTTCGTCACCAGAAACTTCGTTTTGGGTGGCACATGGCAAGGCAACGTCAACCTTACCAACTTTGGTCCATGGTCTGGCACCAGCAATGTACTCAACATCGGCGAATTCGTCCTTGTTTTCGCTAATGATTTGTTCCAAAGACTTGAATTGTAACTTACCTTCAGCAATGATGGCAACTTGGGCTGGAGTAACTCCGGATTGGGTGACAAAAGCACCCTTGGAGTCAGATAAAGATAACACGGTACCTCCCAATTCAGCAACTTTCAAAGCAGCGTATTGAGCAACGTTACCGGACCCAGAAATGGTGACTCTCTTTCCGGCAAAGGTTTCTTTACCTTGGGTAGCTTTTTCAATCATTTTTTCAACGTAGTAGACAGTACCGTAACCAGTGGCTTCTGGTCTAATCAAGGAACCACCGAAAGACAACCCTTTACCGGTCAAGATCCCCGACCAGTTGTTTTGCATTTGCTTGTAGGCACCGAACAAGAAACCAATTTCTCTACCACCAACACCAATATCACCAGCAGGAACATCGGTGTCCGAACCAATGTATCTGGCCAATTGTCTCATGAAGGCTTGACAGAATCTTCTGATTTCGTTGTCAGATCTACCCTTTGGGTTGAAATCACAACCACCTTTACCACCACCCATGGAGAGGCCGGTCAAGGCATTCTTGAAGATTTGCTCAAAACCCAAAAACTTCAAAATGGACAAGTTGACGGAAGGGTGGAATCTCAAACCACCCTTGTATGGACCTAAAGCAGAGTTGAATTGCACTCTGTACCCGTTGTTGACTTCGACATCACCGTTGTCGTTTTCCCATGCGACTCTGAATTGGATGATTCTTTCTGGAACAGAAACAACAGGAATAACCTTTTTGTATTTTGGTTGTTCGGTGAACAAGGTGGAATCTTCAACGGCCGAGATCAATTCGTCGTAAGCTTGTTGGAATTCTGGTTCGTAAGGTAACACCATTTTCGACTTAGAAATACACTTTGGTTTTTGTATAGATGGCTCGAGTACTTTTGAGTAGATAAACCTAAAGATCAAACTTGAGTCAACCCGGGGAATATCTCCAATTATTTATACTAAACTCCCCATCGAGGTGAAACTTTGCTCATCAAGACATCTCCGATATCGCTACCGGTTTGACTACATGCAACATCTGACTCAAGTGGGCCGCTACAGTAACCACCGGCATACTGCCTGTTATCTTCAATCTCCAGCCAATCACAGCCGTCAACCATGATATTTTCCCTGCACCACTCACTATATCGAACCAATAATGTGTGTAGACAAATCATGTTCACTTGATAACTAGAATCGGTTAAGTTCGGTTTTGTCCACGGGGATTATTTTGTCGTGGTAACGGTTTTTATCAGTGTGATTTCGTCGATGATTTGGCAAAATTTCAAGGCATTCTTGAGTCACCCTTGATTCGGGAATTACCATTTCCACATGTATCATTACATCGTGGTGGCATTAGGTGGGTATTTTCATGTTGGGTTGATGTCGGATGTGCGTTTGAATGTGGGTTGATGGGGATATGCTGGTTGTGATTGCACTTGTTCTCTGTGTAGCATTTTTTCCCTGTGCTGGAGGTGGACTGTAGTTGTGCATCGCGAGGTGTAGGGCTCGTCCGGTGTCGTGCGATGTCGTGCGGTGTGGTTCGAGTTTGTAGGCTTGATGTGCCCCGGTTTGTATTTCTTTTCGTTTACGGAGTGACTACCTATTATTGTACAATAGCGAATCTATGGTGACTCTGGGGTGAAAAAAATATCGTCAAACTCTGCAACCGCTATTGTGTAATTCTGATTGTACCTTGGCAGTACCCATTTGTTCTGTTCTGCTCGCTGCCGTAGTCTGCAGCTGCCCATGGTACCAGTTTGTCATTTGTTCGCTACACAATTGGTGATGTCGCGCAACAACGACAACATTCTTCTACAACACTACATGGTCCATTCCGACAGATTGGGCGATCGTTGCCGGAGGATACGTGCTTTCACGCCGCAGATACCACTTATTCCTGAGTCGTGAATCAGACTCTGGAGACCTTGAATCTAACAACGGAAATTGCCGTCACGGCACAACTATTCAAGCCATAAGTGGAGTGCAACGATCACCCTTTCCAGAGTTCTACGTAGAGTATAGAGTAGCGGTTGACAAACTGTGGTAGTTGACAAATTGTGGTAGTTTACTATTTTTGGTAGTTGACTACGACAATTTGTCGTTCTCCGCAGACAGACAGACGCTAATTGTCGGTCTGATAATATGTCAGTACGAGTCTCTTTCTTCACCTCTGTTTGGTGTCTGTAGTGTCTGAGACCGAATCTGACACCTCAAATTTCATTTCCCAAATAAATAGATGTCGTCGCTGTCTGTTCTCCCGTACAAGTTCTATACCAAAGACTTACGTTGGTGGTGTATCAATTAATAGTATTGTCAATCCCGCGTATAATTCCATGTCACTAGAGTGGTCATTACACGTTCACTTAATAAAAACTGCCTCTGGTTCAACGTAGTTTTGTTTGAACCTAAACTACTGACAGACAATTATTCGTGTCTTGTGATGCACCTCATTTAATGTGAATTCTTTATTGTCTTGTGCCACATGAGATAATGTCAACCGTAGATGCAGACTCCTCTGACCAACAGCAGGAACTGTCTCCCACCGTTGCTGGAACGAGTGTAGCCTGACACCGGGGCAACATTGTAAACGTGATGCGATTTTTATGGAGTAGTGGGAAATTTCGAACCATTGCGAAACGATGGCATATTGAAAATTGACAAAAAAATTTTTGAAACTTACAGTTATTGTCAGACATGGATAATAGAAGAGTGGTGAAGTCCTACAAGACAAGAGTAAAGAGCCAATCAGCTCACCGTTCCGCAGGACTTGTTTCCAAGTTCAAAAGGTTTTTTTCTGGCACCACCACCATCTCCGACAATGACCACCCCACCACCACCACCTTGTCAGAACCAAAAGTTATAACCACCGACGCAAACCACATAAGCAATGGTAGTGTTGCCAGCAATACAACGGGCAATACAAACGGAATGATCCAAAACACAATCGTGTCTGTGCCTGGTTCATTTGGATCTCCAAATAAAATCATTTCTTCATTTTTCGAACAAAAGGGAGACGACCCATTGACACAGGTGGAATACGAAGGAATTGTGTCCTTGATTAACAAGTCGAAGAATAACGAGTCTTTTGTAGAAAACTCGACATTTTTAGATTTGACGTCGTTGAAATCAAACGGGGCAGCATCCAAACCTCACCCATCCAACACAAATGAACGATCGTTCGTAGCCTCCAAGTCTTTGAGAATACCGCAATCTAGGAAACCGTCGATATCGACCGATACATATAACACTCCGTACAATCAAAGAACACTCAAGGTCAATAACTCTGCTGTGTTTTCCACACCAGACTATACTCCAGCATATCACACAATAAGCAACACAACGTTGCCCTCAGTGAAAAGAGTGTACCAGTTTTCTGGGTTACCATCTCCATACAGAACTAGAATTAGACCACCATCCACCATTTCAAAGAAACCCAACGGAAACACCACTATTGGTTCCATCACAACCATTTCTGAAACTCCATCGACAAAGCGTTTGAGAAGTACTACAGCGAACACGCTATTGTCGATTTTGGACAACAAAAATGACGTGAAGAAGCAGAAGCCTAGTGAGGAAGTAGCAGCTTTTGTAAATCCCTACAAGGCCAATAACAAAAAGAAAAGAACGACTATCACAGCCAATGACATCAAGGAGACAATGTCGTTTGATACTTCGGAGAAACTACCAGGTTCGGAGGCTAAAATTGACGGAACAGCCAAAGTTGAAGAGAATAAGCATTCACAGCAAAGTGACGAAAAAGGAAAGATCGCCAAGGCAAATGATAAATCTACAAGCAGTACAGAGAATCCAAAGAGTACATTCTCGTTTGCACCCACAAGAAACGGGACCACCGATGCAATGAAGTTCAATTTTGGTCCTACTTCGGTACCGTCTTCTGCACCAACTTCAGTGCTGACTTCCGTACCAACAACAACATTCAACGGAAGAGAACCAGGAGAAAAGTCCACCATTTCACCGCCAATCGCTCCCCCAACCACTGACTCGCAGCCATTAGGTGCGAGTGAGAAATCTTCCGTACTGGCCCCCAGTTACGAATTTCCTAAGGTCGACGTACTCCAAATGACGCTTGACCAGAAGAAGGTGGAAGGATACCTCCCGTTGTTCAAATTTTAAAGATGATAGTGGGAAAATTGCATGTGTATGTTCAATAGAGTGTTGAATTAAACAGTAAAATCGTTTACAAATTTTGTGTCGTATATTTACGCGGTGACAAAAATTTAAATGTATGTAAATATTCGGCGCTACAAAATAGTCCATTAAATAGTGGGGAACATGTCATTAAAAAATGTCCTTCTTGTCGGAGGTTCGGGATTCCTAGGATTGCATTTGATTGAACAATTTTCCAGACATTGTCCCGACACAAAACTCACAGTTTTTGATGTCAGACCATTACCAGAAAAATTGTCCAAATATTTCACCTTTGATCCATCCAAGGTCGACTTCTTCAAAGGAGACTTAACCTCGGAAACTGATGTTGCTGATGCCATCAACCAGTCCAAGTGCGACGTCATTGTTCACTCGGCCTCACCAATGCACGGGTTAGCTCAGGAAATCTACGAGAAAGTCAATGTTCAAGGGACAAAAGTGTTGTTGAAGGTAGCCAAGGAACTACATGTGAAGGCCATGGTGTACACATCTTCTGCGGGAGTCATTTTCAACGGACAAGAAGTGTACAATGCCGACGAGTCTTGGCCGTACCCTGAGGTCCATATGGACGGCTACAACGAAACCAAGGCTACTGCTGAACAAACAGTCATGAACGCGAATTCTGACGACTTTAAGACTATTTGCCTCAGACCAGCCGGGATTTTTGGACCCGGAGACCGTCAGTTGGTGCCTGGTATGAGAGCTGTAGCAAGAAATGGTCAAGCAAAATACCAGTTGGGTGACAACAACAACTTGTTTGATTGGACATACGTGGGAAATGTAGCTGATGCACATGTTCTTGCTGCGCAAAAGATCTTGGGAGATGACACCAGTAAGATTGGTGGAGAGACATTTTTCATCACTAACGATGCGCCAACGTATTTCTGGACTTTGTCGAGAACAGTATGGAAAAACGATGGCTACATCTGTAAATCCAACATCAAACTTAATAGACCGTTTGCGATGGTTTTGGGTTACGTATCCGAATTCATTTGTAAGGTCTTGGGTCGAGAACCAGGGATTACTCCATTCAGAGTCAGAGTAGTTTGTGCTAACAGATACCATGATATAACTAAGGCCAAAACGTTGTTAGGTTACAAGCCAGCAGTGGATTTGGAAACTGGTATCAAATACACTTTAGACTGGATGGATGAAACAGCCGAGAGTAAATGATGGGTGTTGTGTAAATACAAGTCTATTGGAGAGTCAAACATTTAATTGAATATAACCATTAACATGATGTAGTTGCCAAGAGTCAGAACAAAGAGTTTGGGTAGTGCCTCCAGCATAGAAGTGACTTCCCACACAGGGGTAGTGAACGAAACATAGCCCTGGTTGTGGTGGAGAGGAATAGCTCCGGCCAGACCTTTATCTGATAGAGTTTCATTGGAATGCTGTGCATTTTGCTTCATCAGATTCCTCGCTGTCTGATTTACAATAGCGATAGTACATCAAATTGTAAGCTTGTAGTGTCCGAATTGTCCGACATTTCAGACATCTCAATCTTTGGAGAAGAGGCATTTGTCTTGAATGACAAGGTGCATGCGTTCACGTCATGCATGAGTTGATTGCACTCAGACAACACCACTGAGAAGAATAATGACGATTCATGAGTTGGACACAACTTGTAACAACCATTGTCCATGGATTGTAGTGCACTACAAAGGCATTCTGGGTCCCTTGGTTGGCATTGACCCAAGAGTTCTTGAATGTATAACAGACAACTTGTCAATTTATCCAACTCCTGCTTGGTGCATGAATCGATAAATAGTGGATTTTGGTATCTACACAAACCGGTGTCAGGATTTGAACAGATAATTGGACATGTTAATATCAAAATAAGAAAGGCTGTGAACAAGAACATATTCAGTGGCGTTTGTGCGATATGTGAGTTTTCGTGGCATCTAATCTAGCATATTGATTTCACTGGGTGCAAGTACACAAAATGGTTGCGAAAAAAATGTACCACATTTCTAAAATAGCCCAATTAAGCAATGTGCTAATCTCGAAACCAAATACACTAAAATATGAGTAGTGGGGTCTGGTTAGTTATCTTATTGATCATGACGGCACATTACGTTGTGTTGACGAATACTTTTCAAATCTCGATATTTTCGCTGATGGATGATCAGTTGAGGTCATGACAAATGCACTGGTATTCCATCGAATTCCAAACGGCACAACATAAGTGGTATCCTTCGTGGCAAAAACGCCTCAGATAACAAAGCATGACCCCACAAGATCTATCTCTTAAACCAGATACTTCTGGCCTATCACAAGTTTGAGACACTTTCGCTGTGCATTTGAGGGATATGTGCTATGCGCACTCGGACATCAAATTTTTTTGCGTGGAACATTAGGCGAAAAAGGCTCAAAAGTATTTAGGGACGTAGATTTGGTTTGTTTTATCGTACTTGCAAAGTATCACGCTTGTTTCAATAGCTTAAACAATCAGATAATCACACAAATCAAAAAATGTCTTGTTACACTTTAAACACTAAGAATTACTGTGGAGGTGACTGTTGCTCATCGGCCGTTAAATGCTCGTGCCAAAAATGCTCTTGCAACCCATGCCAATGCGCTTCTGGAGGTAAATGCGCTTGTATTTAGATTTGTTGCTAGTCAAAGTCTCACATACAACAGTGTATAGATAAAATAAAAAGAGGGTTATAAATTTCCTGTGATGTGCAAGAATGCAGACTCTTTCCAATCGTAGATTTAGACGCGAGTAATAACACAAACACAACACAGCGTATGTGAGCTTATAAAACTCTTTTACGGTTGGGTTCACTTGGCGGTCATAGAAGCGTCGGTGGCACTCCTTCGTGCAGTTGTTTTTACAACTAAGGCTCTGGTGCAGGGCAGATGTTTTTGTCTTGGAAACGCACCAGGTGAGGATTCTTCACCGTGACTCCACTTCATTCCAGAATAAGTCGCGGTCATGTGGCTAAGCAGCCTGACACGACAAGAAATGAAAAGGTCTGGCATGCAGCAGTGTCTGCATGCACGCACCATCATAGCCTCCACGAGCCCAGATCAACTAAGCCACCAGACTCGGTTAAGCCAAAGGCACCACAGCAAAAGCCTGTTTCTCGCTGGAACCCCAGATTGTTGACTCTAGAGCCTTCTGGGGTGAAATCAACATGAACTGACAACACTATCACCACCGCCAACCAGAAAAAACCTACCATGGTCCTAGATCAAGTGCCGGATGCGCTGATTGGGTTTTATTTAGAAGTTCCAAGACATTTATGTTTATTTACATCACCGATTCACTGAAATTGTCCATTTCCAGAAAAATCACGGGTGTTCTTATTGTTATGCTTGGTGCGAATAGTAGCAACCACGAATGTATTGTATATTGTCGGCAGACTGATTTGGCGTTATTTTTGGCTGGTTGTCCCCGACAGATTTAAGTAACAAAAGTTTCAACCTGATTAAATTTGGGTTTTTTTTCTTATCATAAGCCCTCTTTTCTCAAATCATGAAGTTTAGCGTTTTAACTTCGACTTTCGCTACGTTGGCGTTGGCTATCGCCGCCGATCTTCCTCCCATCAACGTTGTTGGCAACAAGTTCTACTTCTCCAACAACGGGTCGCAGTTCTTGATGAGAGGGATCGCCTACCAACAAAACACTGCCAACTCCACCGACTTGTCCTTCATTGATCCCTTGGCCGATGGCGATGCCTGTAAAAGAGACGTGGAATATTTCACCAAAGTCAACACCAACACGTTGAGAGTGTACGCTGTGAACGCCTCGTTGAACCACGACGAATGTATGAAGACATTTGCTGACGCCGGTATCTACATCATTGCTGATTTGTCTGAACCAGATACTTCCATTAACAGAGACTCCCCCGAATGGAACTTGGACTTGTACGAAAGATACAACACCGTAGTCGACATGTTTGCCAACTACACCAACGTGTTGGGGTTCTTTGCTGGTAATGAAGTCACCAACAACAAGAGCAACACTGATGCTTCTGCCTTTGTCAAAGCTGCCGTCAGAGACACCAAGGCTTATATTAAGTCCAAGGGGTACCGTCAAATCCCTGTGGGGTACTCTTCCAACGATGATGCCGACACCAGAGTTGCTATTGCAGACTACTTTGCATGTGGTGACGACGACGAAAAGGCCGACTTTTTTGGTATCAACATGTATGAATGGTGTGGATCGTCGACTTTTGCTACTTCTGGGTACAAGGACAGAACCGAAGACTACAAAAACTTGTCAATTCCTATTTTCTTTTCGGAGTACGGCTGTAACGAAGTACACCCAAGAAAGTTTGAGGAAGTTGGCACCATCTACTCTTCGGAAATGACCGACGTGTGGTCTGGAGGAATTGTCTATATGTACTTCCAAGAAGAAAACAATTACGGATTGGTAACGGTGTCTGGTGACAGTGTCAAGACATTGGAAGATTACTCGTACTACTCTTCTGAAATCAACAACATTTCTCCTACATTGGCTTCTGTTGCTTCTGGGGTTACCACTACTTCTGGGTCCGGTATTGCTTGTCCTGCTACTTCCGACACCTGGTCTGCTGCCACCAACTTACCACCAACTCCAGACAAGGACACTTGTGACTGTGTAGCTAAGACGTTAGAGTGTGTCGTTGACGATTCTGTCGAGAGCAAGGACTATGCCGATTTATTTGGACATGTGTGTGGCTCGTCTGGGGTTGATTGTGGTATTATTTCTGTCAACGGTACCAGTGGGGTCTACGGGGGATTGTCGTTCTGTTCTGATAAAGACAAGTTATCGTTCGTCATCAACCAATACTACCTCGCTCAAAAGAAAGACGCAAGTGCTTGTGACTTTGGCGGTAAAGCCAAAATCAACAAGGATGCTTCCACTGGGGCCTCTTGTTCGTCAAAGATTTCATCTGCCACTAAAGCTGTTTCGAGCCCAACTTCAAACTCGTCAAGCTCTGGTTCGTCTGGATCCTCTGGGTCGTCATCTGGATCCAACTCTTCTAGTTCAGCCTCTTCCTCCAAGAAATCTTCTGGTAATGTTTCCGTGAAACAATTGAGTAAGGTTGAGTTGATCGCTATTGCCGGTTTAGTCACCTCGTTTGTTGGTGGTGCATCGTTCATGTTTTTGTAGATAAAATATCATTGACTGGTTTTAGTGAATACAATAGAATTCTTGATTACATTTACTCAAATTCATTCATGTGTCAAATCATGTTTCGTGATATGAACCGTTGTATTGACGTTAGTCTACAATGGTTTCTTTTGTATGCGTGCTATTAATGTATTTGAGTTTAGTTTAGTTGGTGACCATGAAAATTTCGTTTAATGCTTTGGAGTCCATCACGGCAGCTCGTTTTTGTTTGATCCATTTTGATCTAACGTGGAGTCGGGATGCAATAGGTGGTGTGGCTGAGGCCTCCCTTGAGATACCTTCGAGCCTGTGCTTCTTTGGTTCTTTGTCCTTCTTGTGTTTCTTCTCTACTTTTCCACTCTTTTCTTTCTTATCCTTCTTCTCCTTCTTATCCTTCTTCTCCTTCTTATCCTTCTTCTCCCTCTTCTCCTTCTTCTCCTTCTTCTCCTTCTTCTCCTTCTTCTCCTTCTTCTCCTTCTTCTCCTTCTTCTCCTTCTTCTCCTTCTTCTCCTTCTTCTCCTTCTTCTCCTTCTTCTCCTTCTTCTCCTTCTTCTCGGACCTTACCTTCTTCTTTGTGCTGTCGTCCTCCTCATCGTCCGAATCCCTCTTTCTCTTTTTCTTCAAAGAGCTGCTCGATGTGTCCCACGTGCTCTGTAGCGTCTCTCCCTTGACAAAATGCATCCCCCATTTCCCATTGATGATTTTCACGGTTCTTTGTCGTTCCAACTCATCGCTGATCTGTTGCTCCTTACCATTTAGTCTTCCCAAAATCCGTTGGAAAACATCTAGCCCAGCACATTCGCCACTATCAAATTCGTCTTTCTTCGTTCTCTTAGACAATTTTGCTCCAAGTCCCAAATTATCGTCCTTAATCGATACCTTTATATGAGATGTCGTCGCATGTTCCACGAGGCCGAGCCCTTTGCCCGGTTTCCACCCCATCCGCTCGAGGTATTTGTGTCCAAATCTTGAAGTGTCATTGGACCAGTTGGTGTTACGTGGATCCAATCCAAACCGCTGCTTAACTTTAGTGCCTGCTAATCCCATTCCCCCTGGTGTATCTAGCGTATAATGCGATGACATTTGAAAATTATCTACTGGCGATGGACCTACTGCACACAAATTAGAGCTACCAATTTACTATATTTCATGGATCTACACCAATAACCTAAAACCCTAAAACAGAACACCACTGGTCCGTAACCCAATACCCATCATGATCGCCTTGCCTAATGTAGTTACTTGAGACTAGCCAGTCTGTTACGGCGAAGAAATCGCGGTACCCCAATACTGTCAGGAGCTTGTTGTAGATAAGATAAGGTGGAATGCCTGGTCTGAACGAGATGAAGTAGAGTATGGCAACGATGATTTTCGTCCACAACTTCTCGTTGATGTTGCCGTTAAGGTCTAGCCAAATGTGCGAGCACGGTTTGCCAATTGGAATTGGCACTTTCTTGTCGTTGACGTCGTTAATGGGTTCGTCGGTGTACGCTACAATATCGCAAGCAAGTTTCTCCTTATCCACCAATCTTGACTCATATCCATCGGGCAATTGTGACTTGTCTATATGGCATATGGCTGTTTTTTTTCTAGATAGTAGCTGAAGCAAAACTGCCACTTCTCCATTTCCAATACCTTGTGACAAAATCAAGCCTTTATTTGCGTCAAATATCGATTGTATATGAGCCTTAAAGCTAGCAGCTTGAGTGAAGAATTTTGGTTTTAACTTCACATTTAGACTATTTTGTACCCGTTCAGTCAAAACAAATCTTGTGGCTACGTCTTCTGTTCCATAATACAACATCTCACGATCTCGGATCAATGCAATCGATGCTTGTTTCGTTTCCTCGTCATCATATTGAGCCAATATCTGTTTAACTTGATTGGCTGTGTACTTGTCTTCAGGGGTGGAAATAATCGCTTTCAAAACAGTACGCAACTCATCGTGATCTTTGTAATCTATTTCAGGCAAGTCAGCGTTGTAGAATGCCTTTCTAGCCAAGATGGATTCCTTTTGACGCATAGAGTTATCTTCGAGTTGTTCAAATAAATCACCAACATTTTCCGGTACTTCGGTTCTGTTATATATTGTAAGATTGTCTTGAACAGATGAGTGTAAAGGAGTTTTGTCAAAAGCTTCCAATACCGAATTATCGGTCTCTTTCCAAAGTTGTAAAAAAAATGAAAACTTGATATCTTCCAAATCTTCTGTAGTGACTACACCTTGCTCGATTCCTTTGATGATAATGTGTTCGAAGGCTTCTTTACCTTTAGTAACAGCCTGTAAACCCCCCACTTTCTTCCGTACCATTGTCCACTTTTGCTTTATGACCTTTTCGTCAGCATCGTCAAATAACAGTGCAATTTGCTCAAAGTCAATTCCACCACGTTTGAATGACTTCGAAATAACCACAGCTCTAAACAACGTAGTGGCGTCTGATTTGTCAAATTTGATTGTTTGTCTCAATCTTCTTGTCAGTTTCAATGTCTCTTTCTTAATCTTTGCTGGTTTGGCCTTCCTCTTGTGTTTCTTGGAAACCAATTCAGGCAAGACATCGGTATCATTATTCAAGTCTACAAGTTCACTATCATTGCCCAAGTTATCGTTTTCCAAACTGGTTTTCACTTGCCTCTTTGACTTGGTACTGGATGTCCCCTTCTTTTTAGCGGATGATGCTGCCCCAGGTCCACGTTCCAAGGACTCCAATCTGGGCCTTGTCTTTTTGGCAATTGGTCTCGAGGTCTCATAAAGTGTAACTTCACCTTCAATAATTCTTCTATCTCTAGCTTTGTTTCTGTCACCATTGTCGGCAAGACATTCTTCTTTTGCCTGTTCAATGGCTTCTTTCGATGGCTTCAACTTTTCATCTGTTAAAATCAATAACCTCCGTTTCACTAATTGTCCGCTTCGTTCAAACTCGATGGTTTCTGCTTCAAGCTCTCCAGTTGAAATTAGTATCGATATGTCTCTCGCTAATGTCTTGATATCAGTCATTGTAGAAACCCCAAGTCTTTCATCAAGAGAACGACGAAGCTTAGCTGTAGTATAAGTGACACCTCCAAGCTCTTTGATGATCTCGATTAATTGCAATCTCCGTCTCTTCCCCTTTAATGAAACTTTGATAACAGGTTTCTTTTCAGACCGACGTTTTTTGGGGGCATCACTCACAATATCAGGCTTTATGCTTTCTACTTCATTGATTGATATCACCTCATTCTCAGATTTGGCAGCAACTTCAGAATTCATAGTAGTGTCTTGGTCTGACGCAATATCGACGTCTAGAACTGGAGTACCTCTGCTTCTAGCTCTCAACGTTGTTCTAGCCAGCAACTTCGGTTTTTTTGAAACTTTACCCTCAGTTGAGGTAATTGCTCTCTTTCTGATGGTTATAAATGATCCCTTAGGAGATTTTCCAAGTGCAGTGAATAGTTTGGTAGATAAACTGAGCAATGATTGACGCGAAATGGCAGATTTGGAACGCTTCGATTTATGGTCCTTTACCGATTGTGCGGAAACTTCGCTTCTTGTGAAGTACCTGTAGAATTTGAACTTGCCATCAAAATCATATGTTCTTACTATACTGTTTTCATCATACACATCCGGGTAGTTTTTGATAGGAACCAAGTTGTGGTTATCGTCAACAACATAACTCGACATAATATCCAAAAGCCTAGCAAAGGGTCTGTATGCTGAATTTCCAGTTATGTTTCTAATGATCTCTTTAGCTGCTGCACCTGAAGTACCGGTAGACAAAATCTGTTGAGACATTTGCACTGAGAAGGGAAAAAAATCGTTGATCAAAGCAACTTTATCGGTGACAACCTCATCCTCACCATTCGTGTCGGACTTATTCGTAGTGTCATCTTGTTCGATGTCAATGTAATCAGACACATCATACAAGTCTCGAGGCAAATCCTTGATGTATTTGATACAATATACCAACCTGTCTGACTCTGGTTCATTGACCATCAATCTTTCGACATACCCATTCGAGTGCAAGTATTCTACCATTGAGCCAAAAAATTTATGAGAAGACTTGGAGTTGTCCATTTTCAACTCTTTTTTCAAATCCTTAAAACCACGTAATTGATTAGGTGCATCTTTAACCGACTGGACAATATACTGTCTAAATTTATATGCGTTTCTCGAAGCAATAAAATCTTGGGATGGTGACTGAATATTATTTTCCGCAAATTTCGAGTGGATACATAAATTTGTGTGCTGGCGAGATTTGGCGTCGTAGATGGCTTTTTTCTTGATAAAGCCCAATTCCTCCAATTTCTTGAACCTTACAGGTAAAGACCGGGGGTCCTGTCCAGTAGCACGACAAAGGTCTGCTGATAATATCCCAGATGCCCCGTACCTGGCAATCTCAATCAACAACTGAAATGGTTTCTCCCCCAACTGAAACTTCATCTTCTTGGAAACCTCGAGACCCGTCAAGTATTTCCATTGTGTATCATTGGTAGGCATAACTCGAATAAAGTCCTCATCACCGTGGGTAGAAAGAAACGTTCCATAATTAGGTGTAATTGTTAATGGCGTCCCATCCTTCACCACGTATAACTGAAGCACATTGTCGTCGTCACTGTGGAAAAACAACCACTGCCATATAATCTGTTTCTGGAAACCATCTAGGTCATCCAGGTTCAATCGTTGGGATACCAATTGCCACATTTCCGTCAACGAAAACCCATGAAGACCCGAAAATGCTAGAGACTCTAGCACGTAGAGAATCAATTCCGATGGAGGACACGAAAAGGACATGATTCTACCGTGTGTCTCTTGGTGTTGTTATTGTTATAGATTGTGATATGGCATACATCATGGTGCGAAAGTTTACGATGTGGTCGTGTAGTGTTCAATTTTATCCAAGGCCTCAAGATTGTAGATTTGCCCATGCGGCAGTTGAGGTGCGACGACGACAAGACGACAACGCGAGGCGATGGACTCTGACGACGAGCTCTCTTTGTCGGCGGCCACTTTGGCTGCGCTCCAGCAATTTCGTGATGAAGAGGCCGAACGGGTTGAAAAATTTTCCAAATTATCGAAACAGGCAGAAGAGCAGTTTGAGCAGACCAAGGTTTCCATTGACGATTTTCAAGAGGATTGGCAACTTTCACAATTTTGGTACAGCGACGAGACGGCCGCAGTTTTGGGTCGCGCGCTTTTGGAGGGGGCCGATGACGATACAGTTGTGGTAATTGCGAGTGCCCCTTCTGTGTATGCTGCCATCAGATCGTTTCCTCCCGAAGAAGTGCCTACTAAGCATATATACTTGCTCGAGTTTGACCCAAGATTTGAAGTTTTGGCGGGAAAGTCTCACTTTAGCGTGTACGATTACAACCACCCCGACAAAATCCCTCCTCACTTACAGAACAAATGCCACAGGCTATTGATCGACCCGCCATTCTTGGAGCGTGAGTGCCAGACAAAATCGGCAATTGCTGCTCACAATTTATTGGCTAGAGACAAGGAAGCCAAAACCAAATCTGGAGACAGAAAACACAAGTTGATCTCATCTACGGGAGAGAGAATGCAAGAGGTCATCAAGGAAAATTATCCCGATACCAGGATGACGGATTTCTACCCGGAGCATAAAAACGGTTTGAGTAACGAATTCAGATGTTATGCTAACTTTGAGTGTAAATACTGGAAATATCAAAAGTAGCATAAAACCCATATCAACCCCTTAATATCCTTCTGTACAAATAAATAGATTCTTCATTGCAATTGACTGGAAACTCTTCTCGCTAGCATGTATGCCTAGTATACATCACTCTCGCACAATCGTAGGAGAAACCAACTATGGGACAATTGGGTGGTTTCAAATGGTTGAATCAAGCTATTCTCAGATTTACACAGTACCCCCACCCGTACGGGTAAATTTGGGTCCAATTTAGCCCTAAAAAATTTTCCTGTTCACGTTGGCCAGGCATCGAAAATTTTTCTAGTTTTAACACGGAAATTTTCAAAATTGTTGCCAGTTCTTTTCTTTTAAATAACGAATATAAAATGTCTTTTTCTGACTTCTCTAAAGTTGAAACTATCAAGTCTTTAAACGACTTCTTAGCTGATAAATCTTACATTGACGGGTATGTTTAAATGGGGAGTGATTTCACGTTTGAAGAATTTTCTCTTCGATGGGTATCGTGGATCGATGACCGTCGGTAGATCAATTGTTCGTATGAATTGGTGAATAATGAAAAATATGATGATCGCAATCTTTGGTCCGTGTTTATGAGGTGCTTAAGACCCACCGCATGAGTGACAAAGGAGATTTAAATCTGTTTGCTGACTTTTATTATTTATTCAAAACTTGAAATCAACATGGCATGGCCCAATTTTTGGTGCTAGCACTATGGCTGACTGTTTACTAACATGTAGTACTGCTGCTACTCAAGCTGACGTCACTGTTTACAAACAGTTCCAAAAAGAATTCCCACAATTTTCCAGATGGTTCAACCACATTGCTTCTTTCACTGAAGAATTTGACGCTTTGCCAGCCGGTAAGGCTCCAGCTGCTGCTGCTCCAGCTGCTGCTGAAGAAGAAGATGACGATGACGTTGACTTGTTCGGTTCCGATGATGAAGATGCTGACGCTGAAGCTGAAAAAGTTAAACAAGAAAGATTAGCTGCTTACAACGCTAAGAAAGCTGCTAAGGGTCCAAAGCCAGCTGCCAAGTCTATTGTTACTTTAGATGTTAAACCATGGGATGATGAAACCGACTTGGAACAATTATTAGCCAACGTTAAGGCCATTGAAAAGGATGGTTTAACTTGGGGTGCTCACAGTTGGATCCCAGTTGGTTTCGGTATCAAGAAATTGCAAATGAACTTGGTTGTCGAAGACGCTAAGATCTCCTTGGACGAATTGCAAGCTGAAATTGAAGAAGATGAAGACCACGTTCAATCCACCGATATTGCTGCTATGCAAAAATTATAAGCTCTTTTACTATGATTAAGTTTTCTATTGCATAGAAAGTTGTAAATGGCTAAAGTAATGTATAATAACACAATTAATTTTGTAGCTCCTACGATATCCCTTTTGCTAATACATCCTAATTTGTATCATGATACTATCTAGGTATGATATCTATAAACTAACTGAAACTATTATATAGGTAAGTATTCAGCACCCTCGAGAAGGTCTTCAAGCACTTGCTCTTGAGGCAAATTTGTCTCCCACACCTTCTGGGCAACTTCTTTCATGAAAGTTGGCGTTCTCATTTGGGTATTTTTGTATAAGTCGTCATAAATTCGAATGACTTTTGTTCGTTCTTCGTTTGTTTGACATTCACATCCAATCACATGGACTGGCCAAACCATTTGAAGGACCGTGGGCGATAGTGGATTCATTGAATAGTAAACATGGAAAAACTCGTGAATCAACTTTCGGTTTCTCTCCTGATAAACTGCACCTTTCATTGCCCTGTTGAGCGTAATAAGAACACAAATGGACCAGCATTGTGCTCCCTTGAGTCGCAAATTGTAGTCTTCACCACCGTTATCGAAATTGACGTATTCACGGTAATTCAAAAGCTGTACCTTTATAGCTTCATATTCAACAAAAATCTCTTCGTTTGAAGGTTCCAGACCCCTTAGTTCATGACGAATAAAGCAAACTCTAGAAGCAGCTTTCAAGATTTCGCTTGGACAGCCCATCATTTTTGCCGATGTGATCACGTTATTAGTTGACGAGTACCAGTTTGGGGAGCAAAATGGTAGGCGATAGTCGTAGGACGCAATTGCACCTATTGTATCGCACCAAGAAAGGCAAACGACAACCGTGGCTAATTTATCATTGGACATCAAACTATTGCAGAATTTCTCATCATCACATATAGATGCAAACGTCTTCAATAGATATCTTGATAACGTTGACTTTCCCTTCTCAATCACCGCAAAAATGATGTGAACGTGAATCAACATCAAAATCACTAACGACGAAACATCCTTTTTCTTCTGATCTATCTTAGTAGATTCAGTTTCACTAATTGAATTTATAAAACTCCTCAAATAACTCATCGTCCGGTTTATATGGGCAACACCTTTACGATAATACTCTTCTCCTGCTTCTCCGCTCTCATACATATGAATGCAAGCCAAAGCAATGAAGCAACTTCTTGCAATATCAAAGTCACAGTATTTAAGTGCTAGGTCTGGCCAAGGAGAATTGGGATGTGCATCCATCAAAGGTAATAGCCTTTCAAAGAAGTGCTTTAATAGTATGTTTTCTTGCTCGTATGAAGTAATCATAGTCGGGTCAGAAAAACTTTCACTTTCCACTTTTGTCGACGCCTCAACCGCTGCCTTTGGAAGCGATGGTTCAAGAGTATCTAGTGAAGTATTTAATGGGTATAGGTCAAAATCCGGATCCATAGATAGCAACTTGTCAATGTCGGGCACATTTAAGAGATGCTCGAAGCTTTGCAACAAGTCTGAGCTCAACTCTTCAAACTTCTCGGTTCCGTTGTAGTGCGTCAAGCCATTGACATCCTGTGACATCGTCACCGAGGTACCCAGATCGGTCAAAGTCAATGTCTTCCCAAATGTCACATGGTTCAGATCCGGGGAAGGTTGAATGAGACTTTCATTAAAAACGGAGTCACTCTTGCCATCATCAGACCCACTAGGTGCTTCTGTCTGCAAGGAACTGGTGGATGAATGGGTGTCGGCGACGTCGGATTTGCTTGGAATAGAAGGTGTACGATTTCTCATCGAGGTGTCGAGATCGGAAACTTTAGATCTAGGTTTACCAATGAAACCAACCCGAAAATTTCCCAGCTTATCCATTCTATTCTTGTTTCTGGCATCATCCACGTCGAACGACAATCGTAGATTGTAACCTTCGCATACCTTATTACTTCTCACACAATTGTTACATCTGGGCTTCGCCTCGTCGCATTTCCTATGCCTAAAATGTTAGTTGACATCCAGAAAAAACTGCTGGGGAATCGATATTTCATACCTCTTCTTACAAGTCCAGCATCCTGTTCTAACCCGGGTTATCTTCGTCATCGCTTGTGTGTAAATGGCTTGAATATTGACATGAAATTGTTGCGCGCTACCTCAAATAAACCAACACATCCCAACTATTGACTCATCGCATTTTACCAGCAGATGACATTCCAAATTTTGCCGGGACTTACGTAGAGCTTTTTTCTTGTGCCGTTTGAGCAATCGACGAGATTCATCAGTTAAAATTTTGAGAATTCATTCGTGAGCCAAACAGATAGAATTAATGTCCCGTTGCCGAACCTTATATAGAAACTTGTTGCTTGGGGCTATATTTGGATTTTCTGTTCATCTGATGCGTCTTTATATTGTATTGTAGTAGCTTTAGATGTTCTGACAATATAATTGTTACTTTTTTTGTAATTTTGCAGCTATTTGACAGCATCTGCACTGCTCTTGTAAATCACTTGTCTAAATACATAAACTCAAATCAGTACTAAGCATTGGCAAGATACTAAATCAGAATTAAGGTACTTCAAACCCAAAGCAGGTATAATGAGGACTAAGCTGTTTGATCTAAGTTGTGCAAGCTTTTATATTGTATTTGTTAAAATCCTCGACACTACAAATGTACACATTTTGCAACCATTTACCGCGACCAGGAAAAAAGGAAATGAAGTAATTTTCACACCCCCCATAACAGCATGGAAGAGTTGTATTTCAATCTTTTTACTCTTCACGGGATGCTGTTTGCGAGAGGGCAAGAAATTACCCTTAACCCTATTGACAATATGAGTACCCTGCCCAAGCAGCAAGAGAAGCTTACATACGTTCATTTATCCAATCCAAACTGGTTCTTTGTCTGTACCTTCAGTACATCAACCAGAAACCTTTTTAATAAGACACTTAGTTAATGTCTTGACCCATTTCAAACAGAACGGAACTCCTTGCCTTGCTATACAATTTGGTTGAGACACAAAGGATACGTCGCCAAAGTAAGTTGAATTTACAATGACTTTTTATGTAGGTCGTTTATTAATTGAAAGTTTCACGAGGTGCTTTGGCATCCACAAGAAAAGATAAAGAACTTTAAGTCAAGAGAATGGATAATTTATTGCTGTTTTCAAATTTGCCACTTGCAACCAAAGCTAGACGAAATGTTATCCTAAAGAGGAATTGCAAATTTAACATCGCTTTATATCAGGGGAGGTATCGGGCACTCAAACATAAAACTATCAAAGTAAAGCGTTTAAAAAGAGACCGAGTTGTATATTCAGATATACTTTGTCAGTAGGATTATTTGCATTAATTATATACTATGAGAATACTATCCATGTTTACAGTGTCAAATGAGAAAGATGGGAAAGGAACATGCCTAATAACACCTCAGACAGAAAACATAGATCAATTATTGCGACTTTCTTTTGAAGGCTTAGAATTTAAAGGGGTAGGACATCTCGGACTTTAATACTTCTCAAGAAAGATCTTCTTACTTATCTGTTAGTGCTTATGGTTGTATTCCACTCAAACAGAATAACACCAAACTGTGTTCATTTATACTTACACGTATTTTTGTAGGCTATGACGTTGATAGAAAGAAATAGTTCAATAATAATGATCGAGCTATCAGTGCCATCAGTGAAGGTTTTTTAAAGCACTACTTTCCTTTCATAACTGAAAACCAACATCTTAATTCTAATCTCAGGTCTTGTGACCATCCGTTGGTATAAACTTGTTAGCCCCGTTATGCTGAACACAAGCTCCACCCTTGCCAATGCCTGTACCTTTGAAATCCCCTGTTTCTTCCATTCTTTCCTTCGATGGCTGTTGCTGATTAGCTATTTCAATCTCAAATACATACGCTGACTTTCCTGACTCAACAAGCAAAACGTCTCGTCTAAACCTTCAAAAGAACTTAGCGCTCGGAATAACGAGTCTAGCATACAACTAGATCTAAGGTAACTGGCTCGTCAGATAATGTTGAAGGCCCACACTTTTGTACTGCAATGTAATACGGTGTCTGGTCGCCCCATCCCCCTTTTTACACACAAGCTCACAAAACATCTCCCACAATGAAAATGGTCTCATCTGAATTTTCAGAGCCAGGAATATCTTTGCATAGGTTCGTAAAAGACTCGAGCTCTTACGAAATCATCATCATCAACTCAACGTTTTCTTATCTGCTCGCAGATTACATCAACACTCAAGAGGTATCGAAGCATAAAAGAACGCTATACAAAATAACGAGAGATACCAATATGCCTATATACCAAAAGGTGGAAGTATCTTAAATACAGTTGTTGCTGAAGGTGCTTTGGTAAGGTATGATCACCAAATATCCATTAAAGTTCTAACAAATGGACCTATTGTTAGCGTGATAAAAACTATCTGCAGAAGATTAACATCAAACAAGATAATTTGAGTATACTTCCTTGGATACGAAGCTTGTTGCAACTTGTTCCATGCCAGCAAATTAAATCGAGATAATCACCATCATTTCAGCTGCAAAGCGACTAATAAAAGTGAGCGGCCGAAGGCTTGTGATTACGAAATTCATAAACCCCGCTGAGCATACTTATTTGAGTATGCAAATATTTTAGCTACAAGAAAATCATTTGGTTAGTGCTATTTTTTGGTGAGAAAAAATGATCTCATGAAGCTTAAATCGTCGAGCACGAGGCTTCTGGCAGATTAAAGAAATTGATCATCACGAAACCTTCTTATCAGCTAGAAGCAAATGCACGCATATGAAACTCACAATAGTTTCATACTATAGAATGGAAGTTTACTGAACGGACTTGTAAACAACTTACCGCATTGCTGCTTTGAAAGAAAAACTAGACAACCGGGCGTGCTAATAAGAGGAAAGAAGAGAAAATCCTTATGGCCCAAACTATGTTCGTTGATGTGAAATGGAAGCATCACCGTCCTGAAGGATTTCGAATTCGGGAAATATGCGGACAATAGATAAATATCTGAATAATGAACTGCCACAGTTTATAATTTTGCAGCCGATCGAAAAAGAATCTTTTGCAACTGGGATATAGTCTTCAAGGGAGTCATGGTGCTGCGTAAGCGAGAAGTGGTGAAGTCATCATTTTATAACAACCGAATCCTTCCTATCGTTGATTCATTTCCTGCGGTGTCGTCACGTAATGATTGCGGTACATGTCAAAGATTTGCTTATTAAATACGAGAGGAGAAGTTTTGCCTACATCAAAGAAGCAGTTAAGAACAAATACAGAATCCATCCTGAAGACACCTTGGATGTAGACTAGGCAAGTGGTATAAGTGAATGAAAGTCAAACCGTGGCATCTAGCTAGGTAAACTCGTAACCAAAAGGTTTCAACTAATTCTTAATCCAGCAAAGATCCTCAAGTCGAATTGGCACTCTCAATGAAGGAAATTTAGCAGAACTACAAGTCTTTAGAGATCCAAATCTTAAATCACCAAGTTACCAACGCCTCAATCCACTGGGAAAGCAAGACCAGAATAAACATGTGTTCAAGTCTTACTGAAGTAGTTGAATAATCCATATTTAATATGGTGTACTAACTACTTAATGATAAGCCATAAGAAAAACAAGATAGGGATATCATGAGAGCATCGCTCATATTTATAGTAAAATCTGAGTGTGACATAAATCCCGCTGATCAGGGGGATTACAAGGGGTACCCCGAATTTATAAGGGACAGTTCGATACTTGCATCATGCGACATAAGCCATTACGTTTACACCAGAAGGAAATGCTGGTATTCTCAATAAGTCCAACATTTCATTCCAACAACATGTACTTGTGTTGGAGATAAAATGCTTTCTGGTACCCTTTTCCTTATTGTATCCTGCTTGTGCCAATACTTTCAAAGTTGCGTAGTTCAAAACCTTTGGAATGGAGCGCAACAAAGAGTGTGGCAGGTTTTGTAGCTGGCTTTATTAATCTTTGTCAAGACCCCTCGGACAATAAAATACGAATTCACGTGACATTATTGTCAAAATAGCCTCATGCGATATCGCTAGAATGCATAATCAAACCACCGAAAATCCCCTCAACGGTTCATATTATATGCACCACACCATAAATATGAGTGTTTCCCTCATGGTATCCCTATCTTGTTTTCTACATTATCACTAATTGTTGGCTCACGTTAATAGATATGGATTATGAAACCAAAAGAATGAGCCTTCAAAAGGTTATGTGCAACATTCGTTTCACTACGCCACTGATTAAGCTCGAAGGTTCGCTTAATTATGAAGAATGGTACAATTCATTGTGTGATGACGCCTATCGATTAGACCCTATTCACAAGAGTTTCATTAGTGACGAAGATTTGAAAGTGGAGTATACTGACCTCGAAACGTTGAAGTTGAGAGAGCTTCTTGATACTATGTTGTTTATGTTATTACAAAACTATGTTTCTCCAGACCTTTGGGTAAGAATTCCAAGAAGTGGAACATCCGGCAAAGCAATATTGGCACTGTTCACCACCAAGTATGGCACTCTCTCGTACCGGGATCTTGTCAACGTTGCTTATTCGAAACCAGTAAGTACACTTGAAGGTTCCAATTTGATTTGGAAAAGAGGTGTTATGGCCAGTACCATTAGTAAGTTTACGCTTACTCAACATCGTGCTTGGTGTTTATTAACTGGTTATGACAAATACATTGCGTATCAGGTAGCTCGTCACTTTGATTTTACTGGACGAGATTTCAATGATGAAGAGGTTTACGACGTTGCTACTGATATTATTATGTCCAACTCCCCATCCGCATGGAATGTTTCTGCAGTCACGTCTGGCAAGAAAAGACTCATAACTTGATCAAGTTAACTATAATAGTTAGTACACCATAATAAACATGGATTATACAACTAATAAAATAAGACCTGATCGAAGACTGTCCAAATTCTGTGACTATTGTTACAAGAAAGGGCACATTGAGGACGACTGTTTCAAGAAAGCACGTCATCGTGAGTTCCACCGCTCAAATTTAACAACCAATGGTGTGTTTTGCATAGCTGTAAACAATATTGGTGTCACCGCCACTGCTGATTAGAAAGATGCGTTTTTCATTGATACCGGTGCCACCAACCTCGTTTGTAACAATTGTGCTTATTTTGTTGACTTGACTTCATGTGAATCCGGTTTTGAGGGTTCTACAAGAAAAATTTGTGGAAGGGGTATTGTACTGTTCCCGGGACCAATTTGAAGCTAAGAAGGCTGTTTATAAAGCTCATGTAGTCACCAAACTTCAAGTACAACAGACTTTTCAAATGCACTCATGGCATATTCCAATTAGTAAATCTTCTTTAAACCTTCCAAGAAAAAGATGATGGGGAACTGTAAACTGGTGTGTGATTCCTTCCCGAGCACAAAATTCTTGGAAGGTATGATTACGAAACTCACCACCATTATCACTTCTGATATTAACAACTTTGTGT